>LPNX010466161.1:156938-329797 GCA_001517045.1 Pseudotsuga menziesii | reverse complement strand
TCCACCGATGGTAAACAACACTTTGTATAGATAGTTGATTGGATGTTTATTGTATTTGACACATACTCGACCTGATATTTGTTATGCAGTAAGTGTTGCCTCTAGATGTATGGATCAGCCTCATGAGATCCATTGGAAAGCATCAAAGAGGATCCTTAGCTTTGTTCAGGGAACAAGGACTCATGGGATTTTCTATAAAGCCAATTCTGACCTTGAGTTAATTGGTTTTACTGACAGTGATTGGGCAGGAGATAGCACTGACAGGAATTCCACTTCAGGTTATGTGTTCATGCTTGCAGAAGGGTCAATAAGCTGGTCAAGAAAGAAACAGAGTGACATTGCAATCTCATCTACAGAAGCTGAGTACAGAGGAGTTGTCAATGCAGCAACTCAGTGTTTATGGTTGCAGGGTTTACTTGGAGAATGTGGTTTCGAACCTGAGTACTCAACTACCATCTACTGTGATAACCAGAGTACCATTCAAATCTGCAAGGATCCAGTTCAGAAGCAGAGAACCAGACACATTGAGATTCACATGCACTACATCAGAGAGCTTGTGCATGATGGCACCATTCACCTACTCTTCTGTTCATCTTCAGAACAAGTAGCTGACATCTTCACAAAATAACTTTGTGAGAAGACTTTCAGCAATCTCAAATCACTGCTGGGGATTGCTGATCATGTTGTCAAAGCATGAGTGGAGACAAGATTCTACAATTTTGTTTTACAGTCCATGTTTAAGGGAGGATTTTCCCAAGTTGGTTTTGCCTCTTTCCTTGTTTCATATGGACTTGCACTATGTAAAAGGGTGACTAAGCCTTGTTGCTAGGCCCTATATTTTGATTTATTACTCATAAAGTCAGGCTTAAGGGGGGGTGTTAGAATAATCAACCCATAGTATTTACCCACTTAGACATTAATTCATTTATTTTTGTCTTATTTGCCTAGTCCATGAGTCCCACCGTGTGCAAGTTGCCAATTGCCTATCCATAGAGGTCAAACTTGCCATTATTGACTCATGTAGCACTTGGGAAAGCCTTAGGAATCAAATCTGCTTTATTCCTGGCCTCCTAGGCGCCCTTCTGCTTTTTCTGCTTTATTGCCTACTTTTTCAGTGTTTTAAGGCACATAGGAAAGCAAGACTAGGTGAGGTGAATCAGCTTTGTTGCCTCTTCCTCCTCCACTCTTTCCTCCATGCAAAAGCATGTATGAGCTTCCATTTGACCACTCTTTAGCTTTCCTATGCGCCCTTGCTAATTCATGGGGTCCTTGATAGATTTGGGATCAGCTTTTTACACCTATGGGGGATTTGCCTATTTTGGGTAAGCCTGCTTTATGCTAGATTTGGATGCTTCCTTATGCATTCTATTTACTCATGTCTTATATATATTCAGCAGCCTATGTTATTACAGGGTTGGCTATTGTACACTCAGTTAATATAATTTTGTGTTACAGCTCCATATTCAGTCTCCATTGTTGATAATTTTGCATGATCAATTGTTAATTGTTGTGGGTGAAATTAATCTACTGCAGGCTTGAATTTATACACAAGTTCCACCACCAATGCTTAACATTTCG
This sequence comes from Pseudotsuga menziesii, assembly GCA_001517045.1. Lineage (NCBI taxonomy): Eukaryota > Viridiplantae > Streptophyta > Pinopsida > Pinales > Pinaceae > Pseudotsuga > Pseudotsuga menziesii. The sequence continues at coordinate 328,219 of LPNX010466161.1, read as the reverse complement.
TAGGTATCATTTTATGGAGTATCTTGCAGGATAGGATTTTTGTGGCAACACACACACTTTTGTCCTTGATGGGCCCAATTAAGTAGCCCCCACCCCCTCGCTAAAGGTTATGCTTCCTCTTGATAGGTTTAGTCTTATGCTTAGCCAAATATGGGATAGCATCTTTTCCTTCATTTGGGAGTCTAGTTATCCTTGCAATTATCTCGGCGTCAATCGGATATGGTTGATCCAAGCATAAGTATCCTCCATGGAAGCAGACTAGTAACTGCTTCACATATGTATTGATCTGTATGTTATGGCCAAAGTGAGGCACGAACAACATGTTGGCTAGACCTGAGCTAGAAATTCCCTCGGCCCAACTCTTTTCCTTAAGCACCTGGGCATCAAATTAATTTTTCACAGTGGTCTAGGAACTGAAAACACAGTCTCACAAAGAATTCAGACAAATATGCATAAAATTGGAAAAATGGTGTTGCAATGGAAGTAGCATCTCTATATAATCAAATGAATAATGAATAATAAAATACAATGATCATTCGAGATGCATGAATGCCAAGACAATTCGAATTCCCAAGGAGGTCATTCAAATTGAAGGAGTGAGTCTAGCTTAACTGAATGTAATCCATAGTGAATACTCAAGTTAACCATTGATCAAAACCCTAATTGATTGAAATGAGCCATAACTGAAGTTAGAGTGCAATAAATGACAAATTCTAACTGAAAGTAGCTCAGACACATGTCACTGCAAGCCAATGAACAAGTGGTAGCACATCAATGACTCCAATGAACCCCGATGAGGTTAACTGAAGTGTAACTGACCATTAAAAGCAGTTGGAGGTTCCCCTGTGGACTTCAGTTCATTAAATAATCATTAAATAATCAATTTAATGAAGGGAGATGCCTTCACTACTTTGTTTAACTGATTGTAACCTTAAATTTGTAATAAAGTGCATTTATGACAGTTAGATTACCCCTGGAGTGCTCAAGTTAGCCTCCCCGAATGTAGTAGAAGGCTTAGTTAGTATCCTTGACTGAAGGTAGGCATGGGTGTGCTCATGATGATGTCATACAGTGCTCCTCTGATGTCAATTAAGTCAATACAACTTAGGATAGTGGTTTAACTAGGCCAAATTGACCAAAATGAGTGTGTATGATGGTAAATGTCTCCAACACCCCCCCTTAAACTATACTCAGGAGGAGTAGAAAACATAAGTGCATAAGAATGCTAGGGCCCCGACAACAAAGGCCATAGGTCACTGTGTACAATACTGAAACTCAAACAATGCTTAAAATCAAACCAAGTGAAGAAAAGAGGGGAAAACCGGTGGGAAACCCCCCCCCCCCCCCTCTCAAGTTGAACACTGAAAGTAGTTGAATCACCCTGATGAACTCACCCCCAATAGTGAATGGAGGTAAGTGAACTTCTTTTCTGAAAAGTTCTTGGTGAAGATGTCTGCAATCTGTTCATCAGTCGGGCAATATTGCAGAATGATGGTCTTGTCATGCACTAGCTCCCTGATATAGTGCATGTGTATCTCTACATGCTTGGTCCTCTGCCTGGTAACTAGATCTGTGGATATATTAATATCACTTTGATTGTCAGAGGACAGTGGACAAAGTACTACCAATATGAAACTTTGACATAATTTTTTGCAACCAAACAACTTGGATGCAAGCATTCACCGCTCCTCCATACTCGACCTTTGCTGAAGACAATCCTATGGTAGACTGATTTTTGCTAGACCAGAAAATGGGGCCACCACCAAACATGAAGAAATATTCCAGAATCATACTTCTAATCAATAGAATCACCCACCCAATCAGAATCTGTGTATCCAACCAGCTCTAGCTCAGAATCTGCAACATAGTGAATGTCGTAGGTCTTGGTTCCTTGAATGTACTGGAGGATCCTCTTGGCTTCCTTCCAATGAAGATCATGGGTCTGTTGCATGTATCTTTATACAACATTCATGGAATAATAGATATCACACTGAGAATGAGTCAAGTACAACAAGATACCAATCAGCTGTCAATAAATAGTGCAGTCCATGAGGGGTGTGCTTTTTCCTTCTTCAAGGCTGATCCCTGAAAGGAAATGGGATGGTGCAAGCCTACATTCAGCCATTGTAAACTTGACTGATAGGTATGATATGTATTTTTACTAAGTGACCATTATCTCATCATAATTTTTCTCAATTTCGAGCCCCAAAAATTGTTTGAAGAGCCCCAAATCGCTCATTTCAAATGCATTGTGGAGAGCAGTTTTGATGACTGAAATAGAAGCAAATGTACTACCTATGATCAATAATTCATCAACATATAAAAAAATAACAATAAAATGAACATCATACTTCTGTATATACACATTTTGATCTGATCTACACCTTTGGAATTTTTGCGAGAGAAGGAAGGCATCCATCTTGGAATACCACTCTCTTGGGGCCTGTTTTAACCCGTATAGTGACTTCTTTAGCTTGCAGACCAAAAATGGATCAGAGATGTAGCCCTAACGCTGCTTCATGTATATCTCCTCAAGAATATCTCCATGCAAAAATTCTGTCTTAACATCCATGTGATGCACTTCCCAGTGCTTAGATGCTGAAATTGCCAAAACTAGGCGGATGGAGTCCATTTTTGCAGCTGATGCAAAAGTCTCATGGTAGTCCACACATTGGACCTGGAAGAAACATTTTTCCACCATAATTTCCTTATATTTTTAGGTGCTTCCATCTGCAGCAACCTTAGTCTGAAACACCCACTTGCATTGAACCAATTTCCTTCTCGGAGGAAGAGAAACTAGCTCCCAAGTAGTGTTTTTCTGAAGAGAATTCATCTCTTCATCCATGGCAACTTGCTATCTCGGATCCTTCAAAGAATGGTAGTAGGAATTTGGGTATGAAATTATCATCAAATAAGAATATTCAGAAAGCAAATAATTAGGACAAGAGAGTGCAATACCTGCTCTTTGGAAATTAGACCGGGTTCTCCTTGGATCATCCAGATTTCCAATGTTATCTTCTGCGGAAGAGAGTGTCTGTTGGGCCCATGTTGGGAGATGATTTTGTACTTCAGGTTCTGATTCAACAACTAATTTTTTATTTACACTGATATCAGATATTAAAGGATCCAAATCAGGGTCATCACCCCCAATTTCATCATCCAAATATTCAGTAGAATAGGAAGGAAATTCAGTAGTTTTATCCTTCACCAGTTCCACCTCCTGAAGAGGCTCATCGAACTTGACACTCATTTCGATCATGATATATTTTGTTTTGATATCCATCATCTTGAAACCTTTTGATTCATCAGGATACCCAATAAATAGAAATGGTATGCTTTATGGTTGCAAATCCCTCCTTTTAGCAAGTGGAATTTGGGCCCATGCAGTGGACCTAAACACCCGCAGATTCGACAAATTTGGCTTGTGTCCGATGTATGCTTCAAAAGGGGTATTCCATTTCATATATGAGTGTGGCACTCTATTCTGAATTTATTCTGCAGCATGCATGGATTCAGTCCACAAATTTTCATCCAACTTCTTTGATTCCAACATACAGACGGTCATCTCCTTGGGAGACCGATTCTTCCTCTCTACTACACCGTTCTGCTAGGGTGTGTAGGGAATTGAATGATGGACCTGAATACCAATTTGGTAGCAATGTGCAGCAACCCATTATTTACATACTCCCCTCCATTATCACATCTCAATATCTTGATCTTTTGGCCAGACGCATTCTCAATCAAGGCCTTTAAATCAGTGAATTTTTCATAGACTTCAGACTTCTTTTTGATAAAGAAGACCCATGTGTACCTTGAAAAATCATCAATAAAAGTTAGAACATACCTTGATCCATTCATGGATGTGATAGGCATGGGACTACTGATATCAGAATGTATCAGTCCCAATATGCATGTAGCTTGGCTTTCCTTCCCCGATCGAACTTGTGCTCAGGGTGCTTTCCAACAACACAACCCTTGCAAATTCCAGTGGTTGCCTTGATGACCAGGAGGCCTTCAACCATATACTTTTTCTGTAATTTCTACAAGTATTTGAAGTTAAGATATACGAACCTCTCATGCCATAGTCTACTAACTTCATTTCCATGAGTTAGCAGTGCGGTGGGCTTTGCATCCGCCACAAAATGGGATAACTCATAGGTTTTTGCATGATGGTTTGCAAGGCCTTTTGCAAAAAGATTCCCGAATGCAAGTTCCATGATATCTACATCATTTGGGCTCAAGGATACTCTCTTGGGCACTCCCGTATGTGTCATTTGATAGACACTAAGGAGGTTTGATTCCAGAGATGGTACATACAAAACATTTGAAAAATAGCCATTCTCGAGATCAACAGTACCTTGTCCTTCTGAAATGATGGTGGAGTCATATCCCATGTGGATGGGGATGGATTTTCCAGTCTCCAAAGATGAGAAGAATTCTCTTTTAGCCATCATGTGGTTCGAAGCTCCAGAACCTATCAAGAGTACTTGCCATGAGGGCATGACCTTTCTTGTTGTGGTTCTCGATCTTGCTGATCTCTCTTCTGAAAGCTTTCCAGAAAATTGATGTGATTTCTCTCAAGGAGAGAGGTAGCTTCATCAAGTTTCTTCTTCATGTAGGAATTTTCAGGGTGGAAGCCCTTCCTGCAGTATGAACACTTGAATTTTTCCTTTCTATGATGCCCTTTTCCTTTGTTCTTCTTTGAGCTGGAAGACTCTTCATTCTGCTGGTCTTCAACTTTAGGCTTAGGAGCTTCGAATTTAGTTTTTGGGTTCTTTAGCTGCTTTCCTTTACCCTTCAGATCTTTGGGCCTCGAGACATGGAGGTATTTATCATGGGAGGATCTGATGATCCCCATCTAGACAAGCTTATCATCTTCACTTGTTAGGGACTCAATGAAGGCATTGAGTGATGACATCTTCCATCCAGGGGTTATGAGCTTCCCCGCACGAAATGTAGAGACAAAAAATGAATAATCAGCTCCAAGTTTGGAGAGTATGGTGAGGATGATCTAATTATCCTCCTTCTCCACCTTACATTGCTTCAATAGTAAGACAATGTGCTTGACCTTTGTGAAAAATTCATTCAGGGTATTGAAATTGGAAGGCTGGAGAGACATCAACTCATTCTCAAGATGGTATAATCTAAAATCATCCTGATTTCCATACAAGGTTTCCAATTTGTCCCAGATTTCATTTGGAGTCTTAAATCCTGAGAGATGGAAAAAGAAGATCCCAGGAAACAGAGGGGAGCAAGAATCTGAATGCTTCATCTTTCCTGTTCAAGAATATAGCTTTTTCTGTCACAGAAGTAGTCTCTTCTTCAGTGTCCATAGTGACCCTATAGAGTCCTCTGGCACATATCTGGATCTCCATGTCTCCTTTCCATGAGTGGAAATTGAATGGAGTCAAGAGTTCTATGGAAGAAGCCATCTGAAACTACTGGAGTGAATGCTTTCACCTGTTAAAAACCTGAAAATCACAACAAAAGGGGCATCTTAAGGTTGGAAAACCTGCACATTTTAGTATTTCATCACTACCAACATAGTCAATCAAGCAAGCTTGATCAACAATTTCCTTACTTGGGGTATTAAGTGGCAATCCTTGGCTTTTGGTGTAGTGCTGGAAGTTTTGAGCTTTACTCAATTTTTCATGCAAGATCTGTCAATTTTTTTTTGAGAGGTCTCAGCTTCATCCTACCATGAGATCTAATACCATATTAATTTGTCGCAGTGGTCTAGGAACTGAAAACACAGTCTCACAAAGAATTCAGACAAATATGCGTAAAATTGGCAAAATGGTGCTGCAATGGAAGTAGTAGCTCTATATAATCAAATGAATAATGAATAATACAATACAATGATTATGCTAGATGCATGAATGCCAAGACAATTCAAATTCCCAAGGAGGTCATTCGAATTGAATGAGTGAGTCTAGCTTAACTGAATGTAAGCCATAGTGAACACTCAAGTTAACCACTGATCAAAACCCTAACTGACTAAACTGATCCCTAAATTAAGTCAAAGTGCAATACATGACTGATTCTAACTGAAAGTATCTCAAACACATGTCACTACAATCCAACCAACAAGTGGTAGCATAGCAAGGACTCCAATGAACCCCGATGAGGTTAACTAAAGTGTAACTGACCATCATAAGTGGTTGGAGGTCCCCCTGTTGACTCCAGTTCATTAAATAATCATTAAATAATCAATTTAATGAAGGTAGGTTCCTTCACTATTCTTTTTAATTGATTGTAACCATCAGTTAGAAATAAAGTGCATTTATGACACTCAAATCACCCCCGGAGTGCTCCAATTAGCCTCCCTAAATGTAGGAGAAGGCTTAGTTAGCCTCCTTGACTGAAGGTAGGCATGGGTGTGCTCATGTAGATGTCATACAGTGCTCCTATAATGTCAATTAAGTCAATAAAACTTAGGATAGTGGTTTAAATAGGCCAAATTGACCAAAATGAGTGTGTATGGTGGTAAATGTCTCTAACACATCACTTGTAGTGGACTGGGTCGTGTTCATACAATATTTTATTTGCAGCCCCTCCTGCTACTGAGTATCAAAATATTGGAACTTCAACACATCCAAATCAGGTAAGATATCGTTCAACATGTTCATTCTGATAGGGATCTGCGATGCTACAATAGTAGTCACTACTTTCTTTGGGAAGTCTGGCTCCCCTGCATCATCCCTCCTTGATAAAATGTAATGTAGGAAATTCGAATCAGCCCGCTCTACTTCTGACTCTCTCTATGGTAGTAATACTTCATTCCTGATATCTTCTTCTTGCTTGGAAGCAGGTGCCTTCCCTCGCTCTTTTGGAGTGGTCAAAGCCTTGCGTTCCTTTTGCTTTGGTTGCGGTTGTGCAGATGCCTCTCCCAGCTACGTTTCACTAGGCTTCCTGAGCTCTCTTTCATGTACCAGAGTGGCTTACTATAGTCCCTGAGCAACTGGTATTCTCTGAACTCAGTTTGATACAACATGCGAGCCAAGGGTTGGAATAGTAGCATGACCATCTTGTCTCCTTTGCTGCTTTCGTGTTCTTGCCATTGAGTCGATCTTTGGGGTTTTCTGTGGTTGGTGATCCTTGTCTGACTACATTTCTAGTTCCTTAGAAATGGAGCAGCCAGAGATGATAGTAGCTTTTGATGCCTTACTCTCACTGGGAATGTTAATTACCATGTGTGTCGGCATAATTGAATACAGATGGTAAGGTTTAGCTCTGTAATGTTGTGGCTCTAGTGCTCACTATACGTAACAAACTACTTGATGGGGAAGCTAAATATTTACTCAGTGCTTGGCATCCTTCAATCATCATTTGATAGGAGATTGAGGTCTAATCAATTCCCTGAGTTGTTGTTTTCGATGCTTTCTTCATTAATTTATGTGTTTGGATTTTTGGGTTCTACCTGTTAGGATAGTTATGGTAGTTATTGCAAGGATAGGTGTTGTTATTAACAAGTACACCTCCCTATTCCTCATATTGTGCTGAGTTAATGTCACATAGCTTTCACAGCTGCCGGAATCCTTGTCAAAGATTCACTGCTTTAATTCTAGCTAGCCTATCATTGCTGCTTCTTGCCTTCTTCTTCCATGTCTTACTTTGTCCCGTGCTCTCCACACTTTGTTTCCCTTTCTTGAGGTTGCGTGATAAATTGAATTTTGTGCATTCCATTGCTCGTTCTTTTATGTTGGTTCTGTTCCAATCCTGCAACATAGTAGGTTACATCTTTTGGCCTATTTTTTTTTATACGTGTCGTAGTATGGTTTCAAGTAACTTCCATTTACCATACTCGTGACATGGGTACCATATAATATTTTGGGGTTGTCCTGTGCCCATATCAATAACATGCATGATCCTATATGGCCCTAGCCATTGTGTCTTCAGCTTGCCTGGTTGCTTGAATACTCTACTGTCATACTATAGCACAAGTCTTCCTTCTTTAGATGGCTTCATGCTGATATATTGATCATGCCATGCCAGTTTACGTTGCTGACTTGGCTTAGCCTATAGCTGTAAGGTTATTTTCATCCCCTCTAAATCTCCCACTATTCCCCTCCTTCCTGAACAGTTGGTAGGGAATAGGGTCTGGTATTCCTGCAGGAGATCTATGAATTTTGCAATTGCTTCAGTATGCGAATAATTTTGGACATTGGTGAGGTTTGGGTTCTTTGATGATCCAATATGCACTTGGTTGATTTTTAGGGGCTGGGGAAATTGAGAACTTATACTTCCTTCTTCCTTCTGAAATGTAGCCTTCGTTGTAGGGTGTTTTTTGGCAATTACAACTATATGCAGAACCTGTTTGGATCCTTATCACAGCTCCACAGATGTATAGAAGGGCTTAGGTGTCATATCTAAGGTGTATATGAAACTCTCATTGGTAAGTGATTCTCTTCAATCAGTCTCCACTCATTGCATAGACCTTGTAACTCTTGCACGCCTTCTCATAGAGACATTGTGTAATATATTTTTCAAATTCTCTAAAGCCTCTCCTAAATCAGATGTACAGGAACTCGCACATTTCCAGCTCAGGTTTTCGTCTGCTTTTGGATTGGTATAATCTTCCTGCATAGCTATAACATTGTCGATCTGGTCGATATATTCACCCTGCCCCTCATTATAGATAGGTTCGGCATATATTTGTCCCTCAAATGGATCAATGGGTGATACTACCCTCATTTCCTCATATTAAAATGAGCGAATCCTTTTTTTGAAGTTTATGATGGTTTGGTTGTCTATGGACCAGTCTATTCCTAGTAGTGCAGGGTAAGGGTTTGTGTCATCTACAATGTTAATGACCTCAAAGTATTTATATGTGCACAATACCTTGACATCAACAGTTACATTTCTCAGCTAGTGAATGGGTATGACCTTCGCTTGATTGGCAAGTTACAACTGGATAGGAGACTAGTCCAAGAAGGGCTTGCCCATACTTTCCCATGCTTGTCGTGTCAAAACATTGACATCTGAGCCCAGATACAAGTTGATATAGTCCATGTCATAGTAACCTATTTGTGCATTCATCCTCAATTCACAGCAGGTTCTACATTTATTTTGCACTTAGTTAACTTTCTTGTCCATTTGTGGCTCTACAGGAATCTCATCTATCACTTCCTGCATCTCTACAATAGCATCTTTTTCTTGAATTAGTGTTAAACAAGTGGACAAAAATGTTCTTAGCTTACTAACATTTGGTGGGGCGTTCTTCTGCAATATATGTTGGAATTGTTCAGGCATGTCCTTGAATTCCATGGAAGTTGATGATACTTCTGGGCTTATCAATTCCAATTGCACATCCCAAAATATTTATTTATGTTTCTGGATGGTTAGTTTTTTTTTCCTGTGTCGTTGGCCTCACTTGTGGCTATGGGTGTTCTTGCGAGTTATGTTGGTCTGCTGCAGTTGTCGCACCTCCTCGAGTTACTACAACAATGTTCAGGCCTCGTGGTTCAGCCATGATAATCTGAACATTCGCATTTGCATTTGGTTTCATGTTTGGTGGAGGGTTAGGTGTGGCAATGGTCCTTGCTTTCCACTTTGTGATCAGATGAGGACATTGTTCAACATTATGGTCCTGTCCTTTATAATATGAACATGTTTTTTCTGTCTCTAAACAATCTCTAGAAAAGTGACCTAGTTGTCCACAATTATAGCATGTAACTTGACCTATTCCCCTACCAGATTCTCCTCCTCCACCCCATCCTCTAAATTTTTCGCCACCCCTTCCCTATGAGTGTATCTTCTATGGTGGGTAGTGGTTCTGCTAGTAGTGTTGCTGATAGGGGTTTTGTTTTCCGTATGGCTGTTGAGGCATGTACGACTATTGGTACTAATTAGATGGGAACTATGCAGGTTGATACGAGGCTTGTATATGTTCATCCCAAGGGAACCCCTCATTTTTCATTAATTATGTGTCAACTGTCTTTCCTTTCAAAAGATGGTATGCTCTATAGTCTTTTTCATCATGTCCTACTGATTTACAAAATTTATGGAATAGGTTTGCAGGGGTAGTTACAATTTTTTGCAAATATAAACATTCTTGTCACGGTGTCCTCTTGAATGGAATATACGACACCATGGTATCCCATGGTCGTTTAATGGGTTAGGTGCACCTGATGTGACATAGTTTAGGAAGGTTGGATAGTTATCCTTAGTGTGTCCATCTATCCTACATTTTTTGCACCACAAGTCTTCTTGTGCTTCTTTACCCTTCTTGATATCTTGAATTTGTATCGTTAGGTTGGCCAGCTGTGACTCGATCTATACCATTCCAGTGGCACCATCACCAATGGGTAAGGCCTCTAACTTCATTGCCAGCTCCAATGCTTCTATTTTTTATTCAATATTCTGCTGCATCAATGGTCCTCGGATGTGTGGTAGTAGCAAAACAATAAACCACTCTTTATGTTGTACATTAGACATTTGGAAGCTTACTTTAGCCATCAGTGTCTTGAATCGCTGATCAAAGAACCACACAGTTTTTGTTGGAGCCTGCTTAATCCCCTTAACCTCAGTAATACATTGCGACTCTGATTTTTTCCTAAACTCAGAGATCATCGTAGCTTGGATATCCTCAAGGGTCTTCTGTGGTGTTCTGGTTGGTGTGGCACAGAACTTCATGAACCATTTTAGTGCGCCACCCCTTAAGGTCGTGATCATTCATGCCTTCTTTATGTATACACTATGGACTAAACATACCATCCAAACAACTTCACAGAGGAACCAATGTTATTCGGGGTCTTTCGTTCCATTTTGATTAAATGTGGGTAACCAGATGTCTAGTGCAGCCATTGATTTGGCGTCAACATCTTCCAAACCAAGATTCAAAGTGGTGTACCTCCTTTCACACTAGTTCCAGGGCTATTTCTATTTGTATTAGTGGTCCTTTCTTTGAATGAAACTCTAGATCTTGTCGCAGGTGATATTGTTGGTTTTATGTAGTTGCGCTCTGATCCCGATGTCTCCTCAGAGTCCTCATAATATTTAGGTCCTTCCAATATCGGGCTATAGTCCTCCTCTTCATCACAAGACCCATCATCTTCGTAAGACCAAAGTTTTTGTTCACTTCCTTCCAGCAAACTAGGATTTTGTCACCCACTTTCAGTTTTCCTTCTCTTTCCTATTCTAAATCTTCTCCCACTCCTTAGGACTCCAACCTCTAGTTCAGGTTCTGTTCTTCCAAGGAACATTTCAACGTACCCTTCCCCATGTTTTAACTTGGTTTTCTGTGACATAGCCTCCTTCTAGGCACACGACTCAACTATTCATGTACAAAATACCCTTCTCATAGGAAAGTAATTTTATCGATTGACTGATACATAACAAGTATCTCCTTCGTGTTCCTTGGAAAAAATTTCTTTCAGCTTCACTATATGAGCTTATAGTATCTACTACAAACTCAATAATATATCCTTGCAATATACTATCAACCCAAAAATCAACATCTCTAGAAATAGAGTTACTTACACCGGTTACCTCATGAACGAGCTATTCACTCCACTTAACAATCTCCCTTCTCTAGAAATTGGTTTTCTTGGTCGCAAATATTAATAACCATTCATGTAGTTAAATGGGGTGCTCAACAAAGAAGATCTCATGAATATCAGAGTATATATATTCATCTATGCATTTCTCTCTACTTAACCGTGTTCCTACACTCTCTTCTTGTGTGAATTCCAGCGTTTTAGAATCCATCCAGTCTTCTATTTCATTGTTCGTTGGGTGGCACAACATTTCCCTCAATTTGATCAATAGGGTCCAGGAAATGGAACCATTTTTTGGCCACTTTTCCTAACTCACACGAACCAAGTTCTGCGAAGCCCACCGATCCAAAAACTACACAAGATACCGGCCCGATAGAGCAATCCCCGTCGGCAACACCTACGAAGTAGACACAGTCTCACACAAGATATCTCTTAGATTGGTAACTTCTAGAACCATGTTTCCATTTTTGTCGAGGGATTATAGTCCCTTGGTTTGCATCCAACGAGCTCAATTAAGGCAACAAGATGGCTGGACAGAGGAGTCAGTATTGCATGACCAAACACAAATATATGTCATCACGTGCAAATTGACCTTCCTTTCCACGTCGCAACTAGTGCAACTTGTGCGACAGAACTAATTCATACCAGTAAAACCTATGACTCAAGTCATGACTGAAATAAAAAAAATACAGGTCGGCATATACATGTTCATTTCAAGGAATCCTTTTCGATCATTCACCTACTGATTACAGAATAACATCATATATTTAAACAACATTTAACATTATACAGGAAGTAAAGAATAACCATTCACATAAACATTCACCACATAAATCATTCATTCAAACGCAAGAGATAATGTGGAAACCCATTTGGAAAAAACCACCAAGGTGCTCTTCATCTGGCATGTGAAAATGATACAACAACTTGGAGTCTATAGGATGCAGACTGATCTTAACATATGTCTTTAAGACTCAAACTTATGGTTCTCATGCTCTTTGGTTCGCTCTTCTACTCTACATATACTCCTAGTGGTCTGTGGACACAGCATCCAGATCCATGGCTCAACAGCCGCTCTATCGCTACCTGACTCTTACTTAGTCTCCTCTTCCCTACTCTCTACAACATTACAGCAAAAATGGCATCCTTCACCATGGATTACCTCTAAAAAGAGAAACTATTAAAGAAGGACTGACCTAAAACATAATCATAGCTAATGATAAACAACTAAAAGGTACTACAAGCCAACGAAATCCAACCAAAGCCAACCTTCTAACTATTGCATCCCTCTTATTTATACTATTTTACATTACCTAGTAGGGCCCACTGCATATCAGCAGTATATTAACTGTCACCATTAGCCGCCCCTCAGGATACCACTGTGGTGATCAGGACTTGACACGAGGCACTATCATCCTGACCTACAAATATCCCCTCATACGTGCATAGTTGCAGGCTTACACCATCATAAACGACCATGATTTGGACTCTGCACCTATCTCTTTCCGGCCGTTATCATTTGCGCACCTTTGCGCTTTCCTTTCCTTCACCGTGCACCTCTCTATTCTGCCTTTGCGGGTGCTTTGCTTCCTTCGCGATCTTCCTTTTCTTCTATTGCACTTGCGATGCATCTTCTTTGGTTTGGTGTGCGAGCATTTTCCTTATGCTCCTTTGCAAGGCCAACAAACTCTATACGATGACAAATTTCCCATACAAATCTACTCAAAAAATGATTTTGAGCTGTCGAATGGATTTGCATAAAGTTTTTATCATGGATGGTAGTGATATAATTGTTCTTAGATATCATTTACTACCTTTCACAACCTCTTATGTAGGTGTTTCTATAAGTGAAGCGACCTCATTCATGTAATTTCCATATAAATTGAAATGCGCTTGTTACCACCATTTTTGTATGGGAATCCACTCTTAAAAAATGTTCAACTTGTGATTATTAAGATGATAATAAAGTACTAAAGGTATGGGTATCAATAAGGTCATAAACAATAGTTCGATAGCATACAACAATTAGAACATTTAATAAAATTGTATCCCCATTCTGAGAAACATGGGCATGTTTTAAAGAAATGAGAGGGGACTATCAATCAATAATTCCATATATAAATTAATACATTCAAACCATCATGATAGAAGGTATTTCCCAAGTCTAACATAAATGTGAAAAACAAGGGTACTATTTTGTGTAAGTATTTAGAAGTTATAGTAGTTTTGATGTTATGGATATGATTCTTTGGGTAGAGGAAACATCCATTATTTATTCAAAATAGTTATAAACTAACCTAGGAATGTTTCTACCATTACACACCAGGCAAACAATTACTCTCTCAATTTTGGTGTTGTAACAAGATTACAACCATCATATGAGCGAGGAGATAGTTTTTTGTGGAACACACTTCATATTTGTAAATGTTTTGGTCCTCATATATGTGGATATACATTGAGGGGAATACTAAACCCCTTACCCTTATCTTAGTCATTATTATAAATAAACATGTCATCCATATATGGTTTGTCTCATGATTGGAAGGAAGCTACAATGTTAGGAGGATTTAAGAACAACCCTAATTCTTGTAAGAGATCAACCTACAATGCATCTATTCATGCAATTATTTAAGAATTATATTCACATTTTGGAGGGACCATAGACTATGAGAAAATGGTAAAAATCCTAAGATACATCCTCGCATTCTTACGTATGGTTGGATCTTGAAAACAGTAGTCAAAAGTCAACAGTAACCTATGGGAGTGTATAAAAGACTTAGTTTCGTAGCAATAGACCTGTAGCATCATATCCAACAATGAAGGTAGTTTGAGTTTAATTTATAACAAAATTATAAGGGTGTTTGAAGAAGGAATGTATCCATTAGATGTTCTAAGAATTTTAAATAATCATGGTCAATTTATAATGATTTTCAACAAGGAAATAAATCCTTGATTCATAGTTTGTTGGAGCCATTGTAGTGTGTCTGATTTTGATACCAACCCTAATATTATCGTTGTGATCATATATAAAATATAATTTGGCATATTTTTTGAATTGGAGGTATATTGAGATCGAGAAGGATCTTTGTCAATAGAAGATTCCATTGCCCTTTGCATTTGTTATGGAGAAGAAACAATCTTGGAGAATGGTGGTAGAATGTTTCAGATTGCCTGGTTAAGCAGGGATCGGATCTCACATTTGTGCCTCATAACTATTATTGGCAATTAAAAGATACATTCTTATAGTTTATAGATCTATCTATAAGATTGTGTATGGTTGCAGAGGAGTAGCTAATCTCCTTGGGTGAGATTCTCATGGATGAAGTCTTTGTCACTTAGAGGGGAATTTATTTGGAGGGAACCTTCAAATTATTGGAAGCTTCATTTTTTTGACTTGGTTTCTTTGTACACACTTTACTCATTATAAAGGGTGGATTGGTGCCTTATGATCTATTCTTGTTAAGAGACATTAATTTTTTGGTAACCATGTCACAAAGTTGTTATTACTTATTTGGGTAAAGTGCATAAAGTTACTTTTAAAAGAATTCTTGAAAGGGATCAACTCTTTTATTAAGAAAAAAAGAGTGAACATGTCCCACAGATGATAAAAAAATAAAATGGTACTGCTAAATACATGATATGCTATATCCTTAAAATTCGTTTGACATATGTTAAGTAATTAAAAAGAGAAAATAAAAATATGTATCCAATAAAGAGTGTCAGTGGAAAAAGTATTAAGAAATAAGGGTTGTTCTAGAAATGAAAATATGTATATAACCATCAACATGATATGGTTTATAAGGGCTAGTTTAAACTTCATACCAAACAATAATCATAATAGCATGCATAAGAAGCATTATAAATAACTTTAATCATAATAGCTTGAATACCCTAAATTTAGGGGTATTCATTTCTTACATGGCACTAATCAATCTACAAAAATCATACCACATATGCATTGGATTCTTCCTTACCTCCATAGTTCCTCTTTGGGTGTGACATTTTCAAATGGTACCATGTAATAGATGTTACGAGGTATCTGGAATATATCACTTTTAACTACATACTAGTAATTGACAATTACATAAATTACTAATTAATGGGTATGGATTTCATAAAGTGGAAGTAAATTTAAAAGGAATTTAGCATGTAAAAATACTAACTTTATTCCAATATGTAGAAAATAGTGTATCCATTAAACATATTTAAACATGTCAATATTATTTTAGTTCTAATTCCTTTGATGGTGGCATGACAATAACATGATCATAACATTCACATAAAAGAACTTTTATGAACAACTTATCATAACTAGTTTTTCAAGAAACTATTTTAAATTAATTCAAGGTTCAATTCAACCCCAAAACTTCTCTCATATTTTTTGGACCCTACGGAATGCATGGATTCCCTCCTTTATAACTATGGGATTAGTGAGATTATCAAATATCCTCATATTCAATGGAATGTAATAAAAGTGAATACAAAAGCATTTTCTATCTAGTGAGGCTAGTAAAGAAAACTGTTTACAAACTCGTGGTTGGGATGTAGGGTATTGAATATAGGAACCATGAAGATTACCCCAATTATACAAAGTGGTGTTCTCGCTAAGTTTCCCTTCAAAAGATAGATGATTTCTATAGAGAAATATTTTGGTTGTATTAAAAAGCATGATCTATGTTTTCACAAGTTTGACTATCAATAATAAATGATAACTTAACAACCCACCATAAACATAAATTTGCCTCTATAACATGTCTATATAGAGGCCAAGGAAATTACATCATCTAGAAAGAAGAAAAAAGAATGAGTAGAATCATTAATAAAGCATTCTAGCTCATTAATGTAAAAACCAAAGAGATAAAGGAAAAATAAAATACTTGTTTTTGGTTCCCATGTTTATTCCTAAGACTCTTTAAGAATCAAAGATATATACAAAATTTTCCCATTTTAATCATGTAAAGAAACATGTTACATTTTATACTAGGAGACTAGGTATCCCCAATGTATTATGTTGCACCATGAGTAAGTTTATGGATATAATGTCAAAGGCCCTTCAAAAGTAAACAAAGTGGCAATAGAATTTTAATGATCTATGTCGATCTTCCTTGATGCTAGTGAATTTAATATATGTTTCATTGCATGAGAGTCTACCTAAAGTTTACATGGCATGTAGTTTTCCACCCATGATTCCCAAAAAAATCAAACATGTAAACATAAACGGAGGTGAAAAGGTGTTTAAAAATTAAATGTGGAAAAATGATAGTTGTATAGTTATTAGGATCTAAGATACAAATTAATTTGTGTAATATATGGAGAATTACATGTTAGGACCAAAGAGGAAACATGGAACATGTAACCTCATTGAAAAGGGAATCCAAGTGGTAAAGCTAAGGTTACATTCCATGTTTGATGAATTCAAAATACATATATTTGAGGTAAACATGTTTACTATTATTAAGTTTATATATGGCTCTTCAAATAAGGTCAAGGGTAAGACTGTCACATGCCCCAATTTGCAAAAGAATTTAATGTTATTGAGGAACATTATGTTATATTTTATGCTAAGTTTTTAATTGATGACCAAGTGGGTTCAAGAATAATTAATGTATTTCAGAATATTTTTTTAATAAATAAATAAATGATGAGACAACAGCTTAGGGAAACTATTAAAAGAGTGTTAACTGGTTACTTCATGGAGGAGACTGGGTGGAGAGTATATTGACAAGTGGCAACATACTCAAACTACTTCTAACTGTTGCAGGTGGAAAATTCCCTATATTTGTGGTCATGATTCCCCAGGAAAGTGGAATTGGAGCAGGTGGCTCAATAAGTAAAAACTGACCCAAAAGACCTAGGCATTATTATAAAACTTCCCATTGAAGATAGTTGAGGCTGCTCATTCTAGAATGGTGATCATTCAATGTGAATGAAGTGCACATGAGAAATTTGATGGAGGGTACTTAATGAACTGAGTTTGAGGGGTTAAGTGCTGAGAAATGAACTTATGCAGCTGTTAGGCTGAAGTTCTTACTGCTGTGAGCAGGTTTGGATTACTGCTGTAATTTGACCAGTTAGGTGATAGTAGGTCTTAAGGATACATCCTTCACCCAGTACTCTACCAGGAGGACCAGGAAACAGGCTTGGGGGTCCTGAGGAAGTGCAGACTAAGCTTTCTCCAGGAGTTGGTTGGGAGGAACAGCCTCCATAAGTTGTTGTCACCTCATCATTTGACAGGTTCAATTTATCTATAATTTATTTACAATTTTCAACAAATGTTTACTAGCTTTTCAAAGATATGCATGTGATTGTTTTGTTAGGGTTTATGCAGAAAGGAGCATGGTTTATTGATAAATTAATGATTTGTAGATTATGTTTAAAACAATATAATTTTTTCTAAATGAAAAGTGAATAGAAACAAATTACCACACTGTATTTTTCCATGCCTTGTATAGGCAGTACTCTAGTACAACTGGTTGATTAAATAGATGTGATGATTTGTTTACCAACTCTGAATGAAAATGGGAAATTATTTCTTTTATAGATTCATATGATTTATTTAAAGAAATTTTTGCTGCACTTACTCTATCTGCTGAAAATAACTATACTATTTAATCACAGGGAAATAATAGATTGTATATTAATTATTAGTAGTCATACTATTCACATAACTATTACTAGTATTAATATTATTATAAACATAATAAATAAAGTTAAATAAACCAATATAGTAATCGTAAAAGATAGCATTTAGGGTTTGAACCTAGATAGTACTCAATGGATCTTTATAATAATTTACTCCTAGTTCATATTTACATTCTGTATTGAAAAACATATGTTGTTTTATTGTAACCCTTGAGATTTACTTAGGGTTTACAAGAGGTAGGTATTATCCCTAAAAATGTACTTTTACATTCTTAATTATAACATAAAATTTAACAGATGTAAATATTTATTAATGAAAGTACAAATAGGAAAACAAAACTAAAACCATTTCTATAAAAATCCATCTCATTTCAGAACTGTAGGTTATCTACAAATAATAAGCAATCTGAGAGAGAAAAAAAGTACTGTATTCACCTAAGAACACTTTAAAAATTTAAATATTATAAATTACTGTAGATTATTTAAATTAACTGATATTTTAAAAGTTAATAACACTTTAAAAAAATTGATAGAAATGAAATAAATTAAGGGTAATGAACTATGGCATTTTATAAATATCGGTCAAGGCTGAAGCCTGCTCAAACTAAACTATACAAAATTTAAAACCATTATTTTCATAAGTAAAAACCTTGTATCTAATTACAAGTTTTGCTGATTGAACAATCTTATCATTACTCGCAAAGACTATTTAAAAATTGAAGTATCCAGACAGTGATCGAAATAGCATGGTCACGGATTTAAGCCAAGTTGGAAAAACACAATTCTTTACATATTCTAAGCCGTAAGGCACCTTCAAGAAAGTCTCAGGTCATGGATGATATAGACTTTAAAGTTTCTTTCCATAATACCCTCTACGGTTTCAAATTCATACAAAAATAAACAACAAGAAGTAACAACCTAACATGTAAACCAAGGCCGTGCCATAACCAGTAGCAAAGTTTCTTATCCTTCCAACCACCACATCCCAATGGAGGAGAAAACCCTCATTACAATTGCGGCTTACCAGGGGCTGCATATTGAAGCTTGAAAGAACGAGCTCACTTCCAACATCTGAAGTTGTGAAGAGAACCTGCACGGAGCAACCATTCAATGGTTTAAAATATTTTAATGTAAATAATAAAAACTCCCTTTTAAAAAGAAAAACAAGATAGGTCGTTACTTGCTAGCGTTTTCTTTTGGTAGCAGTCGAAAATGCAAATCCCTTGGGAAATTTCGATGGCACCTTGGAGAGCATTTCCTCAGAAGTTACTACACCAAGTGCAATTGAAGGCCCTAAGTCCCAAATTCGAAGGAAACAAGCAATACTCCAACCAGAATGAAGAACAATCGTGGCTTGAAACTCTGTCCACTGTATTCTATCTTAAAACCCAGCTCAGTCCTTGAATCAATGATGAAAATAAGATTTCAACACACATATTCTCCACAACAGTCGTTAATTCGTAAAAACTAGTGTATACTTTTCACAGGGTCGAGCTCACAGTGAATTTCAGAACCTGGAGGTCAACAAGAAACAATTGCGGCCACGAGCTCGCAGCTCGGCCACACCAGTCTAAGGAACCCTCTCTTTGCGAAAATGAAGGGTAGGGTTTCGTTATAAGTCAACTTATCTAGTGGACAAAAAAAACTCCATGTGTCCACCCAAATTATTTCCTCTTCATGGGTGCAAGTCTATAGTCGATTTTGCAGTTCAATCTACATATAAATCTATGCAAATAAAAGTTATCATCATTAAGCAATGTAATTCCTTTTTATTGCCGTAGTATATTTTAATCCTTGAGTTGTTTTTAAACATAGTTTATAAACCATAGTATAATAATATGTAATGTTTATGGTCATTATTTGTATAGTAAAATAGGATAGAGTTATTTGGATATGTTTGTAAAACATAGGGAGATGATATCCCCTTAACAAAAAATCACATCAAAAAGGATTGTCTAATAACTTCTTAAGGATGTCTTTTGATTTTGTAGAGTTGAGAGTAAAATGGTAACTAGGATCAAGGTAATAATAGGATCTCCTATATTATATTAACCAACAACCTCATCTCAATATTTTACTAAACATCCTTGTGTAAAGGTGTTGCTATAGCTAATGGGTACACTAGGAAATTGAGGTGTAAGATACAATAAAAAGAAATCAAGGTAAAAACTGTAAGAGTTTAAAAAGGCATTCTTTCAACTAGGATTAGGATCTTGATGCAATTATTTTAATGCAGTGTGTAGTTGGGGACACTAGTAAATGCAGTCCTCAGACCTATATAAGAATCTCAGTGTACAGCTAGCATCCAAACATTGAGTAATTAGGTAGCAGTAAAAGTGGTTTTGGGTTATGTTTTGAGAAATGAACGTTTATAAAACCCTAGAACAAGGGTAAATGTGATAGACACCAAACATTGTTGAATGATCTAAGCATCAAGATGTGAACTTTATTATTTCTATTTAAACTCTAAATTACAATTACTGTAAGCAGGAATACAATTATTCTTTAGAATTTTTTAATCATAATCATCGAAAGGATTTGATGTCTTTTGACAGTATCGCATCATGCAATTTAACCCATGCACATGTGGTTTGTTTTAATGTCATTACGAAGTTTTGACAAGAATAAAAATTAAGATCAACATTACCTCTTATGGAGACAAGCTACATTTAAACATTCTAAGTCTAGCATCATAAACATGCTAGAGAAGTATCTTCTTGACTTGAATATAAATATTTTTTTATTGGAAGATACGCTTACCTATTAAAACCTATAAGGAACCATCAGTCCCACTGTGTTAGATTAAAGCTAAGTAAGCCCCGATCACACATAAGAAACTTTCCCTAGTTGACAAAATAAATCAACAGTATATCTAACATCAATAAAATACAAGTTTCTTTTCTACTTCTGGAAGAATTACAACTGCTAAGTTGAAAACAACACTAACACAGCTTTTAAGGATACGCCTATAAATTATACAAAGTCCTATTAAGAAGTAACTCGTTGTTTCTCTTACAAACTATTTTATTATCTGCTAATAGTTAAAGGTACTTTAGCAGTGACATTAGACATTTTATGTCACATCAAAAATTTTAAATTTTTACGAATTTTTGAGTTATTACATGTGGTATAAGAGCACAAGGTTCAGACACTAGGCCTGAATGTGGCTCAACTTGCATATGTGGAACAATAAATTTAAAAAAACATGCTGATGTTATTTTTCTTTGAATGATATTCTAAGAGAATTTTGTTTTTTGAGTTAATCATAGGTATGGATAGATTGGAAGAATATGCAGATGAGGAGTCTCCTTACACTGAACGAAATAATTTTGAGAAAGAACCGATACAAGAAGAGATAACTAATAATTCTTCCGAACTACTACAAACAGTTAAGGAACTAAAAACATAGATGGAATCAGTTAAGAAAGAAAATGAGAGGATTGTGAGAGCTCAAGAGGAGCTAAATCATATTTTAATGGAAAGATTTCATACTGAGGGAAAAGATAAAAAAACTGAGTCTTAAGGTATGGGTTATCAGCATAAATATAAAAAGACTAAACAAGTTAAAAATGAAAGTAGCTCATCTTCTGAAGTATATGGTGATTTACATAAACAAATCTTTCATTATTCTAGTGACAGTAGTGAAGATAATCACCATACTAGGAAGAGAAAGTTTAAACCTCACGAAGAAATATCTGGGGAATTCAAGAAAATTAAGCCACCAATTTTTAATGGAGAAACTGAGAAAGTGGAAGAAGCAGAATATTGGCTGTCTAGGATGAAGAAATACTTCCAAATTTATAACTACTCTAATCAACTGAAGGCCAAGATGGATATTTATAATCTTACAGGAAAAACAGATATATGGTGGCAGGACTTAAAAAGAGTAAAAGGTATAAGGGAGAAAAATATAAATTTGAGTACATTTAAGAAATATTTCAAGAAGAAATTTTTATCTGAACATTATTATGAAGAAAGCGTTAAGGAATTTTACGAGCTAAAATTGGGAACAATGAATATGAAAGAACTAAATAGTAAATTTCTAAGTCTACTCAGATATGTGCCATATATTGTGGACGAGAAACATAACGTACAATAGTTTCTCAACTGTTTACCTTATCATATAAAGGACAAAATTGAGTATGACAATCCGAAAACTTTATAAGAAGCAATGAGAAAAGTGAATTTCTGTTATGAACAGAATCGTAAAAAGGAATGTATGACCAACTGGAAGGCAAAAAGGAATAATAACTTTGAATAGAAAAAGAAATATTTTGTGCCTAATCGAAATTTTAAGAATAGTAACAACATAAATTTTCCTAGTAAAAATTTCCAAGGGAACAAAAGTAATTCACAGACCAATCCAAATAATCAAAGGAATAAAGAATATGCTAACAACCACAGTAACTACACAAAGAATTTTGAACAAAAGGAACCCATAAAGTGTTGGGAATGTAATGGTCCGCATTATGCATCATTTTTCCCCAATCAAAAGAAGACTATTAGAAACATACACACAATACAGGAGGAGATGACTGTTGGTTACTCTAGCAAGGACAATGCCCAGGATCAACGCAACATTAGATAACTGGCAATCAGATTATCAAACTTCCATGGTGGAAGTGGAAGGTAAGATAAATCAAATACCTATATCTATTTTAATTGATCCAGGAGCTATTTTAAGCTATATTTCTCCAAATTTAGTAGAAAAATGTAAGCTTTCAGTTGAAAATTTGCAAGATCTTGGTTATTTTAGCTAGCTACTGGTGCAAAGAGAAAAGTAATTAGATTTGTTAAGAATTGTGCAGTAACTATGGATCAGTTTGAAACCTCTGTTAAGCTCAATGTGTTACCTTCGGGTTCATATGATATGTTAATTGATATGGATTGGTTAGAAAAACATAGGGTGGTCCTAAATTGCTTTGATAAAACCTTCACTTGCATAAATAGCGATGGAAAGTTAATAAATGTAAAGGAAATCGATAGGAAAATAGATGTAAGGTAAATTTCTGCTTTGCATCTTAAGAGAGCTATTAGGAAAGGCTGTAAAGATTTTTCCATAACGGTAATTAATGAAGAAAATACTAGAAACGAAGATAAATTAAAACTAAAAGATATTCCGATTCTAAGGGAATATTCAGATGTATTTTTGGAAGAAATTCTGGGATTGCCACCGAAACAGGAATTAGATTTTAATATTGAGCTGGTAGTTGGTGCAGTGCCCAGCTCAAAAGCCCCTCACCGGATGAATATACTGGACTTAAATGAACTTAAGTCGTAGTTAAAAGTACTTATTGATAAGAATTACATTAGACCTAGTGTGTCTCTTTGGCGGCACCTGTCATCTTTGTTAAGAAGAAGGATGGAACTCTATGACTATGTATAGATTACCATCAACTAAATAAAATGACTATCAAGAACAAATAGTCGTTACCTCGCATAGATTATCTCTTCAATCAGAAACATGGATCCACGTTGTTTTGAAAGATTGATTTACAATATGGATACCACCAGGTCTGAATGAAGGATAAAGACATCTTTAAAACAACTTTTAGGACTCAATATGGACATTACGAGTTTTTTGTTATGCCATTCGGGCTTACTAATGCCCAAGCTATTTTTATGTGTCTGATGAATAATGTAATGCACAAATATTTGGATAAATTTAGGGTCGTATTTATTGACGACATCTTAATTTACTCAAAGAATGAAGAAGAACATAAAGAACACTTAAAAATTGTCTTACAAGAGTTACGATAACATCAACTTTTTGCAAAATTTAGTAAATGTGACTTATTTAAAGATAAAATCCAGTATTTGTGTCATGTGCTGACTAAAGAAGGAATTTGTGTTGACCTCAAAAATATAAAGGCAATTGAAGACTAGCTAGTCCCAAAAGATGTAACTGACGTCCGATCATTCATGGGGATTACTAGCTATTATTGGAGATTCATCGAAGGGTTTTCAAGAATTGCAAATCCTATAACCTCTTTGCAAAAAAAGGGGAAGAAATTTGATTGGAATCAGAGGTGTGAAGAAAGTTTTAGAAACTTAAAAACATTATTAACCACTGCACCAATTCTAAGAATTGTTGACCCTAATAAATATTTCATAATATGTACAGGTGCATGCAATGACGGTTTAGGTGGAGTATTAAATCAGGAAGGACACATCATTTCTTATGAGTCTAGGAAGCTGAAGGTTCATGAGAAAAATTATGTGACCTATGACTTAGAATTAGCTATTGTCATACATGCCTTAAAAATGTGGCATCATCATTTAATAGGAAGGAAGTTTAGATTAATGATAGATAATAAAGGATTAAAATATATGTTGGATCAACCTAACTTGAATGCTAGACAAGCTAGGTGGCTAGCTTTTCTTAGTGAATATGATTTTGAAATTCAACATATTAAATGAAAGGAGAATAAGGTTGCTTATGCATTAAGTAGAAATGCAAAGCTAAATTTTACAGTAGACATCAACAATGATAAGACAGACTTGGTAGAACAGCTAGAAGCTTGAATGGAACAAGATGAAAATTATTGAAAATTACAAGCAAAGGTAAAAGAAAATTTAATAGAAAGTCTAAGTACAGGGTACAGTTTGAATGAAAAAGGATTATTATTGTATAAAGATAGATTATACGTACCTAATGTATCTAAGATTAAGCTGTTAATTTTAAATGAAATTCATAAAAATCCTTATCCAAGGCATCCGAATTATCAGAAAACCATAACCATGCTAAGAAAGGATTATTTCTGGCCACACATGAAAAATGAATTGGCAGAATACATTACTAGGTGCTTCGAATGTCAGCAAGTAAAAACTGAACATCAGGATACAGCTAGGCTAGTTCAGCCATTGCCTATTCCTAGCTAGAAATGGGAGATAATTAGCCTTGATTTTGTCATAGGACTATCTAGAAATCAGAACTTAAATGACTCAATAATGGTAGTTGTTGAAAAATTGAGTAAAGAATCCCATTTTATACTTGTAAAAACTACTTATAAAGCTGCAAATATTGTTGTTATTTTTTTAAAACAAATTTTTCGGTTGCATGGAATACCGAAGGTGATAATTTCATACCGAGACCCTAAGTTTATAGGTAATTTTTGGAAATATTTGTCTAAAGGGTTAAATACTACGTTAAACTTTAGTACCTCTTTCCATCCTCAAATTGATGGACAGACTGAAAGATTAAATTAGGTATTGGAGGATCTACTCAGAATGTATTTAAAGGACCATCTAGGTAAATGGGAAGATTATTTACACCTGGTAGAATTTGCTTACAATAATCATCATCAAACTTCAGCTAGGTATAGTCCTTTTGGAATTATGTATTAAAGGAAATGCAATACTCACATCTCTTGGAGTAATCCAGTGGATAGGTTAGTATTAGGACCTGAATTAATAAAAGAGATGGAGCTAATTGTAAAACAAGTACAAGGTAATTTGAAAATTGCTTAAGATCGACAGGAAAGCCAAGCCGACCTTAAACAAAATCCAAAGGAGTTCTATGTAGGTGAACATTTTTTTATTAAGGTGAGGACCTAAAAGGAGTTCTCTAAGGTTGGGTAGTTGTGCTAAGCTAGCACCTCGATATTGTGGTCCTTTTGAAATATTGTCCAGGATAGGACATGTAGCATATCAGTGTTAGATTTTTAACATTAAGCTTGCATTATATTAGGATATTTTAACTGATAGAATAACAATCACAACAATCAAACACAAGAGACAATGAACAAAGTGTTTTTCCTCGAGGAAACCATAAATGGAGAAAACCCCACAACTTCCTCAGAGATATAATCAACACCAAAAAGTAAAACCCCAAAATAGTAAGATGATCTCCCCACAGCAGTAGCCTCTTTCTTCCTAGCCCCAGTGTCTTCTTATTCCTCATTTATGCACTACAAATGAGTGTGAGTGAGTGTGTGATAAATAGAGAGGATCACTCTCTATTTATACTAATTCCTGACTTGAAAATAACCTACTAGGGCTGACTTCTCTAGTAGAGTCTAATAACCCTAATGCCCCAAAACTGTAGGGACTTTAACCCTTGATCAATAGGAGGGTTACCCACAATGACTTGACATGATTTGTTTACATTATAGAAACTCTCGATCGAAACATCGGGGCATGACATGACTCAATTACATTACAAAAACTTCCCAAAATAAGCATTGGGGTACAATACATAAGATACATAAGTGAATACATTCTGAAGTTACAATTTCATCAACACTCCCTCTTAACTAGGAAGGTAATCTCTCAACACAATTTATCAGCACACGTATTCTTCCCTGTATAACCTGTATCATCCCCAAGTCCTCATCATCTTCAAGTCATCTTCATCTTCAAGTTATATTCATCTTTAAGTGATCTTCATCATCGAATCTAGATCATCACTCGATATGGATCATCACTGGTCGATCTGGATCATCATTGGAACATCATCACTAGATCTAGAACATCACTTGCTCTAGATCATCACTGCTATATCATCATCACTGGATCATCATGGTTGCTATCTCATGATTCTTCTTGTCACAGGAAGTTTTATAGAGCCAACCCTCTTTCATGCTGGGTGTAGGCCTAGTCTCCATGTAGGTCTTCTTCAGTGCTTATATCTGACCCTAAGCCATAATGTCTTGTCCAGCACTTACATCTGACCTTGACTCATCAAATAGGCATGCCCAACACTCACATATGACCACGATAGGAACTTAATCCCCTCACCATGTCAGAATGGCCCAGCCCTTACATCTGACCATGGAAGGAACTTCATCCTCTCACCATGTCAGAATGGCACAGCCCTTACATCTTAAATAGACTCATCAGAATGGCCCAGTCCTTACATGTGACCTTCACTCATCAGAATGGCCCAACCCTTACATCTGACCTTGACTCGTCAGAATGGCACAGCCCTTACATCTGACCTTGACTCATCAGAATGGCCTATCACTCATATCTGATCATGTGAGAACACATCCCACAGTCATATCAGAATGGCCCTCAGTCCCAAAATGAGATTTCCTGGTAACTAACCAGGTTCCTCCATTCTCCCAGAGAATGGCATCATCCCTTATATTTGATCAAGTGGGAACCAATCCCTCAATCACATCAGAATGGTAATGCGCTCGCATTTGATCATGTAAGACTACATCTCATAGTCATATCAGAAAGGCCCTCAGTCCTAGACCGAGTATTCCTAGTAACTGGCCAGGTACCTCCATTCAAAGAATGGCAATAGCCCTTATATCCGATCATGTAGAAAATGATCCTACAGTCATATTAGAATGGCTCAGCACTCATATCTGACATGGAAGGAATCAATCCTCTCACCATGACAGAATGGATCAGCCCTTACATCTAACCATGGAAGGAACTTAATCCTCTCACCATGTCAGAATGGCTCACGGACTCATCACTTCCCCTTGGAAGGAAACTCGATCTGGAGAATACCAAGCTTCTCCCTAAAGTACTCAAACTTCACTCTAGCTAATGGATTTGTCAACAGATCAGCTATATTTTCATCTGTCGCAACATACTTGAGCTTCACTACTCCTCTCTACACCATATCCCTGATATAGTGATATTTGATCTTGATATGCTTCGACTTGTCATGGAACACTGGTTTCTCTGACAACTTCACACAACTCTGGTTGTCGCAATATATACAAGTAGCATCCAACTGGAGATCAAATAAATCAAACAGTAGCATCCTTACCCATACTGCCTCATAACTAGCTGAATAAGCTATGACATACTCTGCTTCAGCTATACTCAGTGCCACACTGGGTTGCTTCCTGCTAAACCAAGAGATCACACCTAATCCCATACTGAAGAAACACCCTGAAGTACTCTTCCTATCGATGGCACTGTCTTCCCATTCTAAACGAACATAACTCTCCAGGTTAATCTTCTGACTCACCTCATACTTGAGCCCATAATAAACTATACCCCTCAGGTACCTCAGAATATGCTTTGCAGCAATCAAGTGAACATGTCTCGGATCTGTCAGTAACTAGCTCAAGGTGTTCAAAACAAAGCAAATATCTTGTCTCGTGTTTATCAGGTACATCAAGGACCCAATCATCTGACGATACATCGTAGCATCAACCACTTCTGATGAAGCATTACTCAATAGCTTCAGGTTTTATGCCATAGGTGTTGTCATGGCCTTGAAGTCCATTATCTTGAATCTCTTCAGGATCTCTATCGTATATTTCCCTTGTCCTAGGGAAATTCCATCTGCATTCTACCACACCTCCATGCCTAGAAAATAATGCATCATACCCAAGTCCTTCATTTTGAACTCGAAAGCAAGCTTCCTCTTCGTATTAGTAATCAACCCATCCATACATGTTACAAACAGATCATCTACATATAGTAGAAGCATTACTCGGTTGCCATGTTCAACCTTGTAGTAAAGGTTGGAATCTGCTTTACTCTTGGTAAAGCGCAAACTGGATAGAAAGCTGTCAATTCTGCCATACCATGTCCTAAGTGCCTGTTTCAAACCGTACAGGGATTTCTTCAATCTACATACATGAGACTCCCTATCATGTGTCTCAAAACTGAGTGACTGCTCCACATACACTTCCTCTTCCACTGCACCATTCAAGAAGGAAGTCTTGACATCCATCTGGTGTATATTCCATTTCATCACTGTAACTAGAGCAAGTACTGATCTGATAAAAGTGTATCTGGCTATAGGTGCAAAAGTTTCTTCATAATCTTCCATTCTTTTTGCGAGAAACTAGAAGCCACAAATATTGCTTTATATTTTTCTATGCTACCATCTGCAGCAGGCTTGGTCTTGTAGATCCATTTGGAAGTTGTAATAGTCTTCCTTTCTATTCTTGGGACAACATCCCAAACATCATTCTTCATGATTGATTGATACTCTTTGATCATAGCATCCTTCCATTCTTTCTGTTCTGTCGCTTCTTGATAATTGGAAGGTTCTATATCGATGAAATCACATAACAGTGCTACATACTCGGAGTAGGATATGGTACTCTTTCTTTCTCTGTGATTCTCTTCTAGAGATCCATATTTTTCTGCACCTTGGATAGCTTCTCGTACCCAAGCAGGTTTCCTCTTGTGAGGATTCTTCTCCTGAGGTGGATTTACAAGTTCTTGATGTTCTTAAAATTCTCGATCTTCTTCTTGAGTTTCTTCATTCATGGTTGTATCATGAATTCTGGGTGCTTTTGCTTCTTCAGGTTCTTTAGCAGGTCTCTTTCTGGATTTGTTGTAAGCTGAGTCTTCATCAAGTGTCACATCCCTGCTGATGTCGATCTTATTGAATAATGGGAAGTATATTCTGTAAGACTTCGAGATTTTACATTATCCCACAAATATACCCTTCTTTCCTGAAGGATCTAATCTTTTCCTCTTCTCTTTTGGAATTTGTATGTACACTAGACAACCGAATATTCTGAGATGGCTGACTTCTAGTTTCTTGCTAGAAAAGACTTCTTCAGGTGTCTTGTTCTTAAGTACTCTATGTGGAGTACATTTCTGTACATACACCGTTGTTCTGGTAGCTTCTGCCCATAAATGCATGGGAAGGTCTTGATCATGAATCATAGCTCTTGCAGCTTCCATGATAGTTCTGTTCTTCCTTTCTACAATCCCATTTTGTTCTAGATTATATGGAGTGGACAACTCCCTCTCAATCCCTGAGTCTTTGCATAACTCTTTGAATTCATTTGATGTGAATTCTCTACCATTATTTGATTGAAAGGTCGTGACCTTCTTTTCAGTGTGATTCTCGATTAAGGCTTTGAATTCCTTGAACTTGCTGAAAACTTCATCTTTGTTCTTCATGAAGTAAATCCATGTCTTCCTAAAAAAGTCATCACTAAAAGGAACATAGTATACATACCCTCTTAGTGAACTTAATGACATTGTTCTGCATACATCGAAGTGGATTATTTCCAAGATTCATTTTTCCTTGCTCTCGCTACTTGGAAATGTCTTCTTTGTATTCTTTCCTTTCACACATCCTTTGCAGACTCCATCATGTTTTCCTTGAATCTCTGGAAGACCTTCAACAGCTTTGCTTACAAGTGGTAGTGCTATGTAATGCACATGTTCAAACCTTCTATGCCAAATTTCATTTGGCTCTACTGTTTCATGGATAAAGGCTTGTTCTGGATGGCCCTGCAATTTGTATAGACCTCCCTCTTGTTCCCCAATCACTACTACATTATCGAAGGTCTTTCCTTTTGGCCACATGAGAACTTGGCCATCTACAAATGAAACCCTCATTCCTTTTGAATCTAATGTAGATATGGAGAGGAGGTTCTTCTCGAGTCCAAGTACAAAAAATACATCCTTCATCTTCATGGAATTTCCAGAGTCTAGCTTATAGGAGGATTCCCCACTACATTTTATTGGATACTGGTAGTCATCTCCAAGCTTCACCTTGTGAGGTGATTCATGTTCTTATAGTCTCACAAAATACTCTTTGAATCCCATCATATGTTTGGAAGCCCCACTGTCTATAAGCCAATCATTTCTTCCTTGTGTGATGTTTCCCATGAGAGCAAAAATCAATGCATATTCTTCATCACTTGAAGAATCATCAATTTCTTGCTTGTCTCTCTTTGAGGAAGGTTCATCATCTTATGTAGCATGAGCATGATCTCTTCTCTTGTTGTTTTTCTTCTTGTGACAGTTTCTTTTGTTTCTAGGCCAATCTCTAGCAAAGTTCCCTATTTCATCACTAGTATAACAACTAAGTTGAGATTTCTTATAGGAAGAGTGCTTACCTTTAAAATGATGATGATGATGGTTCCTTCTGGGTTCTTGGTTGAACTGTGAGAGCTTGATCTTCACTTCCCATATTTTATTCTCGAGCTGATATCCAAGCTTATTCTTATGAGCATTATTCCCAAAGTCTGCTGAACTTGACTAACTTCTTTCTGGCACAGATCCCTTGAATGAAAGAGTCCTATGTCCTAGGGAGAAAATTCAAGGTGGTCATTACAATCTTTGCATTTTCCACTTCTTCATCTACTGCTTCCAGTTGTTCCTTGATCTGAGAGACTCTTGTGAAGTAATATTGGATGGTCTCTACATTCTGAATCTTCACATTCTTCAACTCGTTCGTCAAAGTCATTTTCATGTTTATGTTCTTTCCTTCAAGCAGTTTGGTTAAGGCATCAAACATAGATTTAGGTTTATTTAGGGAGGACACATGTGGTATGAGGTGATCCTTGATTGAATAAGAAATAATACTCTTTTCCATAACCAACCTATTCTTCTGTAAGGCCTTAGCCTCATCTCCTTCTGGAACTGGAACCTCCTCATTGATGTAGGAGTCCAACTCATTTTCTTCCAAGACGAGGGAGATCCTATACTTCCAGGCTTCGAAGTTATCATCTCCCTCAATATTTTCATCAAGATTGGTATGATGAGACATCTTAACTAATAACCTTGAATGGAAATACAAAATATTTAGATCTTACCAGGTCAAGATGTTGGATGTGGATTTGGAGCTGAAATTCTGCAGTGCTGGTTCAGGAGCATATTAGGGTTTGGGTTTTCTAGAGTTCTTTCCAACCAAATGCTTTCATCTTGATCTCTAAAATTCGATTTTGAGGAGGAGATCAATCCAGGCATGGGCTCACTGAAAAATTCCACTTCTGTGGAAAGCCCTAATTTCTGGCAGTAGTGTTGAGTCCAAAACTGAAAAAGCTCAGAATTGGATTTTGCTTCAACAGAAAGATGCGCCCTAGGGAGGAGAGTTAGTAAAACCTTCTTTTGCTGAAAATATGTGGAGATAGATCCACAAAGTATGAATCCCTAGTTCCCGTAGCTGTATAGTGTCTTATTCTCAGGTTAGCTCTGATACCATGTTATATTTTTAACATTAAGCTAGCATTGTATTAGGATATTTTAACTAAGAGAATAACAAGCACAACAATCAAACACAAGAGACAATGAACATAGTGTTTTTCCTCAAGAAAACAATAAATGGATAAAACCCCACAACTTCCTAAGAGATAGAATCAACACCAAAAGTAAAACCCCAAAATAGTAAGATGATCTCCCGACATCAGTAGCCTCTTTCTTCCTAGTCCCAATGTTTTCTTCTTCCTCATCTATGCGCTACAAATGAGTGTGAGTGAGTGTGTGATAAATAGAGAGCTTTAATCTCTATTTATACTAATTCCTGACTTGACAATAACCTACTAGGGCTAACTTGTCTAGAAGAGTCTAATAACCCTAGTGCCCCAGAACTGCAGGGATTTTAACTCTTGATCAATAGGAGGGTTACCCACAATGACTTGACATGAATTATTTACATTATAGAAACTCCCAATCGGAACATTGAGGCTTGATATGACTCAATTACATTACAAACACTTCCTTGAAAAAACATTGGGGTACAATACATAAGATACATAAGTGAATACATTATGAAGTTACAATTTCATCAACAATCAGTTAGCTCTACCAACAAATCTAAGAGTTCACAATGTTTTCCATATGTCTGTATTAAAAAAATATGTACATGATGCTACTCATGTTATTAATTGGAATGATGTGCAGGTGGAACCCAAAGGATATTTTCTAGTGGAACTAGATTGTATTCTTGAAAGGAGGGAGATCTCGCTTCGGAATCGTACCATTGGTTAGGTGAAGCTGAAATGGAAGCACTTTAGTCTAGAAGAAGCCACCTGGGAATCGGCAAGTCATATGCGGGATGCATATCCAATTCTATTTTAAGGGAACTCTGAGGACAAGGAATAAATAACATCGAGGACGACGTTATAAATTAAGGGGGTGTGTATGTCACATGCCACAATTCGCCCAAAAATTTAATGTTATTGAGGAACATTATGTTATATTTTATGCTAAGTTTGCAATTGATGACCAAGTGGGGTCAAGAAAAGTTAATGTATTTCAGAATATTTTATTAATAAATAAATAAATGATGAGACAACAACTTAGGGAAGCTATTAAAAGAGTGTTAACTAGTCACTTGGTGGAGGAGACTAGGTGGAGAGTATACTGACAAGTGACAACATTCTCAAACTACTTCTAACTGTTGTAGGTGGAAACTTCCCTATATTTGTGGTCATGATTCCCCAAGAAAGTGGAATTGGAGTAGGTGGCTCATTAAGTAAAAACTGACCTAGAAGACCTAGGCATTATTATAAAACTTCCCATTGAATATAGCTAAGGCTACTCATTCTGGAATGGTGATCATTCAGTGTGAATGAAGTGCACA
The DNA here is from genome assembly GCA_001517045.1 of Pseudotsuga menziesii. NCBI lineage: Eukaryota > Viridiplantae > Streptophyta > Pinopsida > Pinales > Pinaceae > Pseudotsuga > Pseudotsuga menziesii. The sequence goes on along the minus strand of LPNX010466161.1, from coordinate 294,826 downwards.
TGAGAAATTCCATGGAGGGGACTTATTGAAGTGAGTTTGAGGGGTAAACTGTTAAGAACTGAACTTATGTAGCTATTAGGCTGAAGTTCTTACTACTATGGGTAGGTTTGGATTACTACTATAATTTGACCAGTCAGGTGACATGAGGTCTTAAGGATACATCCTTCACCCAATACTCTACTAGGAGGACCATGAAACAAGCTCAGGGGTCTTGAGGAAGTGTAAACTAATATTTCTCCAGTAGTTGGTTTGGAGGAATAGCCTCCTTAATCTATTGTCTTTTCATCATTTGACAGGTTCAGGTTATTTATAATTTATTTACAGTTTTCAGAAAATGTTTACTAGTTTTTCAAAGATATGCATGTGATTGTTTTGTTATGGTTGTTAGGGAGAGAAATTCCTATGGCTTGGGGTACCACAATAGACAAATTGACTCCAGAAATCAATCCTTTTCAATATACAAGAGAAATCAAATATCTAACACTAAAGGATCAAAACTCGTACCTTATTCTAGATGGTTGAAGTAGATCCCCATTGAGCTTTCCAACTCCAGCTTGAATTGATAATTTACTTCCTCAACAATCAGTAAACAAGATATGCATGCTCTATATATATTGGTGTTAGATCTACTCTAGCATATATAATCAACAATGCATAAGCATTTGAAATCATCCATGGATAAAATATTCATTAAAACATACATTATTGGACAAGAAAATATATTTCTATTAAAATAAAATCAGAGATTACAATAAATACAACCTATGTCGACACGTCTACGAATTAGGGAAACTGAATCCCCCAATTGGGCCTCCACCACCTCAATCCTCCATCTCTCGATAGCAAGCTCACAAGCAAAAGGAAATCTTGGGAAGAACACCAAAGTGCTCCAAGGGACAAAGGGATGCAGACTCAAGCATAAGTTCTGGAAACAATGGACTATAGTTTCTTTGCTCTCAATTCTCACATATTCCTCAATGTATCTAAAGGGTCGAATCTGAGCGATCTCAAGGCATATAGAAGGCCATGAGACAAGTGAGTCAGATCCATGTCAAGGAAAACTCCAAAAGAATTTGGCCTTTTCACACATCCCAATGTACGTGGTCTTAGGGGTCAAACCCGCATATATACAGAAGAAAGGGTTTAAAATTCGTGTATATAAATTTAAGCATGTATTTAGGGATGATATTGGAAACATCAAAGGTGTAAAAAAGGTCCATGGGGTCCAAAGAGTCTACAGAGGGAGAGGGGAAGGCCATACAAGTGTGATTCATCAAGTGTGGTAAAATCAGCTATAACAGATGCCCCCTAATGTGCAAGATTATAGGGGTTATACGATGGCCAAAATACATTATGAGTCCATCCAAAAAGTAGAGTGATGAAGAACACAGTGGAAGACTAGCCACCTAATCAGCATAGTACAATGATACAACTCTGCATGTAACTGCAAATACTAATAGCAGTCCTCGATACATAAGAGTACAATGGCCATGAATAGGTATGATACAAAATATGACATAAGTGGTCATCGCCACGTGCAATATACATAGATCAGAATATCCATGATGAAGATATACAAAGGATCAAGATCTCCATAATGGATGAAGATATACAATAGATCAAGATCTCCATAATGGCTGAAAATTTCTAACATATACATGAATCAAGTCATGCGAGCTGAAATCTCATGAACACTGGCACGATCAAGGAGGTAGCATATAAGAGATGCCACCAATCTGGAAGGTCTTCTACAAAAACCGCTACCAGTACATGTCCTACTATGTGAATAGAGGTGTCAAGGTCGAACATAGTAGTCCATCGTCTGATTACCGGTCATTGATGTATACCGTTAACAGATGCGAGATCACCCACCGATAATGATAATGGGAATCGAGGTACTATAGTGCAAACTAACAAGTGTGAATAACTATGTTGAGGTTGAACAATTGAGAGAATCCATTGATCAGGGGACATTAATGTATTCCCAAAGAACCTTCGATGGCGATAGAACCTGTCACTGATGACTGCAAGTCTCAAGGCACTCAAAAATGACTCTAGATTCCAATCCCAGAATAAATGATCTGAAGTTGATGGGATGAAATCTGCTAGAAAGAGGGAATTAAGGCATCCCCCATCATCCAACATGAGGTACTCAACAAAGTTATATAATGTGGAAGGACTCGATCATAAGGTGCACGAACTAGTAATTGTACCAGGAATGGCCGACATGCAAAGTCAAGATAACTGAGGAATGACTCACTCAGGTTTCAACTCCCTTCAAACAAGAGCATAATGGAAAATGGTGACTGAATGTAGGCAGCATAGACTTGGTATACAAAACTGGGACATCTCTGCGACACAGGAGGCATCGACAGAGGCTCCATAGGGACTGGAAGCTTAACCAGTAGGTGGAGATAAACTCAGATAAACGAGTACAGCTCCTAAAGTCAAACAATAAACCTAGGCAACAAATGTGATATATAGTGCTCTATTTGAAGGTGACATGAATCGATAGCTACCAAAGATAACATCTTTCCTTGTCTTGCTTTCTGTTTTTTTTAAATTTTTTGGACTTTTTCAAATATTGAAAAAGCTTGAAAAAGAATAAAACTGCTTTATAGTTATAGAATAGGATGGGACGAGTGTCATGTGGGAAAACAAACTAGTTCCAAGTGTTAGGATATTTAGACACTTAGGAGTTAGTTAAGATTAACTTGTGTAATATATCCATTAGGTAAAAGTGTGTTTCTTTAGTATGCATTAGTATGCATTTGTAAATATTCTAATCCGATGGTCACGATATTTTCTAGACATAGAGTGATCCGATGGTTCAACTTCTCTTAGATCATACCTACCATTGATCCGTGGATTAACACCCGATTGGTCTATGATATCTTTATAAAGAGCATAGAGGGTCCTGGCTAGTTGATCGATTATGAGAAGCTCATGTAACTTTCTTTCTTTTGCATAATAAGTTGCTCCAAGTAGCTATTTGGCTGGGGCCATGGACTATTTCCCTCTCGATGGTTTTAACCACGTGACAAACATTGGTGTATTGATCTGTGATTTGTTTATGTGAAGTGTTTTTTCTTGGTGTTTGGTCCTTTGGGAGTACCCTATGTACCCTAACATGGTATCAGAGCTTTTATGAAGAGCCGGTTTCGGTTTTGATTAAGATCTGGAACCGGTGTTGCCAAAACTTTGAAAGGGTTTCTGGTTCTAGATTTTATATGCATTTGTGGCCTATGTGAGCTATTTCATTGCGTCCGAAGCGCCATTTCCATTTGGAAACATTTTTTGTTTCATTGAAAACCATTTCCGTTTGCTCCAGAAACACCTATTTCGGCAAATCTGAAGGTATAATGTTACAGTGACAGATTTGTTTTTTATTTAAAATCTCTCCTATTTTATTAGTTTATTATTAGATCTTTTATGTTTTAGTCTCATACTATTGTTTTCCCTGACTGCGTATGCTCTTTGTCGTGCACCTTGCGCAATTGCACCGAATCAGAAACATGAAGGGAAATTTTTTTTACTTGTCTTCTCGTCTACGTATGCTCTTTGCCGTGCACCTTGTGCGATCACGGAAAATCATAAACAGCGAGAAAACTTGAAAACGTAGATTTTCCGGCTAAGATAACCAAGATCTAACCCCATTGTGTGGAATTTTTTTTTTTTTTTTTTTCATTTTTTATGTGATTTGCAAAAAAATAAAGCAAACATGGAAAACGAGAGAGAAGAGTAAAAAAAAAGCCATCTTTCTCTTTCCATAGTTTTACGTACCTTTTAAACTTGGCTCACTTGGTCCAAAGTTGTTTTATACCATGATAATTCTTGAGTTCAAGTCTTATCAAGCTACTTTTTAGTGCATGCAATTTCTATTTTCAAGTTACTTTATTGTAAAAGTGCATCTCACATAAATAAAATAAAATAAAAGTGAGTCACTTAAGCCTTTTAATTTATTGTCACATTATTTAAAAGTCACATTATTGTAAAAGTGAACATCACTTATTCTACAAAAGTGATTCACTTCAAAGTAACTTTATCATAAAAGTGATTGTCAAATGTTGATTTTGGAAAGAGGGAGCTTCTTTTTTTAGTTGGTCAAGTTAATATCTGCCACGTCACTATTGGGGACATCTTCAACATTTTCTTTGATCAAGCATAACTTCATCATCTAGAATCCATTTTAAGTGCCGTTTTTTTAAACCGCATATTTTTTTTGAGCTATTTGCATCCAGACAGTTAGTTTTTGTTCTTTCAGCCATTATTTTACAGTGTGGCTGCCCCTTGTGATATTATACTTACAAGTTCTAACTATTTGTCATGGAAATCTTGTATGGAGGATGTTCTACGAAGTGGGGGACTTTTTAGGATAACCTCAGGGAAAGAAATACAACCCATTGATGATGACAAGAAAATTAAATGGCAAAATAGATGATATGAAGCTTGTGGATTGATTGGGATGTCAATCTCTACTGATTTGTGATTCCACATATCTGGCATTGATGAACCTGATAAAGATTGGGAAAAGTTGGAATCTGTGTTTGGTAAACACAATGAAATTTAGGGTCATCAACTTGAGAATGAGTTGCTTTCCTTGAATCCAAATGATTTTTCATGCATTCAAGACTATTTACCTAAGTATAAAACTCTGTTGAGGACTGGAAATTAGTAGGTGGCGACAGTAAGAGATTCCCCCAATCAACGTTCCCAACTAGCCCATCCGGTTTGCGGTCCGGCTACGGTAGGTCAAGAAACAAAACAAAGGCTTTACCGATTGCGGCCCAGCCCACCGAGTTTTTGTGTTTTTTTTACTTTAAGAAATGAAATGCAAGTGCATAACTAAATGCAGAGCGATCAAGATGCAGGGAGCGGTCACAATGTGATGCGCGGGTTCTTACCTCTCGTCTTATGCTCGCAAGCAACCAAATCAGATACAATAAGAAATAAACTAACTATCTAATCTATCCCTACGGAGCAAAGTTATCATTATGGGTGAGCAATACATTTGCACATGCATTATGAAGAATCACAGATAGCTGGTACTTCTTTCAAGACACATGAACGCTTACAAATATTTAAATAACCAGATAGCCGATCATTTTATAACAACATCTATTACTCACAGTGAAAAATATCCCAGAAACTACTGAAGATCATTTAACAAGAACATAGGTTCAGAAGATTAAATACTCTTACAGTAAATGAAACACAGCTGAAAACGAAAGACTTCCTCTTCAACATTTTTCATTGAGTTACATTGATACATTCCACATTTCACTCTCTCCGACAGGAAAAATTGCAGTTTCCTTTGCAAAACGAAGTAGTTCCTCTTACAACCAAACATTTACCAAATTTTCCATGGAAAAAGCCCTTTTTCCTTCCTACTTTCAAACATTAAAACTGTTATAGCCGACCCCTCAGGCTCCCCCCAGCCGTGTGGCTTTTCCGCTGCCCAAACGTTTCCGGTCCCCCAGCTTTCCACGCACATTCATGATTGGTTGGGTAACTGCCGGGCCTTTCAGAACTCTGTGTTTGCTATTAAATGGTCCGTCTTCCTCCACATTGTAGCATTTTGATCGCTCCTCCGTGCTCACTTGTAATCGACTGACAAGCATCATCCACTGGGGTTATGTTATAAAACATAATAGTCAGATCTACTCATGAAACAACCAGCCCGCAAGGAAGTCACCAAGCACCGATAACACTACTTCGCCCATAGCAGGAAACTTACTGGAGGCTCAACAATAATTACATCAGACGGGTAGACCACTCCACAAGAGGGAAACACCATTAATCGGACGTCAGAAGGATGGTACATCGGAAGCCGAAAGGATCTCCCAGCCGAAACGGCGGACGAGAAAAAGGCTGAAGACAGGCGACAAGGGAAGGAGGAGGCTGAGTCGGACATCGGCAGATATTAGAATCGGAAGCCCAAAGGATCTCCTAGCCACAGCGGCGGACGAGTCAGGGCTACGGGAAAGCAACTTAAGGTTAACACGGATTGGACGTCGGGGAGATTTAGAGAGTCGGACGCTAAAACGATCTGAGAGCCACAACGGCGGCGGAAAAGAAAACTCACAGCTTTCGATATGGAAATAAAAAGAGACCCGATCGCAAGGAAAAAATCAAGTGTTCAAATAGTTTTAAGGGTCAGGCACAGCCAGGTTCGTTATTTCTCCGAAAAGGCAACTCTGAAGAACACAGATTTTATTTTTTCGACCAGTAAACCAGACATCCATGACTCAAACCAGAACCGAACATGGCATAAATAAACCAGCTGATATCCATCTTCAAAGTAAAATGAAAAGAAGACAAGCCCGCGAGGCACAAAAATTTAACGATCAAACCAGGCAAAAATGATGAGGAGGGGCCCAGAATTTAAATAAAAAATAAATTTGGGGAGAACAGTTGCGGCAGCAACAACTAGCGATTTCCTGGTGAACCTAGATCTCTGGGTGACTTTTCTTTGAGTGGCAGACTGTTTCACAACAAAATACATCAAATGAATTCTTCCAACTATCCGGATTTCTCAAATGACCGAAGTGTGTACCTTAATCATTGATACTAGTCCAATTTGGGGAAGTGGAAACCGAGACCTTCAAGTCCGGATAACTCTGTTGAGGCCAGAGTATGAGTTTTATTATTACCTCTGCCTTCAGGTAGCTAGCAGAGTGGACACCATAGGATTGTAGCGGATAGTAAACAGCTATATTCGTTTGTTCCCTGTTCCCATGCCATTTTAACACTTTTGTGCTTTTGGACTTTTGTCCTTTTCATCTGAGTCCTTATGTATGCCTTTCTTACTGAATTTTAATTCAGGATCCTCTATCCCATAGTGTCCTTTTGTGTGAGTGGTGTGCTTCAAGTTTCATCTCATGGACAGAGAGGATCTTTTGGCAATTTAGTGCTTATGATTCAGCACCTGCTTTGATATATGATGCTTTTATAGAAGTTTTTGACTCTTTATTTTCCTTTTGGCATTCATTTCTTGGCATGGGATCATTTGTATTTAATACACTGTTCACCTTGCTTCTTTCCATGGGTCCTTTGCTGTCGCTCCTTAGAACATTTTAAAATGCGACGTGGATGGAGCCCCGACATAGTACTCCAGACTTCTCGAATCCGGTTTATTTCACAGGGGTTAAGTAGGACCTCAATGCACACAGCATTTTATTCGAGAAAACTGTTAGGCTGGAAGAATTTAATCAACAATACATAGGCTGACACTTAACATACTTACCATTCTCAAAAAAGATCTTAATATCCCCTAGACAACCGCAAGTTCGTTCCCTTTATTGAAAATTAACAACTCAAAATGAAAACAATCAGCATGACTCAAAAACAATCAAACAACTTATTTATATACAAGACCGAAACCTCAAAGGAAACTCAAGAAAAGTAAGGCTTGAGAACCAAACCATTAACTGGCAAGTTCTCCTCCCATCCCTGTAAGTCTTGCAACTTATAAGTAGTAGGTCCAAGCTTTGCTGAGATTTGAAATGGGCCTACCCACAACTGCTGGAACTTAGTATGCTTCCCCTTCTCATCATGGGGATGATCCCACTTGAGAACTAGGTCTCCCACCTCCAGGTCCTTTTTCCTGGTTTATGTTTGTCAAACCATTTTTTTACTACCTCCTGCTATTGTTGGAAACGTTCTCTAGCCTTGGCTCTAGCCTCTTCTGCTTTCAGGAGATTATAAATCCTTATTTGGAGAACCTCATCGTCCAAACCCCTAGACTCTTGAGCTAGTATGGAATATGGTAGCATGATATTGGGAGGCAGGATGGATTCCTTAGCGTACACAAGGGTATAGGGTGACACTCCTATTGTAGACTTGGGGGTGACTCTGTCAGCCCACAGGGCGTTGGGTAAGGCTGAGTGCCAACTTCTCTAGTTTTCTACTATAGTCTTCTTCAAAATTCTAATGAGGTTTTTATTAGAGGACTCGGCCAGGCCATTCCCTTGCAGATAGTAGTTAGTAGAGTAATGTAATTTTATCCCTTTATCATGAGCAAATGCAGTCAATTTAATTGATGAAAAGTATTTAGCATTGTCAAAAACTAACGAAATTGGAACTCCAAACCTGGTCATGATATGATCTTGTAGGAATTTGATGACTTCGTCTTCGTTTATTTTACACAGTGGGATAGCTCGACCCAGCGAGTGAAATAATCAGTAGCAGTAAGAATGTACTTGTGTAGCAGGGAAGAATTGGGTTTTATTTCTCCAATAATATCCATCCCCCATTGTTCAAATGGTTCCATGACCATGACAGGCTTTAGAGGTGTTTCTTCTTTAGGCAATCTTCCACCGCATCTTTGACAAATATCGCATTTCCTGACATGTGCATGTGCATCCTTAAATAGCGTAGGCCAATAGTAACCAGCTCTAAGGATTTTTTGGGCTATAGTGTCGCCTGAAAAATGTCCCCCAGCTGGACCATTGTGTAATTCAGACATTACTTTCTCAGCATCCTCTTTCTCCAAGCATCTCAGGAGGACTCCATTGTAGTTATTTCTGAATAATACGCCTTCTACGATTTGGTAGGAAGCTGATTTCAAACGTAGAGCTCTCCTTTTTTTTGAACTCCAATGTTCTTGCAACAGCCCTGACTACAAGTAATGCACAAGGTCTCTGTACCAGGACTCAGGAGCCGTGAAAAAAGGACATACATCCATTACATGCAATTCGGCTTCATCTTCCCATGCTTGTTCTTCGTTGTTTCTGCTTCCAGTCATTAATTTGCATAATCCTTGACCTTTTACTATGGAGGATGGCTTGAATTCAAGGTCGTATTATTGAAGAGCTGTCACCCAGTTGCCCCTTCTTTCTCCTAATTCTTTCTGAATGAGAAGGGATTTTACAGCTGGGTAATGGACTATTACCTTGGTTCGATTTTTTAATATATAAGGCCTGAATTGCTTCACTTCCTTAAATACTGCGTAAGATTGTTTATCAATGGCTGGGTAGTTTAATTCAGTCCCTTGAAGCTTAGTTCTCATGAAAGAGATTGGGAATTCATCACCCCTGTCCTCCTTTTGGGTAAGCACGGCTGCCAATGAATCATCGGATGCAAAGGTGTACATAATAAAGTCTTTACCAAAGTCTAGACTTTTCAGGGAGGGAGCATGTGCAACATCAGTCTTGATTTTGCTGAAAGCAGTATTTTCATTTTCAGTCCACTTAAACTGTGCATTTTGCTTGACCATCTGCTGCAGTGGCTTGACAGTCTGGGCAAAATCAGGCACAAACCTTCGCACGAAATTTATTGTTCCCATGAAGGATTGCATTCCCTTTTTATTATGGGGCATATGGATTTGTTCAATTGCCTTAATTATTTCTAGGTCTATAGATATACCTCTCTTTGAAACTATATGCCCCATTAACTTGCCTTCTGTGACTACAAAAACACACTTCTTAGGATTGAGGGAAATGCCATATTTCTGGCAGCGTTCGAAAATTTGCTTCAGGTGGAACACATGCTCCCCTCTTTTCTTCAAAAATATTGTGATTTCATCAAGGTATACCACAACACTTCGTCCAATCAGTCTGCAGAAAGCTGTGTCCATATCTCTCTGAAAGGTCACTCCAACGTTAATTAGTCCAAAGGGCATCCTTCTATAGGCAAAAGTTCCCCATTTAGTTCTGAACATTGTCTTTAATCTATCTTCCTCCACTACTAACACTTGGTTGTAACCAGAGAAACCATATAATAATGAAAACAATTCAGAACGAGACACCATCTGTAGCAATTGCTCCATGGGAGGCACCAGATAGTTGTCTTTATCTGAGGCACGGTTTAAGTTCCTGAAGTCTACGCATAGTCTGATCTCTCCTGAATTCTTTCTGACTGGTACCAGATTTGATACCCACTCTGAGTGTCTGACTTTAAAAATGATTCTGGCATCCAATAATTTCTTTACCCCATTTTGGATCAGTGGTTCCAGTTTTGGATGCATTTTCCTCAAGGGCTGCTGATATGGCTTGACTCCTGCCTTGATGGGAACAACGTGTTTAATGATGTTGGTATCGTATGTTTTTAAATCTTGGTATGTCCAGGAAAATACATCTTTGTACTGTTTGAACAAACTGCCAAACCTATCCCTTTCGGCTGGTGAACAGCATTTGCTGAGGTTCACAAACTTAGGATCCGTCTCAGTCCCCAAGTTTATCAGTTCGAACTATAGGGTTGAGCTGTGCATCTTTACATTAGCGGGTCTTCGTAATTTTTCATTCAAGTCAAACATCTTCTCTAACGTTCTGACCCCTTTAGGGACGAAATTGTCAAATTTCATCTCGGCTTGGTGTTTTTCATCATCGATAATCACTTCTTTGAATACCTTCTCATTAGTCAAGCATTCTATCATTTGCTGGTCATCATTGAACACCCTCAGATTGGTGATCATATCTGGTATGAAAGGCCTGAAAAGCAATTCAACAGTACATCGATTATTCGAGGGAACAAGCCTTGCGGTTGAAGTGGCCAATAAGTCAGCTGTTGCGTTCCTAATTCTTGGAATTGAGATAATGTTGAATGCATTAAAACATTTAATCAAGTCCCATACCTCATTCTGGTAAGCTTTCAAGTGAGGGGAAATACAGTGGATTTGATTCCGGATTTGTTTCACAATGATTTCAGAATCCCCAAAAACATTCAAATTACTTACCTTCAATTCAATTGCTTTCTTGAGACCCTGCACCAGCGCTTCATATTCAGCTGTATTGTTAGTACACTCAAACTCTAATCTACATGATAGGAAATGTTTATTCTTCTGAGGATCAATAAGGATGCAGCTGGCCCCTGATCCTTCTAAAGTCTTCGAGCCATCAAAAAATAAAGTCCAAAAATCACTAACTACTAAAAATGAATCTACACCTACTGCTAAATCTACTATTTTACAATCAATCTCATCAGCCTGAGAAAATGGAAGGAGATCAGGCTGGGTATTATATGTGTCACTGTCTTCCTCCACTTGATAGTTCCCTAGTTCCAGTTCGAGAAAATAGTTTCCTAACACAGGTTCGACTGGTATATTCTTCTCATCCAGTTGAGTAACATTGTACTTCATGTGAGGTTCTCTCAAAACCTTAATCTGATTGGGACTTCCTTTGTACAACAACCACAAGTGCGACCAATATGAGGCAAAATATCCATTCAATTTAGCTGACCAATCTCTTCTCAGGACCAGTCCGTAACCGTCTGGTATATCAGCCACCACGATGTTAATAACTTGGCATACTTTGTCATTTGATGCCAGACGGATTAGAACGTCCTCCATCTCACCAATTTCCTTAACGTCTGTCCTATCCAATTGCACCACCCTCCACGTGGTTGGCTTAAACTGCCCATTGATTTTCTTACACACCGATACAGGCATGACATTAATTGATGCCCCTGAGTCTACTAGACAATTGTGAACGTTATGATTAAAAATCTCAAACGTCAGGAGGAAGGGTGGCTGTTTAATTTTAGACTTACCTCCAGTGCTAGCTTCTCCAATTTCTTCTTTGCTTAGAGGTTGATTGTCAGCGGGCCGCTCCTCTTCTGACATTTCCAATGCTTTCAACAACCTTTCCTTTTGTTGAGGTGCTTTGCACATTTCAAACAGCGGGACGTTTGCCTTTATCTTCTTTAAATATTCAACTACGTCATATTCAATTTGCTGTTTAATGGACTGAGATTTATCAGCATTCACATTTTCTTTGTTTAGTTCAGGCAGCATTCTGTTCTGCTTAGGATCTTGGCTGGTAATAGTGAATTCTGGAGTCTTATCAGCCACGGATTTATCTTGAAATTTCTTCCTGATATTCCTTTGTAGCCTTCTGATCTTTGGGAGTAAAATACTGTCATTGCTAACCATCCCTTGACTCCTAGTTGTCACGTTAGCCTCCCTGATATCTTTGTGTGGTTTAGTTATATCTTCTTCTGCATCGAGTAAGGAGACAGAATTCCATAATGCCATAGTCTCTTCTTCCTGTTCTTTTGTAGAAGTAGAAGCAGCACTTTCTTTCCTTTCATCATCATCTTCTTTCGTTAATCTCGAATCCAACATCTGATTCATGACTAACGTCATTGAATTTATCCATTGTGGACAATTCCTTTCGGAATGAGGTTGTTGATGAAAGGTACAGAAATTTTCCATACCTATATCCGTCAGATTCATGGATGGAGTTTTTTGAGGAGGAGGTTGGGGCTGATTATTTTCCTCCTTTTTCTTATAATATGGCCTGTAGAATTTTTGGTCCTCTTTTTCCTTCTCCAAGTCTATGATCTTATTAGATAGCTTTTGCATCATTTTGGCCATATTCTCCAGGTCTGGCGACTTTTCTTCCTTAGGCTTAGCGAACAATAAGGTCTTCCTTCCTGCGCCTCTTTCTCCTGATTGTTTTGGATATTCCTCAATACTTTCTCTTTCCGCTTCCACCACCTCTGCTTCCTCATAAGTCTCTGTCAAAGTAGACTTGGCCCTGCCCTTTGCAAACATGGCCAAATCAGGACCCAAGGCTGAAGTATAGTATTCAATAAGTACTTTGTCTGAAGGCTTATCTGTTTCGGAATTTTTTTTTAGATATGCCGCAAACCTTTGTGTAAAGCTGTGCACTTTTTCTTTTTTCTCTTTCTTCAATGCACACAGTCCCTTCATGAGGGAAAAGTGAGTCTTTTGGACTGCATACTTACTTCTGAACATTCTCTCAAAGGTATCACAATTTGGGATAGAGTTAGCGGGCAATCAAAAATACCATGAGGCCGTAGCTCCTTTGAGGGTATGAGGAAATAATCTACAAACCACATCTTCATGTTCTCCCGCTTTTAATCCTTCTATAGCCAGATAGAAACTCTGCAAATGATCATCTACTAATATCTTCTCATTGGGGTCAAATTTAGGCAACAACTTTTCGAAGGCTTGAGGTAGGTCATGCAATGGCGGGGTCAGATTTAGAGGTGATCTAGCTCTCCATGCAGGTGGTGGTGGAATTGGTGGGTTGGGAGGAGGTAGGTTGGCGTTAACGCCTGCCATGAGTAAAGGTGGAGAGTGTGGAGGTGAACCAACAAGGGTGTGAGCAAAAGAACTGTAAGGGGAATCTGGGCCTACCTGGTTCAAAGGCAATTCAACCTCCTGCAGAGCTGTCTCTACAAGTTCTTCCCAGTATCCAACCAGCACTAAGTCTTCTACTACGGGACGGTCCTTCTTCTTGTATTCTCTTCTAGGCAATTCGGGAATAATTGGCAATCCTCCAATCTTCTTCACATAAGCACGGGTATGTCTTCTTAGGTCATTAACAATTTTGTTGCGAACAGGATATAGATACTCTCATTCTTCTTCTTCCAGAATCGGATTGTGTGGTCCACTACTTTCAAAACTGTTACCAGTGGAAAAATATCGGGAAAACAAGTTTCCGCGGCCAGCCATGCACTAGCAGCCCTCCTTCTAGCGCCAAAACTATTGAGGCCTAGAAATTCACAGGCGGAAATAGTAAGGGATTCTCCCCAATCAACGTTCCCAACTAGCCCGTTGACCGTTTGGAATAGGGAATCCGTCCGATTTGCGGTCTGGCTACTATAGGTAAATAAACAAAACAAAGGCTTTACCGGTTGCATCCTGGCCCACTGAGTTTTTGTGTTTTTTTTACTTTAAGAAATGAAATGCAAGTGCCTAACTAAATGCAGGGTGATCAAGATGCAGGGAGCGGTCACAATGTGATGCGTAGGTTCTTACCTCTCGTCTTATGCTCGCAAGCAAGCAAATCAGATACAATAAGAAATAAACTAACTATCTAATCTATCCCTAGGGAGCAAAGTTATCATTATGGGTGATCAATACATTTGCACATGCATTATGAAGAATCATAGATAACTGGTACTTCTTTCAAGACACATGAATGCTTACAGATATTTAAATAACCAGATAGCTGATCATTTTATAACAACATCTATTACTCACAGTGAAAAATATCCCAGAAACTACTGAAGAACATTTAACAAGAACATAGGTTCAGAACATTAAATACTCTTACAGTAAATGAAACACAGCTGAAAATGAAAGAGTTCCTCTTCAACATTTTTCATTGAGTTACATTGATACATTCCACATTTCACTCTCTCCGACAGGAAAAATTGCAGTTTCCTTTGCAAAACGAAGTAGTTCCTCTTACAAGAAAACATTTACCAAATTTTCCAGGGAAAAATCCCTTTTTCCTTCCTACTTTCAAATATTTAAACTGCTATAGCCGACCCCTCGGGCTCCCCCGAGCCGTGTGGCTTTTCCGCTGCCCAAACGTTTCCGGTCCCCCAGCTTTCCACGCACATTCATGATTGGTTGGGTAACTGCCGAGCCTTTCAGAACTCCGCGTTTGCTGTTAAACAATCCGTCTTCCTCCACGCTGTATCATTTTGATCGCTCCTCCGCTCTCACTTGCAATCGATCGACAAGCATCATCCACTGGGATTACGTTATAAAACATAATAGTCAGATCTACTCATGAAACAACCAGCCCACAAGGAAGTCACCAAGCGCCGATACCACTACTTCGCCCATAGCGGGAAACTTACTGGAGGCTCAACAATACTTACATTGGATGGGTAGACCACTCCACAGGTGGGAAACACCATTAATTGGACGTCGGAAGGATGGTACGTCGGAAGCCGAAAGGATCTCGTAGCTGAAACTGCGGACGAGACAAAGGCTGAAGACAGGCAACGAGGGAAGGAGGAGGCTGAGTCGGTAGTCGTAAGATATTAGAATCGGAATCCCAAAGGATCTCCTAGCTGCAAAGGCGGACAATTCAGGGCTACGGGAAAGCGACTTAAGGTTAACACGGATCGGACGTCGAGGAGATTTAAAGAGTCGGACGCTAAAATGATCTGAGAGCCGCAATGGCGGTGGAAAAGAAAACTCACAGCTTCCGATCTGGAAATAAAAAGAGACCCAATCGCAAGGAAAAAATCAAGTGTTCAAACAGTTTTAAGGGTTAGGCACATCCAAGTTCATTCTTTCTCCGAAAAGGCAACTCTGAAGAACAAAGATTTTCTTTTTTTGACCAGTAAACCAGACATCCATGACTCAAACCGGAACCGAACACGGCATAAATAAACCAGTTGATATCCATCTTCAACGTAAAATGAAAAGAAGACAAGCCCGCGAGGCACAAAAATTTAACGATCAAACCAGGAAAAAATGATGAGGAGGGGCCCAGAATTTAAATAAAAAATAAATTTGGGGAGAACAGTCACGGCAGCAACAAACTCTTAGACTCTTATGTGCAGAATGTAAGATTTAGAAATAAGACAAACAATGTATTTATCATATTCTTTCCAAACTTGGACCTGCATATTATGTTTTTGTATCTACATTCTACTCCATGAAAGAATCCTTGACTACAGCTAGCTATCAAGAGCCTAGCCTTGAATCCTTTTATGATTCCTTAATTAGAGAGCAATATAAGCTCATTCATCTTGGAATAATTAACAATGCAGATACATCTGGGAAATCCTTATTGTCCCAATAGAAAGAAAAGTCTAAGCCTCCCAAGAAACAGAATTTTCACAATAATAAGCAAAACAACAAGGGTCCCAAACCCTCTTAGTCAGCTCCTTCTTTAAAAAATGACAAAGGATCCAAGCAAAAAGGAAAGAAGACTGAGCGTCATTGCAATTTTTGTGGGAAAGATAATCATGATGAATCTAAATGTTTTAAGAAGATGGCAGTATTTGAAGCAGCAATGAAGAAGCGCCACATCAGCCTAGATTTGTCTTTAGAATCTAACTCTCATGGACATGCACTTTGTGCTTCTGGTTACTCTTATACTGTATCTTCTTCTTCTACTTCAAATGAATGGCTCATTTATTCTAGAGCATCTTATCATATGGCTAAGGATCAAGCCAGCTTTTCTAATATGCATGAATGTAACACCAAACAAATATTTGTTGGTGATGATAGATCTCTCAGTGTTGTAGGATCTGGAACAGTTCCATTAGAAAATGGTTATTTCAGTGATATACTATGTGTTCCAAAAATTTCCTGCAATTTGTTATCAGTCTATCAAATTACTCATTCAGGTGAAGGTAAGACTATGATGTTTACACCTCACCAAGTTGTAATCAAGGATTTTAAAAATCCTCAAAATGTCCTTGCTACTGGAACTATTAATGATATTACCAGGTTGTACACATTTAACAACTTTGGGTCATCACCTTTTCCTTCATTTTTTGTTGCTCATAGTGATGACTTGAGCAAAATTTGGCATTAGCGATTTGGTCACTTAAATTATCGCTCATTGCAACAACTATGTAAAGACAATATGGTGACTGTTCTTCCGCTGGTATCTTGCAAGGATGGTGTTTGTTCTTGTTGTGTGCTCAAAAAACATCATCGGGACAGTTTTAACAAACGCGCCTCTTGGCACACCTCGATTCCCTTGGAGCTTGTGCATAGTGACTTGTGTGGCCCTCTTCCATCTACTTGCTTTTCTAGTTTCAAATATTTCTTAACTTTTATTGATGACTACTCCAGACGCACTTGGGTTTACTTCCTAAAACTTAAGAGGGAAGTATTTAACATGTTCTTGGCCTACAAGGCCCTTGTTGAAAAACAATCTGGTCATCAAATTATTAAGTTAAGATCTGACAATGGAGGAGACTATGTTAACAACAAGTTCACTACTTTTTACACTGAACAAGGAATCCAATAACAGCACACTATTCCATATACACCACAACAAAATGGTGTAGCTGAAGGGAAGAACCGCACTTTAAAAGAAATGGCTAATTGTATGATCCAATCTAAGGGACTGAGTCTTCAATATTGGGCTGAGGCCGTAAATTGTGCAAATTACATAGTTAATCGCACACCCACTAAAGTTTTACAAGGTACAACACCAGAAGAAGCATGGAGTAAAATTAAACCAGATGTAAGTCACTTTCGTGTGTTTGGTTGTGAAGCATGGGCTCACATTCCGGATGAAAAATGGAAAGCATTGCATCCTAAAAGTGAAAAGTGCATATTTGTTGGATATTCTGAAGATGTAAAAGGTTATATACTTCTTCAGCACCATTCACATGATATGATCATTAGAAGAGATGTTAAATTTGATGAAAATCTCTTGGCCTGCGAGCCTAACTTGACGAGTGTGCCATCTTTGGCCTGCGAGCCTCATTCGGTGATTGTGGCTTCTTGATCAATGTCGAACACATTCTCATTTTCAGCAAGCCTCGTCTCTTTTGGCTCAATTTTCTGAGAATCATGATCTAGAAACTTTTGTAGAAGCTTCAGGAAATCCAGATTGGGATGCAGCTATGGATGAAGAATAGTATTCCTTAATGGCGAATGATACTTGGGATCTTGTTCCTCTTCTAAAAGGAAGAAAACTTGTCAGATGTAAATGGGTCTACAGAACTAAGTATGCATCAGATGGAAGTGTTGAAAGACTTATGGCAAGGTTAGTTGCCAAAGGTTTTTCTCAAGTTGAAGGGATTGACTACAATGAAACCTTTTCCCCTGTAGCAAAAATGAACTCCATCTGCCTTGTTCTTTCCCTTGCAGCCTTACATAACTGGGAAGTCCATCAAATGGATGTCAAGTCTTCCTTCTTACATGGTGATTTACATGATGAAATTTACATGGAACAACCTCCTGGATATGTTAAGAATAACTCTAGCCTTGTTTGTCTCCTTAAGAAATCCTTATATGGCCTTAAGCAAGCTCCTAGAGCTTGGCATGCCAAAATGGATAGCTTTCTCCTTGACATTGGTTTTTCTAGATGCCATTCTGACCCCAATGTCTATACCAAGAAAGTAGGACACCATCTCATCATACTTATTCTTTATGTTGATGATCTTATCCTTACTGGTAGTGAGCCTAACCTTATAACCCATGTGAAATCTAGTCTTAAGAAAAACTTTGAAATGTCAGACTTAGGACATTTGCATTATTTTCTTGGTCTCCAAGTCTTGCAAATCAAAGAAGGAATCTTTCTTTCCCAGTCTAAGTATGCTTGTGACCTTCTTCGTCGCTTCCACATGGAAGATTGTAAACCAACCCCTTCTCCCTTCCAGTTTGGAGTCAAAATTTCTACCACTTGTACTTCCCCTGAAGTAGATGCCACCTTGTATCGTCAGCTTGTTGGTATTCTTTTATACTTGACTCATTCCCGTCCTGACCTTTCCTTTTTTGTTGGTCATGTTTCCCGTTATATGCAAACTCCTCATGAAAGTCACTGGAAAGAAACAAAAAGAATACTTCGATATATTCGAGGTACAATTCAGTTTGGGATTCATTACATAATAGGGGGGAAACCTTTGTTGGTTGGTTTCACTAATTAATATTGGGTCGACGATCCTTATGATCGGAAGTCTACTGCAGGTTATGTTTTCAATCTGGGATCTAGACCTGTCACTTGGGATTATAAGAAACAACAATCTCTTGCTCTTTCTTCAGCAGAAGTAGAATATCGAGCCGCAGTTAATTCCAGTCAGGAAGCTTTATGGCTTCGACAGATCCTTTCATATTTTGGATTCGAGCAGCAGAAGCCTACTCCATTTTGGTGCGACAATCAAAGTGCCATCAAGCTTGCCAAAGATCCAGTTCTACATCAGCACAACAAACACATTGAGCTACACATGCACTTCATTAGAAATATTGTTCATGATCGTGTTATTGAAGTGCTCTATTGTCCTACAGATGATCAAGTTGCAGATATCTTCACCAAGTCTCTTACAAAAACGAAGTTTTCTAAACTTCCGTCTATGTTAGGAGTTCAGGAATGTGTCCTTAAGAGGGGATAGGCTCTAATGCCTCCTTCCTTCTCCTAATAGTGTCACTTTTATAAATCCTTCAATCCTATCCCAAGTTGTTCTTAACGGGGGATGTTAGGATATTTAGACACTTAGGAGTTAGTTAAGATCAACTTGTGTAATATATCTATTAGGTAAAAGCGTGTTTCTTTAGTATGCATTAGTATGCATTTGTAAATATTCTAATCCGACAGTCATGATATGTTCTAGACATAGAGTGATCCGATGGTTCAACTTATCTTAGATCATACCTACCATTGATCTGTGGCTTAACACCCAATTGGTCTATGATCTCTATTTAAATATCATAGAGGGTCCTTGGCTAGTTGATCGATTATGAGAAGCTCATGTAGCTTTCTTTCTTTTGCATAATAAATTCCTCCAAGTAGCTATTTTCCTGGGGCCGTGTACTGTTTCCCTCTCGAGGGTTTTAACCACGTGACAAACATTGGTATATTGATCTGTGATCTGTTTGTGTGAAGCAATTGTTCTTGGTGTTCGGTCCTTTGGGAGTACCCTGTGTACCCTAACACCAAGCAGTGGAACATACCTATGATCAGTGCAAGGATACATGTGTAGGATAGTGACACTCGGGGGAAAGTCCCCTCCCGGTAGAATAGGAAATCAAGCTGCAAAGGATATAAAAGATGGGTCTGCATGGATAGACGTGAGACAAGCTTGGGCTATATGGATGAAACTTAAAGTCAGGGAAGCCAGTGTAAGACTCAAGAAGGTAGGCAAAGCTCATGATAATGCAATTACAACTTGACATAAGTGAGTCCTAGGGAAATAGGCCAGCAAAATATCAAGAGGATTTTGCGGCTCTTGCAAAATGTCATGGAAATACTATACAATGGACTCCCATACCCTAAGGGAGAAAAATGTCAGCATGGGCACCAAATGAAAATAAGGCGCTAACTAGGGTACCCATGTAAGGTCAATCTCTACCATTCACCTCATGCCACTTCTAAAATAGCAAGAAGGTTCCGTGACATAATAGAATGGGTTCACACCTAAGGCTATAATGAAACGGTCATAAGGTCGTACAAAATGCAAATGGGGGTGAACCTAAACTATATGCCAGTTTAAACTGTATACCTGTAATGGGCACGAATGAGTCAAAGTAATGGTCGAAATGGTGCTCAAAATGGTCTCCTACATCATAAATTAGTCCAAAAATGGTCCAAAAGGATTAGAAGGAGTCCAAACTATAGAAAATGGGGTAAAAATTTTCAAAAATTTGAATTTTTTTTATAAATAGTAAAAAATTCAAAACATCATATAACATTTGAATTTTTTACCCAATTGAGCTCAGAACTTCAACAACGAATTCCAGGAGATCCAGCTAGTGGAATCCACTCTTGTTTTTTCCAGGTACTTACTCATGCCTTGCTCTTTCATTTTCATGCAAATTTTATCAATTTCCATGGTGCATTTAGGATTCTAGGACACTCTAAGATGCACACCTCTGTCCACGCAAAAATCGAGGATTTTTTCGCATATAGGGCTGGATATACGCGCAAAAAGACCTCAAAGTCGCGTACATAGGTGGCTATTTAGCAAATAGTTGCATATGCGTCTGCGTTCAATGTTTCTCAAGTGGTCTAATGGATCAAACTTAAATTTTATGTGTAGGATGGTCCTAGAATGGAAAGAATGTGAGCATGGTGATGTAGAAGGGGAAGTAAGGGCAGATCTAATGGCTCAACAAGATTTGCGGTCATGCGAGCTCTACAAGTTTTGGTGTCTTGGTGGCATATGGGCCAAACCAATACTACTGCAGATGCTAGTAGACTACTGGGATCCAGACTCAGAGTCATTCCAGATAGATGGGATGTCCCTCACCATAGAAGTGGAGGACATATACTTTATTGTTGGACTTTCCTGACGGGGGGAAGTGGTGAACCTATGCTCTTGTGTACCTGGAGGTAGCCTAACTATAGATGAGTACATAGCAGTGTACTATTAACTAGACACGAAGAAGGTGGGGAGTCAGATCCCAACTAAATCCATATAGGTGCTAGGCCTAAAGGCCATTCTACTAACACTAGGCAGGATAGTGGGGCTAGCCTCACTCCACCAGGCCTCGTGTCTATTGATGTTCTATGCCGTGGAGTGCATGAGGCCCATAGTTTATGACTTGAGTACGACATTGTTGAGCAACATGAAACAACAGCTCAGCGACTGCAAGATGGGTAGGGTGCGAAACTTTGGTTTCAGCAGCATATTAACCATGTTCTTATTCAAGCGTGTTTCAAGATTGAGCGCTAGAGTTGACATTCCTCTACACGTGGTATGAGATCTGACCCAACAGAGTTCGGAATATGCTATGCACAGACTAGGTGGAGGTAGGGTGTCCAACCCCTATCTAGCTGATTTCTTTCCATGGTGGCGGCGACAGATAGTTGCCATTGATGATTACCCCTATGCGGGGATAGATTTTCGGGGAGACCCCGACATGCCGCTACCACCAGGATCGGCATACGATGACATTGGTAATGAACCTTGACCCTCTTTTAAAATTTATGAGTTATTTTTTTTTGTGTTTTCTAATTATATGGAATTAAAGGACATGTTTTTGGGTGACAATACATAGTGACATCGTATCATATGCATGTAGATGTAGGACCACGATGGCCTGAAGGCTTCCCTCGTCATAGACAGAGGGGAAGAGGGGATGACATTACGGGTGTGGATGCAGAGTGAATGCTCCAAATAATTCATACCAACTTCGTGAGGCTGACACACAGAGTACCCATGGCGCAAGTTGAAAAATTGCCTGAGGCCATGCAGCGCTAGGTGGTAGGTGTACCATGAGCATGGGTGCAGCTATTTTGATGGCTAGCTAGAGCCATGGTGACATTCTAGGATCACGACCCCCCTCCTCCTCCATAGGATTAGATACCTAGGAGTGATACATTTTGTACTACTGTGTATTTATATTTTGGTGGCTCGAGAGCCCCATTTTTGTATTATGACACTATGTATTACCACATTTTGGATGTTTATAAAAAAAATGTATGATGATTGGTTTATTTATTTACATGCGTAAAAATTTATGTTTGTGATGAGTTTATCGTCTATGAAACAAATG
Organism: Pseudotsuga menziesii; assembly: GCA_001517045.1. Classification (NCBI taxonomy): domain Eukaryota; kingdom Viridiplantae; phylum Streptophyta; class Pinopsida; order Pinales; family Pinaceae; genus Pseudotsuga; species Pseudotsuga menziesii. The sequence continues at coordinate 272,934 of LPNX010466161.1, read as the reverse complement.
CCAATCTAACACATAGTTAGCATATGAGTCAACAACTTGATTATTATCTCTTGGAACATGTATGTATTTTATATTGTCAAATTGTCGTTCTAGCAATGTCACATGTAAGAATCTTCTTAATAATGCTGAATCCCTAACATGGTACAAACTGTTAAGCTATGACACTACTAACTCTGAATCAAGATGTACCTCAAGAGAGAGAACACCATGGGAAATGGAATCCCATAGAAGCTCGATAATGGCACTATATTCAGCAACAGTGTTCAAAGAGGTTCGTAAACATACGCCTCCTAAAGACAATACCTGACCCGTAGGAGTATAAATCACCCAAGCAGCAGAGGCTGAGTGTTGAGTGTGACAGCTCACACCATCTGTGAATCCCATGAAGGTGGAATATTCCATTGACATCTGCCAAAAGAAACGAAAACTAATCACAAACCCGATCACCATAAGAAAATACCTACCTATGCAAAATTGTACAATAATATACAGTAGTCAGCCTTGGCTGAAAATCATGAATAGTATTTTTTAAGATAGAGCCCATTTCTAGGCTCTACTAAGGTTGTTCCCTCATAATCCACTAACTCATAAGCACCCTTCTCTAACACGCGTTTAACGACGTAAGGACCACGCCACATGGAGTTAAAATTTCCTGGCCCCAAGCGTTCTTCCGGTTGATCCCACAAAAGGACCAAATATCCCTCACTAAACCTCCTTAGATGGAAAGACTTATTGTACTGTACCTTAACACGACGCTTATACACTTCTAGAGCCACAAAGGCATCTCAGCGCTGCTCATCAAGTTGCTCTAAGTGGAACAAACGCTCCTCCAATGGGCAAGTGTATGGTAAGAGCTCTATGGCTAGCTTCAAAGAAGGAATCTCGCACTCAACCGGTAATACTGACTCCACTTCATGTACAAGCTGATATGGAGAAAAAACCATGTCAGTCTTAACAGCGGTTTTATAAGCCCACAAAGTAGGATATAACATAATGTGCCAATTCATTCTGCTTTGTGCAATGGTTTGTTGGAGAATGGATTCAAGTGATTTGTTTATTGCTTCAACCTGTCCATTCACTTGAGGGTAGTAAGAGGAGGAATGCTCTTGCTTGTAGCCTAACTTTGAGGCCAATTCTTCCATCATACAATTTTGACAATGCATGCCATGGTCAGTGACAAGCTCCTTCGAAATACCGAACTGAGTAATAATCTAGTTCAATACGAAGTGTGCGGCTGTCTCACCGTCAGATTTAACTGTAGGCATAGCCTCAACCCATTTCATGAAGTACTCAACAACCACTATGATATGATGATGTCCCCCAGTTGAAGCTGGGTTGCAATCCATGAAATCAAGCCCCCACTTAGTGAAGGGACAGACGGTGATGATGGGATGTAACGGGGCAGGTCACGAGCACATATTTCATGCAAACACCTGGCAAGGGTGGCACTTCTTGAATGCATCTACACAATCTTTAAAAATCGACGGCTAGAAATAACCCATTCTTAATATTTTTTGGGCTGTAGAAAGCCTAGATAAATTACCACCACATGCCCCTCTATGGAAATCATCCAGCACAAGCTCAACCTCCTCATGAGTTAAACAATGACATAAAATGGAATCTACCCCACAGCGGTACAATGTGTTATCCACTATGAGGTAATTCTTGGATATGTGATGTAATCATCATCATTCATCCTGTGAGTAGGGACCTTCAATGTTTGTAAATATATGATGATGTCCCCATACCATGGATCCAAAGTTGAGATTAAGAAGATGTGATCATCGACAAATGTATCTTCACAAACCATCTCCTCCTCCTTGCTTGGGAAATCCGGTATAAGCTCCGTAAAAATTAATGATTTCTTCGATTTTTCTTAAACAAACTCGAGATCAAATTCTTGCAATATGACAATCCATTTATTATAATTTCCCCCAATCATCCTTCGAGTGAGGATGAATTGAAACGGATTGACATGGGCTACAACCAAGGTTTGGAGAAGGAGAATATAATGTCTCAACCATTGAACTACATGTACAGTAGCTAAGGCAAGATTCTCAACTTGGGAATAATGGACCTCCATGTTAATAAGGTTTCAGGTCAGGTAGTATATGACATGCTCTTGGAGATCCTCATCCTCCTGAACCAAAACCATACCAATCGTCTCCATGGATACGATGACATAACATAGAAAGTCATGGCTATAGTCGGGTGGACTAATCACCGGGGCCGATGCTAAGGCTCGTTTGAGCGCATCAAAGGACTCATGGGCTCGCTCATCCCAACAAAAGGTGGTGTCCATTTTCAAAAGACGCATAAACCCTCTAGTCAAATTGGCAAAGTTGAAAACGAATCTACGTAAGAAGTTTTCCATGCCTTACAAACATTGAAGATGTCTAATGTTTTTTGGGGGAGACAACTGAAGTATTTCCTCTACCTTCAAAGGGTCAACTCTTATACCCTCCTTGGAGACAATGAACCTTAATAAGCAACTAGAATTCATGCAAAAGATGCACTTGTGAGGATTTAACCTGACCAAATAATGGTGGCACCTTTCGAACACTAATCTCAAATGATAGGAATGACGCATTCTCATACGAGAATAAGTAGCAAGGTCATCCAAAAATACTTCAATAATTGGTTTGAGATCATGGAAGATCAAGGTCATAGCTTGCTGAAAAGTGGCTTCGGCATTCTTAAGGCCAAAAGGAATCTTCTAATATGCAAAGGTTCCCCAAGGACAAATAAATGTAGTCTTATGTTGGTCCTTAGGTTTAATTTGTATCTAATTGTATCCGGAAAATCCGTCCATAAAGGGAAAAACCTCGCTACCGACACACTCATCCAAAATTTGATCAATAAATGGTGTGGGAAATTGTCTTTAGGACAGGCATGATTCAAGTCATGGAAATTAGTGCATATACAGATTGATCCCTACTTATTATCCACCAAAACATGATTTGAAACCCACTTCGTTAAGGGAATGGGATAGATAAAACTGACTTTCAACAGTATTTCTATCTCTTCCTTAATCGCGGGTGCTTTCCTAGGATTCACTGCACGCAAGCATTGTCGAACAGGATTAGCATTGGGATAAGTTTTAATCTCATGTTCAACAATGCGAGGGTCGATACCTGACATTTCATCATAAGACCAACCAAAGATATCACAAATTTCTTTAAACAGTTCGGTGTAATCTTGAATCTCAGCATGGGAACATTCTTCCCCAATATAGACATTCTCAATCCTTCAAGGATTGCAAGAGATATTGATTGGAATGGTAGGAGATATATTTTCCATTTTCCCATCAGCCATTGGACCTGGAGAGCTTCATGGAACCATGGGACTACCAATTCTCTCACTAAGAACCTCCCTAAAGTCCTCACGCTCCAAGCGGTCAAGCTCGGGAAGAAAATAAGATCTATGATGCAATTCTTCCCAAGGTGGCTCAACCCCTGACATGGCCTCAATAATCACTTCATCTGAAGGAAAAACACTATCAAGGCAATCATGCGCATGAGAATATTGAACTACCCATGCAGGAAGCACATACATGTCCTCCTCCTCCATCCATGAAGAGGAAGTACTAGGCTCTGCAACACTCCGAATATTATCTTGATAAGCTACCATAGTTGCAGGAAATAGCATATCCTTCACGATGGGCTCACTCGAATTATTCAGTGTAGGAAGAATCCAAGGATCTTCCATATGGTTCATGCGAAAAGAGACTGATCTCATAGATGTTGGAGCCTGACTGGAACTAGACCCTATCATAAGGATAGCTACAGGACAACTAAAGCTTCCCATAAGGGATGGATACATGCACACACCCACACTCCCAGTTGCTGGCTGAGAGTGCTTTACAATCAGGATCGAAGCTCCCGAAGATGCGGTAACCGATGGATTCTTGAATGACATTTGATCAATCGTAACTATCTTCCCATTAAATGGAAACCATACAATGCAAAATAGAGAAGAATCTATGGCTTGCATACTGTACATCCAATTCCTACCCAGCAAGAGATTACAATCAAGGGGCGCATCAACCACCTTGACCTCTATCGCAACGGTCTTCCCTCCCAAATGGACCTTAAGGGAAGGAAGGATCCCATGTGGCCTAAATGATATCCCATCAAAAGTAGTTAACATGGTACTAGATTTAGACAACTCAGGGGAACCTAAACCCTTCCAACATGATAAAGGCATCATAGAAGCAGTAGCTCCTTCGTCAATCACAGTGCGCTTGATGGTCATGTTAAGACATTGTACATGAATAAAAAGAGACACATAATAAGGCAAGCAAGGCTGTAGTCCTGCAGTTTCAAATTTAATTACGGAGGAAGAATTATCATCATTCACACCAAGGGTAGAAAGAAAATCCTTCCTTTGCGAAGGACAACTCTGAAGTTCTTCAAGTGCAGACATCGCACAAGGAGTGTGGCCCAAATCATCGACAATAGAATAGTTCTGGGCATCTCGAGCATTAGGATTATGCCTCAAACACTTAAGGACTCCCTTAGGAATGCGAGGTGCAGGTTCAGGTTTATCCACAGGTTTTTCAATATGCAAAGGAGTCCCTGGTGGATCAGGTTCCTTTCCTGGCTTGGGTCGTGACAAACCATAGTCCTTCACATGGGTTGGAACCTTCGTAGCATGCACCATGTTGATGCAACCATGACCACTAGCCTCCAATGGATCTTGATCACCACCAGACTGATCATGGGTCCTCAAGTACATGTTTTGATTGTGAGGTAAAGGGTTGGTCAGCACAGTTGGACCCTGTGCTAAGAATCTCGAGGCCTCATCGATACAAAGGCACAAGTAAGTGAGATGATCATTCTTACATAACTTGCAAGGAAATTTAACCTTATGTTTAGATTTCTTGTCCCCCGCATCATTTTGGGCATTCTTGTCATTAGTATTAGCATTTTCATTCCTATTCCCGCCCTTACAATTGTTCTTACCCTTCTTTCTATTCCTTCCAGGTTGCTGGTTACCCTTCTGGTCTGACAATTGCACTAAAAGCACACTCGTTGTTTGGGTGGGTTGAGACGAAGCCGTGGCTTGTCCTGAAGCAGATTGGTTGATTGAAAATTAACTGACATGTTGCAAAACCAACAATGCCATCGGCATGTGGTCCAAGTTTAAATTTCGGGTCGAAACTAGAACGCAGAGCATTGGGAATGATCTCATATAATAAAATGGATTGAGCATAAATCAAGTCGAATTTATGCACCCTAAAAATGGCTTGTTCCTCGTTTTGAACAACGGATGTAGAAACATTCTTCGCTATATAAGGAAATAACGACTTGAGAAACCACTCGATGATAAACTCTAGTGGTATGAAGGATTTAATCAACCTCTTCTGTCTATGCCACTCTTGGATATGGTCCGAGATATGCGTGGATTTATTCTGCTAAAATGTCGACAAGAGTTTTGTACCAACGTCGTAACGCACTGGTAGCTGGAAGTGGTTGAGAAAAGTCATCGCTAGGTCAAGGAATAAAGATAATGTCCCCCTAGGTAACCCTATATACCATTTCACAGTAGGCCCTGTAAGGGTGCATTAAAACAACCTTAAACAGAATGAATCTTCATGTAAGGAATTGGAAGAGCACCATAGGTGAAATGTAGTCACACATGTTCAATCGGATCCTCTCCAGGATTTCCTCGAATTTGTGTATGTCCGAGGGAAGCTTAGTAGGGACAGCCGGCCAATCCGGGTCATGAGATACAGGATCATTTGTCAGTCTCGACAAGTCAGGAATATTTAGCGTTGCGACGAAAGGGAGCCTAGGATGAGCAGGTCGAAGTACCACTCCCTGATAGTTTTGGTTCACATAGATCTTATTAGCGTAACCACCATGGCCTTAGGCATAGTGCCCTCCTCCCGTTTGACCCATGTAGGGTGGCATGGAAGCACCATAATGTGGTGTACCTTGACTATGTGGGGCTACAAATCCATAATTAGGAGAGTAAGCGGGTTGTTGATACCCGTACCCATAAGGTGAATAACCATGTCCATACTGCATCCCATAATAAGGTCCATAAGACATCCCATGAAATGTCCCATGAGACACTTCGTAAGAAGGAATGTAGGCTATGAAAGTAATGACATGACCTCCAAAAGTAGGGATATGAGCCCCCGAAACAACATGAGGTACTTGAACTTGAGACACAATTGTGCGCGTAGCAGTAGTACGGACATGACTCATAGCGACATTCTGGCCCAAAGGACCATGTGAATGAGGTGGAGGAATGACATTCGAAGAACAAGGAAACGAGGATGAAGGGATCTGTGAAATTATGTATGTGGTGTTCCCTATAGTCACTCGTCTTGGATCTGATATCCTAATAGGATCACTAACCCTAGTTCTAGGAGGAATATAGTGATGTAGCTTCCACCGCCAGGATGGAAGGTGCAATATGACTCATGGTCCCAAATCTCTTTCCATGGTAAGGAATGGGAGTGCCCCCAGGCATAGTGTTCAGTTCAAACTATGATTCGACATGAAATGCCAAATCATGTGTGGGAATACTAGACATACCATAACTACCATAACTAGTGCTCACGGGTTCATAATGAGTCTCGTCGTCCGGCATTCCATACCGACGATGCATGAATGGGGGATCATAGCTAGAGTAAGTAGGTCTATCATGAAAAGTACCTATCTCAGAAATTACAGGACCTAACTCAAAAATTACAGGACCTAACTCAGAAATTACAGGCATATCAGGTGAAGGATCATAGGTAGGAGTAAACTCCCCATTATCCACTCAAAGTGGAGAAGAAATCTTAGTAATACCATGTTCATGGTCTCCCATCGTGTGTGAATCAATGTGCAAAGTAGTCCACCTGGACCGTCTGTTTCTCTCTCCCAAAGGAGGACGAGAGGTAGAAGGAAGAAGTCCTGCTAAATGACGAGAACGGCGAGGAGCCGCACCCGAATCTACAATGACTCAAAAATATAAAATACTCTCTAATTACACAAACCCTAAGCCAGCTAACGTGCATAGAGCATACACCAATAAAATCTTAAGCCAAACATAAGAAATGAAGGGTAGGATAAGTGATATCTCGAATGAAGCAGGTATGTCTCACCTAGGAGAGGATTGAGACTCCCATACAAAACATGCGGAGGTACGTAACCAATTACTGTGGCCCTCAGCTTCAACACGTAAAGAGAATGTGCTGTCTGACCCCAACCTGGCCAGGACACCTGCAGGATAACCCTTGAAAAGTACCCCCTCGATATCCTAGGTAAGGAAACTAAGGTCACCTCAATATAATCAATGCTCAGGAGGATATTCACATGAGGGATTGACTGTATGTGCAGGGTATCAAAGCTCGAAACTCTCAAAAGATCCCCTAGATATGAATACAATCCTGGAAATATCTCCGGTGCTACTAAGTTATGACTAGGGGTCATCCCAATCAATAACCACTCACATTGCCTCGTGCTTAACTCCATTTTGAGAGGAGGATCCTAAGAAACACCAATTATGCCAAGGAATTTCACACTTTCACCTCGACAGACACATACATGTTTTTGTTTAGTGGTATTGGAGAATTTACTGACAATGAACTATTCCAAGACCCTAAAACCTAATCTTGTTGGTTTACCATATCAAAGAAAATAGTGTAATTCATTTTAATTAAGCATTGATTTCATTTGGCTTTATTACTCAAAAGAGGTAGATGGACGTGCAACTAATGGTGTTACGATGCCACATGAAGCAAAATGCACACCTAACAATCAATGCAAATGCATTGTGTCCAATGAAAACAAGGTATGCTACTACATGAAATGCAAATTTTTTCTTCAAATGATAAGTGCAATCATTCCTATATGAATTCCTAACTAATATTTCAAACCAAAACCTAGTGCAAGTACCATGCAAACTACAAAAATGCAATGCATAATGACGCAAATAAGCAAATATTTTTGGATTTTTTGAAACAAAAATGAGATACTATAGAAAAAGAATGATTCTACTAACCCCAGACTTGGCAAGCACACTCAAACAACACTCACACAAAGCACTAAGGTAAAATAAATCTAATGCACTAATCCCAAAACAAAAAATAAAAAATGCAATGACAAGAACATTATTAAAAAAGAAATTTACGGTAAAACAAATGTCTCTGGTCAGAAAAAGAGGTGTATACAGACTCTAGTGGTGTCAAAGGAGACTCAGCAATCATCAACATTCACCCAGCAATAATCAATCTTCCTCTAGAAGGAAAAACTAAAGGCATACGCGACTGTTCACAGTAAAACCATGTATGTACGTGGATATATCAGTGAAAACCGCGTATATACATGACTGTAAGTTAAAAACTGATGTACAGGAAGAAAAGGGCATAAAAACAAAGGAAAACAGACAATCTAAGACAAACTTCACACCAATCAGACACTACCAGGCATACATGCCCCAAGACCCTACACAGAAACAGAGAAATAAGAGCAATTCAAAGTCATTGAATGCCGATAGAAAACCCCCAAAGGACAACGACTAGGAACACCCTAGCGAAGTCGCCAATTCTATTACGGAGAGAAATTCCAATGGCTTGGGGTACCACAATAGACAGGTTGACTCCAGAAATCAATCATTTCCAATATGCAAGAGAAATCAAATATCTAACACTAAAGGATCAAAACTCGTACCTTATTCTGGACGGTTGAAGTAGATCCACGTTGAGCTTTCCAACTCTAGCTTGAATTGATAAATGACTTCCTCAACAATCAGTAAATAAGACAAGCATGCTCTCTCTCTCTCTCTCTCTCTCTCTCTCTCTCTCTCTCTATATATATATATATATATTGGTGTTAGATCTACTCTAGCATATATAATCAACAACGTATAAGCATTTGAAATCATCCATGGATAAAATATTCATTCAAACATACATTATTGGACAGGAAAAGATATTTCTATTAATATAAAATCAAAGATTACAATGAATACAACCTCTGTCGGCACGTGTGTGAATTGGAGAAACTGAATCCCCCACTTCGGCCTCCACCACCTCAATCCTCCATCTGTCGATAGCAAGCTCACAAGCAAAAGGCAAGCTTGGGAAGAACACCAAAGTGCTCCAAGGGAAAAAGGGATGCATACTCAAGCATAAGATCCGACAACAATGGACTATAGTTTCTTTGCTCTCAATTCTCATATGTTCCTCAATGTATCCAAAGGGTTCCTTATATATCTCTTAAATGGGGAAATGAAGGGTCGAATTCGAGCGATCTCAAGGCATATGGAAGGCCAGGAGACAAGTGAGTTGGATCCATGTCAAGGAAAACTCCAAAATAATTTGGCCTTTTGCACACATCCCGATGTACGCGGTTTTAGGGGTCAAACCCACGTATATACGTGAGAAAGGGTTTAAAATTCACGTATAGCAATTTGAGCATGTTTTAAGGGATGATCTTGGAAACATCAAAGGTATAAAAAAGGTTCAAGGGGTCCAAAGAGTCTGTAGAGGGACATGGGAAGGATATACAAGTGTGATTCACCAGGTGTGGTAAAACCAGGTATAACAAGGGTTTATGCAGAAAGGAGCATGGTTTATTTATAAACTAGTCATTTGTAGATTATGTTTAAAACAATAGTGTTATTGCTAAATCAAAAGCGAATAGAAATAAATTACCACACTGTATTTTTCCATGCCTTGTATAGACAACACTCTAGTACAACTGGTTGATTAAGTAGATGTGATGATTTTTTTACCAACTCTGAATGAAATTTGTGAATGATTTCTTTTATAGATTCATATGATTTATTTACACAAAATTTTGCTGCACTTACTCTATCTATTGAAAATAACTATACTATTTAATTATAGGAAAAGAATAGATTGTATATTAATTATTAGTAGTCATACTATTCACAGAACTATTACTAGTACTAATATTATTATAAACATAATAAATAAAGTTAAATAAACCAATATAGGAATAGTAAAAGAGAGCATTTAGGGTTTGAGCCTAGATAGTCCTCAATGGGTCTTTATGATAATTTACTCCTAGTTCATATTTACATTCTGTATGGAAAAACAAATGTTGGGGTTTACAAGTGGTAGGTTTTATCCCTAAAAATAGACTTTTACATTCTTAGTCATAACATAAAATTTAACAACTGTAAATATTTATTACTAAAAGTAAAATAGGAAAACAAAACTAAAACCATTTCTGTAAAAATCCATGTCATTTCAGAACTGTAGGTTATCAACAAATAATAACCAATCTGAGAGAGAAACATAGTACTGTATTCACCTAAGAACACTGTAAAAATTTAAATAATATAAATTACTATAAATTATTTACATTAAATGATATTTTAAAAGTTAATAACACTGTAAACAAATAGATAGAAACAAAATAAATTAAGGGTAATGACCTATGGCCTTTTAGAAATATCGTTCAAGGCTGAAGCCTACTCAAACTAAACTATATAAAATTTAAAACCATGTTTCTTGTAAGTAGAAACCTTGTATCTAGTTACATGTTTTGCTAATTGAACAGTCTTATCATTACTCGCAAAGACTATTTAAAAATTGAAGTATCTAGGCAGTGACCAAAACAACATGGTCACGGCTTTAAGCCGAGTTCGAAAAACAAAATCCTTTACATCTTCCAGGCCATAAGGCACCTTCAAGAAAGTCCCAGGTCATGGATGCTATAGCCTTTAAAGTTTCTTTCCATAATACCCTCTAGGGTTTCAAAGTCATACAAAAACAAACAACAAGAAGTAACAACCTAACATGTAAACCAAGGTCGTGCCATAACCAACAACAAAGCTTCGTATCCTTCCAACCACCACATCCCAATGTAGGAGAAAACCCTCAATACAACCGGGGCTTACCAGGGTCTGCATTTTGAAGCTTGAAAGAAGGAGATCACTTCCAACATCCGAAGCTGTGAAGAGAACCTGCATAGAGCAAGCATTCAATGGCTTAAAATATTTTAATGTAAATAATAAAAATTACTTTTTAAAAAGAAAAACAAGACAGGCCATTACTTGCTACCATTTTCTTTTGGTAGCAGTAAAAAATGCAAAGCCCTTGGGAAATTGCGATGGCACCTTGGAGAGTGTTACCTCAGAGGTTACTATGGTGAGTGCAACTGAATACCCTAAGTCCCGAATTCGAAGGAAACCAGCAATACTCCAACCAGAATGAAGACCGCTCGTGGCTTAAAACACTATCCATTGTATTATGTCTTAAAACCCAACTGAGTCCTTGAATCAATGAAGGAAAACAAATTTCAACACACACATTTTCTCCACAGCAGTCGTTAATTCATAAAAACTAGTGTATACTTCTCACAGGGTCGAGCTCGTAGTGAATTTGAGAACCTGGAGATCAACAAGGAACAATGGCGTCCACGAGCTCGCAGCTCGGTTGTACTAATATAAGGAACCATCTCCTTGAAAAAATGAAGGGTAGGGTTTCATTATAAGTCAACTTATCTCATGGAAAAAACAATATCCACGTGTCCACCCAAATTATTTCCTCTTCGTGGGTGCAAGTCTATAGCCGATTTTGTAGTTCAATCTGCATATAAATCATTGCAAATAAAAGTTATAATCATTAAGCAATGTAATTCCTTTTGATTTCCGTAGTTTATTTTAATCTTTGAGTTGTTTTTAAACACAGTTTATAAACCATAGTATAATGATATGTAATGTTTATGGTCATTATTTGTAGAATAAAATCGGATAGACTTATTTGGCTATGCTTTTAAAACAGAGGGAGATGATATCCCCTTAACCAAAAATCACATAAAAAAGGATTGTATAATAAATTCTTGATAATGTATTTTGATTTTGTAGAGTTGAGAGTAAAATGGTAACTAGCATCAAATCAATAATAGGATCTCCTATATTATATTAACTAACAACCATATCTCAATATTTTACTAAACATCCTTGTGTAAAGGTGTCGCTATAGCTAATGTTTACACCAGGAAATTGAGGTGTAAGATACAAGAAAAAGAAATCAAGGTAAAAACTGTAAGAGATTAAAAAGGAATTCTTTCAACTAGGATTAGAATCTTGATCCAATTCTTTTAATGTAGTGTGTAGTTGTGGACACTAGTAAATGCAGTCCTTAGACCTATATAAGAATCTCAGTGTAAATCTAGCATCCAAACATTGAGTAATTAGGTAGTAGTAAAAGTGGTTTTGGGTTATGTATTGAGAAATCAATGTTTATAAAACCCTCGAACATGGGTAAATGTGATAGACACCAAACGTTGTTGAATTATGTAAGCATCAAAATGTGAACTTTATTCTTTATATTTAAACTCTAAATTACAATTACTGTAAGCAAGAATACAATTATTCTTTAGAATTTTTTAATCATAATCATCGAAAGGATTTGATGCCTTTTGACAGTATTGCATCATGCAATTTAACCCATGCACATGTGGTTTGTTTTAATGTCATTACATAGTTTTGACAGTGTTATCCCTAAAGTTGGACCTAGACTACGGGATCCAAGCTCAAGGAAATCTTAGTTTGAAAATGTTCAAATCAAATGAAATCAAATTAAAAATAAAAGCTGGTATTAAACCAGGGCAAATAGAAACTTACAGACACTAGGCTAATATCACTTGTTTGTACAATTTACACAGTTTTTAGGTATGAGATCAAAATATCACACACAATTTACAATACACATAGCTGGTATATGTCACAGATCGGTACATATGGGTATTCATCAGGATATCAAAGCATTTAAGCAAAGGTTGGTATGAATCAGAGTTACAGGGAAATGAAACAAATACTGTATAACACGAAAGCAATGACAAAGTCCAATACCAAGGTCTTATGATCCTAAATCATGAAGTGAAACTATTACTGTTTATAAAAATGAAAGATAACTGTCAACTCATAATAAGAATTATGTATTGGAATGTGAATGACCAAGTACATAAAAGATTTATCAAAGAGACAATTTATACAGTACAGAAACAAATCAACATCAAGTTTATTCAAAACTAAAACCTGTCATTGAAGCTGCAAAGAGTTCATGATATACAGATGTATGTACAAATGCTCCAACATATCTCACAAAACAGCCAACCACAGTCCCCTTCTCGAGACCTCTGCTCTCGAGCCCTTAGCTGGGACCTCCCTCTCTTCGAAAGGCTCTGCCCACCAGACCCCCTTTTATACATTAACATAACTCTTTATGTGATTACAAAACCCTCAAATCTTTCATATATTCCATCTTTCTCGTGCACAATCCCCAAGTTAACAATTTGTTCCTGTTTGATAGGGTGTAGATGCTTTTCCTTTTGGCGAATTGGGAAACCAACATTACCTCTCAGGCGCCGATTTGTTGATGTTGGAAAATATTGCCAATATTTTGTGGCTTAATGATAGATCAAGAAGTGAAGCTGGCCGTTATCTTTAATGCTGTACATTCGTGGCAGAATTTTGATAAGCAACTGTCCCTGAATGAGATCCATTTAAATTCTCTTTGCTGCTCGAAGTTGTTAGCTGAATCCCTGATAATCTGGAAATGATAGAATCTATCATCAAGAGTCGCAGACAACGCTCAACTTGATCATACACTTGTCAATAAAGGTCTAGTCCTTGAAACAGAGGCACGGTTGATCGACAAGGAACTTCACGAACCACAGCATTTGAAGGCCGTGGAGGAAGAAGGGGCTCTTTCAAGTCTGCCATATAATACTGCTTTTCAGGTCCTGAGAACTTATTGTCACCAGATCAATATCTCCAAACCTGTGTCTAATAGTTATCAATAAACCATTCTGTTCACAGCATTTGAGCCTCCCCCTGTGTAGCGAAATCTTCGACGATTCCTTCTTTGCTGATGTCGTGCTCCTTTGGAGATTGCAGGATTCGATCTTTGCTATTCGTTGTCAACAAAGTGGGAAACAAAAGAGAGGGAAATTTGAAGGACGCTGGAAAGTCGTTTGAAGTGAAGTTTGAGTAAATGTTGGGTTTGGTAAGTGGAGACGATCCACAACAATTCTATTTAAAGCAGTATTGTCAAGTACCACAACACAGTCAGCATTCAAGGTCAGTCTCTTGAAAGTCAAAAGCGAATTGTAAGGCTGTATAACAACATCACTTATAGACAGTTTTACATTGGATGCTTTACAGCTGGATTTTTGGCATTTACAAGCTTAAGTTAACTAGTGATACTCAAATCCAAGGCACTTCTGTTAGCAGAGCTCTGATACAACAAACCTAGCATTAAGGTGTTTACCCAATTCTTTCTAAGGCTCAACCGACAAACTCAATGTGACACATAATGTTTAGGTTTGGAGAGAATAAATATAACTCACAACCACCTTAAAAGACGATAGCACAGAAACAATCATACTATAAAATGGAGCTTTTCTAAAGAAGCCGGATACTAGAGGTAGAACTCATTTGACAACTCAAACATCCTGAAAAACATGGGTAAAAGACCTGCTTTTGAGGATATCCTGGACCTTTGCATCAAACGATTTCTGAGTTGAAGGTGGACACATCCTAGCAGCATAGCTGTTCAATTTTGTAGCTATACTAGATCTAGCGAACTCCTCTTCAGGCAACAATCCAAGAAGTTGAAGAAGTGCAGGATTCCGCCGGAGCTCAAACTTCTGATGTTCAGGCTCTGCAGGGTAGAAAGCTTCAAATTGTTGAATTTGTGTTGTGACTAAATTATCCATTAATTTAGTTTGTTCTCTTTCTTTACTCACTGCAGCCAACTTAGCTTCATCACTCGCATTGGTGAATATGATAGACCTATATTGTTCACCCACAACAGGACCTTACCCAAAAACTTGGGTGGCATCATGATTGATCCAATAGCTGCTCATATCTGATGTCTCCATCTTGTTTGAAAAAACGTTGTATTTTTGGACCAACATTTTGCTGTATCGATCACTTAAAGCTTCCAATAGATATGAACCCATTCCTCAACCGGTTCCTCCAGTTAGACCAGGTATGACATTTGCAATTCGATTCAAGCACTTCTCAGAATATCCACGTGTTGCATCTATCGGATCTGATTGTGGGAATTTTGGCAGAAGAGATTCCCAGTTAGAAGGAAATCCACCTTGAATAAAATTCATGAATTCGTGCCCCTCACAAGGATATTGCTGTTTATATTTCTCCAGCATTGAGTTCAATTCTTCTTCTAATATTTCTCCGTATTTTGTTTGCTTCTGCAGGTCCATCTTCATCATCGTGTATCAATACATAATGCTTCAATATCTTTGGATCCATTGCGCCTTCATTTAAACGAAAGGGAAGTTGATCTGCGTTGAATAGATCCATAAATTTATTGACAGGATTTTCATCTTTGGAAGAAACAACCAGAAGACATGCAATAGGGTGGTCAAATGCTTCATGCTCTGAAAAAGATAGTGTATCTCGGAACCACAACTGCTCCAGTTTTAACAAAAATAATCTTCTTTTTCATTGCCTTGTTCGTCCTTGGATCAATCTGCTCTAACAGCTCCATTATTTCACATTCCTCAACAACAGAATGAATATGCAGTACAGGCTTTGTAACCAGCAGTAAATATTGCTTTATGTTCTAGTAGCTCCCGTATCATAAGCTTCAACAATGTCAATGGCAGGAATAGAGGCCTTAAGAGCAGAGACACCAAATTAATATAATGCAAGAGCAGGTCCTTGGCTTCCTGTTAGCGCTCCATTGGCAGGCATGGGTTGATTCCTGCACCTCCATGCACAGCTATAGCCCATCCCATTGCTGAACTAGGGATCCTCCTTTTTATCTCTGTTGTTATTGATAAGAGGAAAAGAATCCACTCATTTGGACCTTTTGCCATCAGAAATCAATATGCTGCCAGTTGTGAGAATTCATCATATAACATATCCTCCCTTGCACACACCTGGGCTCATAGTTAATGAATGAAAAGTTTGATGATTTCCGGTAACAAAAGGAACCCTAATGAAGATCAATCAAACATGAAATATAAAACCAAGCAAAATTAAAACAAAAAACCAACCATAATAAAAAATTTAAAAATAAACAGGTGAAACAACCCTAGAGATAACAGACAGCAATAAAAATTAATATCAACATTACCTCTTATGGAAACAAGATGCATTTAAACATTCTAGTCTAGCATCATAAACATGTTAGAGAAGTATATTCTTCACTTGAATATAAATATTATTTTTATAGGAACATACGCTTACCTATTAAAACCTGTAAGGAACCATGAGTCCCATTGTGTTAGGTTAAAGCTAAGTAAGCATCAATACGTAAGAAACTTTCCCTACTTGAAAAAATAAATCAATAGTATATCTAACATCACTAAAATACAAGTTTCTTTTCTACTTCTGGAAGAATTACAACTAGTAAGTCAAAAAACAACACTAACACAAATTTTAAGGATACGCCTATAAATTATACAAAATATTATTAAGAAGTAACTCCTTGCTTCTCTTACAAACTATTTTATTATCTGCTAACCGTTAATGGTTCTTTAGCGGTGACATCAGACATTTTATGTCACATTAAAAATTTTAAATTTTTATGAATTTTGGAGTTATTACAAAGATAATAATAATACAAAGTGGGGAGGATTAGTAGCAGTGGGTGGCTAAGATATTGTAAAAGGAAAAATAAGTACACATAAGTTCCATGGCCCCATTCTTTGCACAGACAACTTAGGATTCTATTCACCCTCTAAAATCCTCTCCCCTCATCATTGGTGGACCATGGGAAATTACAAAGGTCCTCCAATATACTGTAAATAGTAGCCAAGGAGCCTAACACAATGAGTATACAGGTAATGACCATAACTTATGGGCACTTTGTAGTTAATATCATAAGTTCAATGCATGATTTCTTGCATTGATTATACGGAAACATCCCATAGACCCTTAAGAAATCGTTGAAGGTAACTGAGATCCCAAAAAATTGAAGAAATTTCTAGGTTAAATCGGTGACCATGTTTTATTATTTAAATAGAGGATATCGTTTTGCATTACCTATAGCAATAAGTCTAGGGAAGTTGAATCAAGAAGACCAAGGCTTAGTAAAAATTCTAGATAAAAATTGTAGTGTTCTCTATTCAGGTTAGATCATTAATGATCACTAAGTTGAAGATGTTCATCATGGTTGACTAGATTTTTTTTTATATGTTAAGTTTTAGGATTTTAGCTTCATTATCATAGTTACACACTAACACTACCAATATAACATCAAAACTACTAATATTTCTTATATGTTTTAAAGGTGACGCTCATTTAAATAAAACTAAGACTAAAAAATATTTACTGTGTGCAAATTCCTTTCTGCTACATGTGACATGTCATTTTATTGTAAGACAAAGAATACACTTATATATAATAATATTAGAAGAAGTGTAAAATAATAGCTATAGAAACAACTGAAATATAGACAGAATATGATTGCCAATAAGTTCATTTATTAGATTCCGACTGTTAGTGCATTTAGAGATCCTCGGGAAAGTGTCTTGCAATCCTCCATGACTTGTAATTGGAATTGTAGACTTCGACTGTTAGTGCATTTAGAGATTCTGAATTCTCCACAACCACCACTTTGTATGTGTCGCACATGTCGCCCTCCCCTCCCACAATGTCTGTGACTAAATTGTGTTGAATGGATAACATAGTGGGGAGTTTTAAGAACGTTCTCGTGAGAGGATTGCAAACAACAAGCATAGAGGGAGTAAGAGGATGTCATTTAGGCATCATAGTCATCAATAAAAGGCCTGCGACCGATCCATAGAAATGAAGTGAGTGTTTTCCCTTTCTTCTTATCCAGAGGGACTTGCGTAGGAACCTTACAGAGACTGAGGAGGTTTTTTTCCAATCCCCATTGAAGAAGCGAGAAGCCGAAAACAATTATTCATTTTGGACAAACCAGCCATGGGTTACCTTTCTCTGCCCATTTTGATGTTATGAACTCAGTTGATTAGAAAAGCACATTCCATTTTCTGCAGACATTACGAAATTCACACAGAGATTCTGCTGGCAGCAATGTCAATATATGCTCCACTAGATGTTCAGGCAATTAATAACACTTTTCCAGGTTGGCTACCTTTAGTCAACAAAGCATAAAACGATTTAACATAATATAAAATGAGAAGAAGATGGATGATCTAGGCACAGAACCCTTCAACAGATTTCAAAAGCAGCAAAGAGCTATGAATGGATGATCCATCATATATGGTTTTATACCACAAGGTTAGTAATCATGTTCATAAAATTAATTTGGATAGTATAGTTTTTTTTGTTTCCTTGAAATTTTTATGGAAAATATAGTTTCTATAGATGTAATCATTTATTTTTAAATGAGTAGTCTAAAAATTCTAAGATTTGGGTCTGAATAGACAGATTTTTTCAGTAATATTTTGAAAAAAATTGGTTAGAGTATTTCAAAATTTAGCTAAAGCTATCAAGTTCTGGAATTTTGGGTTCCCTAAGTGTTTCTGAGGGGGCCTAAATCCACTTCTACTGAAAATTGTGATTAAAAAAAACTTTTGATCCAAATCGTCTAATTTTTAGAGGTCTCTATTTAAAAGTGGCCATGTCTTTTTCCTCCCAAACTCGGAATGCTCTTTTCTTTTTCATCCCAAACTTGGAATGCTCTTGGCTAAGTGACACCTACTTCTCTTTTGAGATTTGGTGGGTCCTTTGTATTTTTAGGGTTGGTCCATTATTATTACTTGTCTCATCTTCCTGAAATCTAGGAAAAACGTAATTTCTACTTTACCCTAAATTCTAAACTACTATCAGTGTAATAATCTATTTTTAAGTAGACATGTGTTTTGTTCCCAGACTTGGAATGCTCTGATTGGCTGATTGGCTAAGTGACACGTATTTGGATTTTAAGAATTGGTCCTTTGTCTTTTAAAGGTTGGTCCATTATTAGTCTAAGTATTATATCTTATCTAAACTAGTTTTTCAATTATTTTTTGAATTTTTATTTGACTTTTGTTTGAATATTGTTTGAATTTTTATTCGATAAAGTCACTATTTTTTATTATTGGCAGAAATAAAATCGAAATAAACATAAAATGTATCTAGTATGTTGTTGGTGACAATTTTGATGCTCTTTTGTTCGGTCATGTCGACTAAGGTGCTTGAGGGATGCTACTTCCTTCTTTTCTCGGGGTTTTGGTGAAAACTACTTCAAAAGAGGAGTGTCAAGGGAAAGGCTTGGTTTGGCTATGAAAATTTGTGAACACCATGTTGAGCATGTGATTTATTTTATCATTTTATGTCTTCATGATTCATTCATGATGCTTTCCTATATGAACTTTTGGGAAAAGGAATTGAGCATAATTTCCAAAATCTAAATTATAGATTGTATTTTCATAGATTGAAAAGGAGTTGTGGATTGTATTTTCATGTACGTTCATGACATTATCTATCTTATTGTTATTGATTATTATTGTACTATTATGAGAGGAAACTTTTCCTAAAACTAATAATCGATAGAGTCCTAGCGATGAGATTCCTTGCCATCATATGTTGAAGAATTTGAAGGGAAACGGGTAGCCTAAAATATTGCAAGCAGAGAATGAGATCTCACTATAGGTTTTGTGCAAGGAAATGAAGAAGAGTTCTTGTTGATTAGGATTGTTCTAGAGGGAATTTCTTCTAGTTGTTATTTTTATGGTTTATAGGCTGAGTAGGAGGACTTCATGGGAGTTCACTAGCGATGAAATATCATATCATTCCCTTTCATATTGGGCATTTGAATACTCCTAAAATCCTCAAAAATATATTGCCTTGTATTAAGTGGTTAAGGGGGGGTTTTAATTTGACATAGTAATATAAATATTTGGGGTTATTTAATTTGGGTGGGATGAGAAATAAAATTCAAGTCGTGGGATAAATTCACACACACACACACACACATATACATATATATCGTTTCTTCTTCATATATTTGGAGGCTTCCCACATAGACCTATCTTCCCACCAATTCCTCCTATATTTGACACAATAATGTGCCTTGTTGGATTCCTCATCAAATCATCTCTACGACCTATTCCTAGAGAACAAGTAGGAACTATGAAATATTTTCATCTCAGAACTCTAATAGCCATGCTCTCCTAGTGCATATTAGAGGAATCGACTGAATCCTAATTACTTTGTTATATTGGAACCTGAATTACTTATTTTTTTTAATATTACCTTGTTATATAATATGTGTGTGTGTGTGTGTGAGAAATATAATGTTTTTTATAATTTATTTATGATATTGGTTTTAAAATAGTTAATATCTATGTTAAATAGAGTTTTATGTAATGTTAAGTAAAGTTAAATGTATAAAGTGATTGCATACAATATGGTCAATTAAGGTAAAGGAAATTTAACAGAATGGATAAAAAATATTTCGTTAGGACTTAATTTTTTGTCAATGGATTGTTTCAAGTTCTTCAAACATGTTTAAATTGTTATTAAACATTTTCCCCATAAATCAATATTGTTTATTTGTTGTAGTTTGTTGTTAGAAAAAAATCAAGTGTATGTTCACATATTGTCTCGATAAATAAAATACAATGAACAGTAGGGAAGTCCATCCATGAAAGGGTTTCAATTTTGCAATTTTATGGAGTTTAATTTATTATTCTTACAGAAAACATTATATCATTATGGGTATACTTGTATTTACATGATATAAAATTGGTTGATTGACGTGCTGTGTTGTGAATCATCTACAATTATCATCTTTTCTAAGCATTGCACTGACTATTGGACTATCAGTTTTTTCTATTATTTGTTACATTGATCTCTTGACTAAGTTTCCTTTTACACATTTTTCCTTCCCCATTACTATTTCATTGGGTTTTCCACCACCCAACACAACAAATTGATTAGTCACCCCTACACTCCTAGTGGGATCATTATTAGCATTATACTATTATTTTAGTTAACATCCTATTTGGTTATACTAAGATTGGTTAGGGCTCTTGTTTTTTACAACATGATAATATGATATAAAGGGGTTATGAAAAATGGGTTGATAAAAATTGATACCTAGAATATATGGTGAAACTAGGGGTTTTATTAATTCAAAAGGTATATTGGGAGGGGTGTTCAAGAATATAACTTTACGCGAAATTTTCCAATATTTAGTGAAATTAGCGATATTCTTTAATATCCTACCAATGGTCATGCTATATAACAAGTTCATTGAGTGAACACCCCCTGTGGAGGACTTAGAGCCAAGACATAGGGACTTCACCTTTGTGAAATGGAAAATCAATTATATATATTCCTTAGGGAACACACACACATAAACCCAACCACCCCCACACACATACATGCACACACACAAACACACAATGTATTTTATGGTGAAATTTGATCCAAATCTTATACTAGTTATGTTAAGTGATAGTATGACATGATTAGACATGTAGAGTTGATCATCTAGATGGATGTTCCAAGTGGAGTTCCATGATACAAGTGGTAACCATGTAACAAGAGAAAAAAAAACCATCATGGGGAAGGTTACTCGTGGTACGGAAAATCAATGGTTGAGTTTTAACCCACTAGATATGATGATCCTTGTTGATTTCAATGTTTCGGGGAACGTGTATGTTCAGAAAAACCAAAATCAAATTAGGCGCTTAAGATCTACTATCCACATCGCATCACATTCATGAATTTCACTAGAGTCCCAAAAAGGTGAGACTAGCATGAATGACCTAGATATTGCCATATTATATCGATCAATGACCCCTAAAATGTCCGTCTTAATGGTTTGGGAAGACGTATAGATAGATTGAGGTAGCATGGACAACCTATATCTTGTCACATCATTTACATCAATGATGTGCAAATCATCACATTAAACCATGTTGTGAGGATCCCAAGTCATTAAAGGTAATGCGAATGGCCAAGATTTGATTAATAGTGGAAATATCCTCGTAAGTGTTTGTATAGGGTAAAAGCGATGGATAAAGTTTTGTTGTGACTTGTCCATATCATATTGGGAAGTGAGATTGATGGTATAAATTGCATTACAAAACCTAGGTAAAAGATACGATGTGGGATAATAATTTAGTGTGAATGTTCCAAATTATATTGGAAATGATATTGACAACCTAGATGTTATCATGGCATTTTAAGGAAAAAGAAGAAAAGGTTATAAATGGCCAAGATTTGATCGGGAAAAAAATCTATGTTGTAGATTTATCTACAATTTGGTAAAACAAGGAGAGCCACGATGGTATGGAGGAAATGGGTTGAAGGGAATGTGACTTAGCGAGACTACATGGTGATGTTTATATTTAAGTTTACACTTGTGCCACATCATATGCTTTTATTAGAAAATAAAGCACATAATAAATATAAGAGTCAAGCACACATAATGAACACGAATATTTTTACCATGAAAACCCAAAATAGGAAAATTTAAAATAATAGATGTCTTATCTTTAATCATTCTATCCAAGGCATGGCCAATCCAACTAATACCGACTACTCTTAAGCACTTTACAAATGGATTTCCTCAATAGTTTAAGTAGGACATGGGACACTTAAAACCATGGGCCCTTAAACAACCATTGATAAACCCATATTTTACTATTTTACTAAGTTGAGTTTAATCTAACATTCCCCACACTAAACTTTACTCGGGATAATCACTAACCCATCTCAAAGTCTAAACTAGGCATCTAACCCAAATCTAGGTCTAGTATTTTCATACTTGACCCACCATTCCAACCGTATGCATGGATAAATATTTCTTACAGCCATATTCCCGTTTACATTGTGGTTAAATCAAACTTCAAAAAAAAATTTACAATATAGTGATCAAGATACATCTTCATCTATCTTCCATTTTCTTCTTATGCTAATTCTTCACATAGATCCATGCCATGTCCTTTCCTAGCTTGATATTTTATCCCAATTGATCTCTCCATGGTTATAAGAATCATATCACTCTTTTCACAAGGTCCACATCTAGCTAGCTTTGAAACCAATTGTTACAACATAAAACACAATAACTATAAGAATCAAGCACACATAGTGAAGAATAATATTTTTATCCTGAAGACCATCAACAATAGATCTATTACCTTTGACCACTGCAACCAAGGAATGACTAGTCTAGACATTAATGACCACTCTAAGGAACTTTATAATGGAGTTCCATAAGACCTTAAGTAGGATTCATCTCATGCAATACCATATGACACACATAACCATGGGTTCATAAACCACCAATGGTAATCCCATCTTTAATTCTTTTGCTGAGTCAAGTCAAGGAGAGACATGATGGCATGGGGGAAATTGGGTTGAAAGAAATGTGATATGGAAGGACTAGGGAGATCACATGTACAATGCACGTTTACAATTGTGCAACATCATCTTGTTGAGCCTCATTTTGTTATCATTTTTGGTAGTTAAATAAGACATTTAAACACATGTTTTATTATCTTTTGTCTATTTTATGTCACACAGATCATTATTCAACCTCAGGTATGAGTATATTTAATGTTTATATGAAACATTTTATTATTATCATTTTTATGGTTTTAATTAATTAAAAATAACATTATTGGAGTACATTTGATATATTAATTCATTTACATATTTGTTTGCAGATTTCATAATCCTTTTGGGCTAAATTTATAAACAAAACGTATTTCATCTTACCATCCAACTCATCATGCAACTCATCATGCAGCTTGTTGTCCAACTCATCATGCAGCTAATCACACAGCTCATTGTCCAGCTTCCTGTCCAACTTGTTAATCAGGATGCGCACTGTCTATAACCGATTTTAGGAATTTAATGTTGAAATAGTTCTGCAAAAGGCCTACTGTCCACACATTCGGTTGATGGAGAAGCTCTTGTTCTAGAATATCGCCCTCATGTTGCCACTGCTCGACATTACACATGCGTATCATCTACGCATTTGGATAATGGAATGTCTCCATTCTAGAAGACATGTCGTTTATGATGCTTGCGCTCAACACCACACCACAACCACAATAAAAAAAAAGCCAGTGTGCCATGTTTTCACTGAAGAAGGGAAGAGCATCTGTGTTGGCCTGCGATTAGTTAGAAGCCATTATGGTTGGCTAAATATAGAGAGCAGTTGACCACTAAAGAGTCGACTTGCTCATCTCTTGTAAATAATATAAATACCAACCTCTCTGTGAGTGTTGGTAGTTTTTCATTTCATTTGTTAGGCAATCGTTTTTGGAGAGTTGTGTAACTCTGTTCCATCATTTTAATAAAGAGCTATATGTGTTGCTGTTTATGATTTTGTTCATGTAAGCGCTAGCCGAGAGTCACCCCTGATTGCTTAGAGGACACCTCAACAACCAGATGTTTTCTTTTCTTGTTTTCGATATTTTTCTTTGTAGCTAATTTAGTTTTGATTTCTTGGTTGTTTATTTCATTAAGTTAATGTAAATATTTGTTTCATTTGCTTTTTGTAATGCATTTTATTTCCATAATTAAATAGCTAGATTATGCGCATAGTTGTTTTCCATTTGTTTTTGTCATTTCATTTCCAGCTTATTATTTAGTTTTGTTCATAAGATAGAGTATATTGTTTTTATCAATTTAAATAGACTAATTTCTATTTATTTCTTCTTTGTTATAAGATTATGCAACTTGAATTTCAGTTTGTTTATTAATAAGCAATGATTCTTGTTGTTCATGAATTTGTTTAAGTTTATTTTACTGTTAAATTTGATGATTAAATAGGTTTATTTACTATTCCTTATGCATTGCATCTTCATGTGCACGAAGTGAGTTGATAATTAGATCAGTTAGGCCTTTTTCAATTGTTTTCTGTATACATACTACCATTCGGACTGTCTGTTCTACCTTTCATTCAGACCATTCGTCCAGTCTGTCTTCTAGTCGGTCATTTCGTTTTTAGCGTTTTTAATGTGTTTTGAAATTGTTTTAATTTTTATTTCTTTAGTATTTGAAGTATGCTTGGACTGTAATAGTTAGATGATAGTTTTATTGATCATTTTAACTTAAGGTTATATTGTTTTCATTTATTAAAGTTTTATCCTTTCACTTTAAACATGTTTTGAGTTAGGTTATATTTTGTTTCTTTTATTTTTTTTTATTCTTTTTTATTGCCACTCTTGTATTGTTTTATAATTATGATTTTGGATTAATTTTTTCGTTTTCATGTAAAATAGGGTTAGTAGTGTTATCCTTAGGAATAGTTTCATTTTTCACGGTACGATTACCAATAGAGAGTCGTAGATAGAATTCAGTTTTCTTTGTTTTCTACTTGTTTCTCTTACTTAGTTTTCCATTCACTTATTTAAGTTTCCTTTGCACCATAGCATTTTAGATAGTTGTTGATAGTATCCTTTTTAGTTAGGAGTTATTTGTTTAGAAATTATTTAGTTGTTGTACTTGTATTTCCAAATGTACACTTTCTTTGAATAGTTAGCTCTTGAAGTTACTTAATAGATTTCGTTATGAAAAATAGTGGTTATATTCTCATTTGTTAATTATAATAGTCTAATATTATCCTATTTTGATGCGTTGTTCTAGTTCAATCACATTAATGATTAAATTCTTAGGAGTTTGACTCGGTTTTTCATTTTGAAAGATCTTTCGATATTTTGTTTGTTAAAATACTTATACAACGCCTTAGGATTCCACCTTCACATATATTTTGCATCAACTCTAAGCCTACCAACCCAAGCCAATAATGAAATATTAGGTGTATTAATCTAGTAGAACACACCCAACACTTTTGGCATCATTGTCGGGGAGTTGTTATGTAAGGTAGAAAAATAGAACCTGCTTATGAAGTTTAGTGATAGGTTGGTGACGGGGGAGAAGTAATACGAGAGGTAAGAACCTACGCATATGTTATAATAGGCGCCCCAAAACCCAAAAATAGCAGTAGTCTTGGTTTTCCTTTAGTTAAGTTTTTCATGTACAGAGTCTAGATAGATAAGGATAGATAGGTTTCCTTTACATTACATAGCAAGGGGAAGGGGAGACGGTAAGATGCAAAGATGACTTCACTATGTAATTTACATAGTGTGACAGCCTCACGCATCCACTTTAGTGGGTCACCCCAAAGCCTTGTTGTTCCTTTTTCACACAAGTTTGTTTACTTGACACAAAGTTTGATTCTCTTAAGCATACTTTTCTTTTCACAGACATAGATAGTTTATTGTTTCCATAAGTTCAATTTGATGTACATGTGCCTTTAGGTAATTTAATTTCATATAATTTACTCATATGCGAGTGTAGGAGTTATTTTACGATTATATCACTTAGTGGTGTTGTAAGTGCCACCCAACTTGCTAACAAACTGATAGGAACATTTGAAAGAGGAACCTTAATATAACACATGAAAAACTATTTATGTTGTGGGAAGATATGGTAGGAGAGAAGGATGAAGAAGTTGTTACCTTTGAATACCCTATTAGAGATCCAGGAGGAGTGGCACAAATACAGTACGTTCCCCCGTCCATTTTACCAAATTTTCATGGACTATAGAATGCAGACCACAATGAATTTTTATTTCAATTGGAAATACTTTGTAGAGAATATAATGTTCAAAGTCTGAATTTTTTTCATCTTACTTTGAAAGGAGCAGCCCTCTGATGGTTCATGAGCCTAGGTGGGAACTGCATTGAAACATGGGAATATATTAAACATATATTCTTAAAACAATACCAAGATTATTGCAGAGTCAAGGAGGACATCTTCGAAATAACCCAAGGAGAAGAAGAAATTTTGGGAAACTATGTCGAACTCTTTCAATACACCCTTCAGAGATCAAAACTAAGACAGTAGGGGAATGATACCTTGAAAAAACTTTTACTCAAAGGCATAAAAAATGAATGTTTAGAAATTTTAAATCTAGTGTGAACATGTGTTGTATTTCAGTTATCATATGATGATGTTTGTGAATTATGTAGAAGGTATTCAAGAGGAAAATTCAAGACTCGTAAAAATATACCCTCTTCTCAGTTGTTACGGCCTCATCTTAACCTCTATCAACCTTGTTCAAAAAGATTTTCTGTCCCATCTTATGATCATAGGGATACTCTGTCTTATGATGCAACACTTCCTAATCTACAATATTTTCAACAACATCCTATTTACCTAGCAGGATCAATAACAAAAGCGAGTCAATTGCACCTGTCACAAACACCTTCTCATAAAATTCCTCTATGCTCTACACACATTCCTGTTCAATCTATTCCATATTCTAACAATATTAAAGCAGTACAATATGCTTATAGTGCTGCACTACAACAATTACCTACTTCACCTACCTCACCAACATTATTACAATAAATTCGTACGAGATTTGGAGAGGTTATAGATCAAGGGATTGTAAAGGCTACTAAAGAAATTGAAGTTTCTACTTGGCCTTTTCCACAAGAAGATAAGATCGACATAGAATGCATCTAATTTGATGAGGGGCAAACATCAGAACCTAAATATTCCCCATCACTAAACTCAGATTTTGTACGCATTCTAGGGTTTAATGAAAGACCTCGTGACATAACAAATGAAGGAGAGAAAGTAGAATACATAAGTCACATTGAAATATGGTTCCAAGAGGCACGGTACCATCCTCTCCTTCAATGCTTATTACTGCTACATCAAATAGGTTTCTTGGTTCTTCATATCGAGACAATCACTGTAATGTTTTTTTTGTATGTGGATAAAGCTATATTTTTAATTTTGTTTCGAACCTGATTACATTGGAAGAATTTATATACTTGAATTGTTTTATTTCTTTCTGAGTAGAATAGGATATTATGTAAATATAATTTTTTTTATTTAGAATAAATACGAGTCATTTCGAATAAATTGTTTGCAAGAGACTCTTTTTATTTTTATGAATAAATATAAATCATCTAACAAGTGGTTTTGTAGTCTGATTACAAGAATTTTATCTATAAGAAGCACATGGAGTATTATTTGGAATACAGAAGTACGCTAAAACACTTACAAAGTATCTTAACCATTCTTGGTGTCACATGCCCCAATTTTGCAAAAACAATATTATCTTATTTGATTTTATTTAAGGACAATATGTTAAATTTATGCTAAGTTGTAATTGATGACTCAATAGAGTCAAGGATATTTAATGTAATTCTGAATATTTTAATTATAAATAAATAAATATGGAGACAACAACTTAGAAGAGCTTTTAAAAAAGTGTTTATTGGTCAAATTGGTGGAGGAGACTGGGTGGAGAGGAAACAGACATATGGCAGCATCCTCAAACCACTTCCAACTGTTGCAGCTGGAAACCTCACTACATTTGGGGTCATGATTATCCAAGAAAGTGGAATCAGAACAGGTGGCTCAATTAGTGACAACTGACCCAAAAGACTGAGGCAATCTTTATAAAAATGCCCATTGAATAGAGCCGAGGCTGCTCATTCTAGAGAAGTGGAAATTCAGGTGAATGTACTTCAGACTAATTCAATGGAAGGGAATTGTGGAAAGAGTTTAATGGGATAACTGCTAAGTGATCTAGTGCAAATTTTCAGCTGAAGGATCTTACTATTGAGTGCAGAGTGTCTATTGAGTCATTGGACTAGTCTATTGTTTGCATGCTCCACTAGTTATCAGCCAAGAAGACCAGGAATAGGCTCGGGGCTCCCGAGGAAGCGTTGTTTGAGCGCTCTCCAGGAGTTGGTAGGGAGGAACAGTCTCCTAATGCTGTTGTTGTCTATCCTAATAATGTTCTACATTCTTTTGTTTTACTGTGTTAGATAGTTAAATGTGAATCTGACTGTTAAATGAATGTTTAATATTTAGTGGAAAAAATGTTACAGTTAGTAATCTTCTTGATTATTGAAGGAATGAAGCTGAAATAGATGGAAAATAATTCTCATTAGAGGAAATTTCAACTAAAAATGGGCCTCCTAAAAAGAATTAATAAAATAATAGTTAAAATAATAAAATAATATTTATTCATTTTGGAGGAAGAAAAGAAAAAAACTACTTTTTTGTTTGTATTTTTGACATATCTCCCCGTGTTTTTACTCGAATTTCGATTGGGAGAGCTCGTTGGATGCAGAATTAATATCCACATTCAACAAGTACCCACTTAGCATACTTTTTATGGACCCCACTACCCAAAAAACAAGAAATACCTAAAAACACGTGATGATGATGTCATCATCATGTTTTTTCAGGTATTTCTTGTTTTTGGGGTAGTAGGGTCCGTAAAAAGTATGGCGAGTGGGTACTTGTTGGATGCAGAATTTAATTCCACATCCAATGAGCTCTCCTGATCGAAATTTGAGTAAAAACATGGGGATATATGTCGAAAATACAAATAAAAAAGGTAGTTTTTTTTATGATACCTATCCCAAAATTTATATTAAAAATGTGTTTAATACCTATACAGTATTTCAAATTTAAAGAAATTTCATTGGCTAACACATGATGACATGGAATTTGAGTCAAAGTTAAAAGGCCCACTTTAAGTTGAAATTTCCTCTAACGAATCTGTGTTTTTCCACGCCTGGAAGGACAAGACCGTACTCCAGCACAGACAAAGTATTTAAAGTAGATGAAGAAAATGTTAAGAGACTGAATAGAATAGATGTGGTTCTACATTTCATATTAGAAGAGTAATTTATTTTAGTAAGCAGGTTATAATTAAAAAGTATAATGATTTGGTTATATGTTTATTGTTATGTAAATATACTTGTATTGAAATAGCAATAAATTTATTACAAGTAGAAGAATTATTATGTAAAGAAAATACCTTAGTAGATAAGATGTTGTGTTTACAAACAATGGATTATTTCTTTTTATTTCAAGTTAAAATATGTTGTAGGTTAAACTGCGTCATGTTAGATATATATATCTATTCCTTGGTGTTCTACTTATTAACTAAATTAAATACAATACAAGAATCACAATCAAGCTATTTTGTTTATATTTAGTTAAATAAATAAATAAGCTATAATTACTTACTTTATTTACTCATAATATTAACTAAACTAAGACTAATAGTTACTATAAACAAGAAGGGTTTTATGAAAAGTATTTTAAATTATCAAGAACACACCAGTTACAGAATTTATGTTTTCAAATAACTCTAATAAAATTCTTTCTATCATTTCAGTAAAAACAATAAGAATATGATAATAGCTAACATAAAAAAAAATCTCTATCTAAGAAAGAACTGTTTTAAATTTAGCAACAGGTTATACCTGTAAAGATAAACTATAGGGTCAAAACCCTAAAGCAATATTATTGTTTCAAATAAAAACAAATAAGCTACAATCCATTTTGTTTGGATCATTATATGAATTGAAAAATTGAACTATTGTAGACTGGTTACAGTCCTTATAACAAATATATAAACAGTTATAAATTTAAGAAATCCCAATATACACTAGTAATAATATTAACTAAACAATCGTTCTACAAGTAATATAAAACAAGGGTTTCATTCAGGAAAACCCTAGCTCATAATTCTGAGCCAACAAATAAATATACAAATTACTCTATGACAAAGTTACAGTTGTAGTTTTAAATAAATAACCACATTATATACACAAATTATAATAAACAGTAAATTTCTTCATTCACGGTCGAATAGGGTAAAAACCCTACTTACATTGAGTCACAAAACAGTATACTACAAAAACGAGTCTAATCTTGAAGACAAACTGTCTTAAAAACTATTGTACTGCATTGACAGGCCGTAAGGCTAAAATTTTAAACCAAATGCAACACCTAGCACACGGCCGGGAATACCCATTGACGAAGCGAGAGTTTGTAAACAAAATAGAACCCAATAATCATTTAAAATAAACTGCGTAGCTAAAGATGAAGTTGGGCAAGCTTCCATGCTTAGAGTTTCCCATCAACAACCCTGTTACGAGCAGGGAAAGAACCCAAACGATGAACGCACGGCTTACTCGTTTAAAGCCACGGCCTTCGAAGACAACCATCAATTGTTTCTTCACGGAATGCAAACTTGGTCTGAAGTTCCTCCAAAGAGATTACATTGTCGAGTATTATTTACAAAACTCTTAAAAAAAAGTTTAAACCATACTGGAAAAACAACCATGCTGTAACGTGCTAATGAGCAATTGCTTTATACATTTAAGTAATGGGTGGATACTTTCTATACTAGTAGATTAAGAAGGAAATCAATTTTTATATCTAATGAGAATCTTACTATCAGTATTGATCAAAGTTCTTACTGTATAAAAACAAATAGTACGTAATAGTGTAATGATGCAAGTTAAGCATGTTAAAATAAAAATGAATATACGAAAAACATTACAAGTCTAGAGTCCACAGTAAGTATCTTTACTGTCGCTAATTTTGATAAAGAAAGGACTCATTTATTTTTAACTTTGCTTACAAGAAAAACTAGAGAAAATAAACTACTTTACCTCATTGAAGTTGCTTGGAATTTATCATCTTATTTTACTAAGAATATTAATTGCTAATAGAAACACTTCTTGATACTTTATGAATTTTAAAACGTTTACTTGTTTGATCATACGTGTAAACCTGTAAGAACTAGTAATCTTTCTGCGTTAGCATATATGGTAAGTAAGACTAGGATTCAAAGTTAGATTCCACCCACTTTCCATAAAGAAGACTCATCAATAAACTGAAATAAAACAATACACAAGTAAACCTTATTATGTTACGAAAAGGAAACTACTTACTCGACTGTTTCCTTTTCTGCTAACCATTAGCTGTTAGTAAAACAAAGATTCAACATTTTATGTTATCTCAAATTCTTAAATTTTTGTGAAAATTTGGGGTTTTGACATGTGGTATCAAAGCACAAGGTTCCAACACTAGGCCTTAATGAAGCCGAACTAGCTTTTATGAAAAAGTGATTTGAATTATTATGCTGATGTATTTTCTTTTAAATGTTATTCAACAGAGAAATTGTTTCTGAAGTTTAACAAACAGGTATGGAAACGGTGGAGGAATATGCAAAGGAGGAATCTCCATTTATTGAACTAGAAAACTTACCAACAAATTCTATACCAAAATATTTAACCACAAATTCCTCAGAACTATTACAAACAGTAAAAGACCTAAAATATGAAATGGAATCTGTAAAACGAGAGAATGAAGGGATTCTGAGGGCTCAAGAGGAGCTGAATCAGATCCTAATAGAAAGGTTTTAAACTGAGGGTAAGGGTAGAAGAAGTGAATCAAAATATACAAGTCATCAACATAAATTTAAAAAGATGAAACATACTAAAAATGAAAGCAGTTCATCTTCAAAGGTGTTTGGCAAACAACACAATTTGCATTCTACTAGTGATAGTAGTGAGAACAATCATTATACTAAAAAGAGGAAATACAAACCTTATGAGAAAATTTATGGGGAATTCAAAGAGATAAAACCACCAACATTTAATGGAGAGACTAAGAAGGGGGAGGAAGCAGAATCATGGATATATGGGATGAAGAAGTACTTCCATATATATAACTATTCTAACCAATTAAAGGATAGAATGGCTATTTACAATCTCTCAGGAAAGGTTGACTTTTTGTGGTAGGACTTGAAGAGAGTTAAGAGAATAAAAGAGAAGAATGTAAATTGGAGTACCTTCAAGAGGTACTTTAAAAAAAGTTTTATGTCTGAGCAATAGTAATATGAAGAGAGAGCAAAATAATTTTATGAGCTTAAATTAGGATCAATGACAATGAAAGATCTAGATAGTAAGTTTTTAAGTCTGCTTAGGTATGTGCCATACCTTGTAGATGAGAAACCAAAGGTACATCGATTCCTCAGCTGTCTACCTTATCATATTAAAGACAAGATTGAGTATGAAAATCCAAAGACTTTGGAAGAAGCCATGAGGAAAGCCAACTTCTGTTATGAACAGAATTGAAAGAAGGAAAGCATGGCCAACAGGAAGGCCAAGAAAAATAATAACCAGTATGATCAAAAGAAGAAATATTTTGTGCCCAACAAACATTCTAAGAACAATAAGGCCAGAAATTTTCCTAACAAGAATTTCCAAGAAAATAAGAATAATTCACCAAGCAATCAGAATAATTCTAAGGGTAAAGAATTTGCTAATAACCATGGTAATTACACCAAGAATTTTGAATGCAAAGAACCTATAAAGTGTTGCAAGTGTAATGGCCCACACTATGCTTTAGTCTATCCTAATTGGAAAAAGACTATCAGTAATATTCATACTATACATGAGGAGATGACTGTTGGAGAATTAGCGAGGACTATGCCCAGAATCATCGCAGCCTTGGAGAATCGACAAGCAGAATATCAAAATTCCATGGTGTAAGTAGAAGGTATCATAAATCAAACCCCTATAGCTATTTTGATTGATCCATGAGCTAGTCTGAGTTATATTGCACCTAAAATGGTAGAAAAATGTAAGTTACCTGTTGAAAAATTTGAAAATTCTTGGTTAGTTCAGTGAGCCACTGGTGCTAAAAGAAAGGTAACTTGTTTTGTAAAAGAATGTGCAGTAGTTATGGATGATTTTGAAATTGTTGTGAAGCTTAATGTATTACCTCTTGGTTCTTATGATTTACTCATTGGTATGGATTGGTTAGAAGAACATAAGGTAATTTTAAACTATTATGATAAAACCTTTACGTGTGTAAACCATGATGGAAAACCAATAAGTGTAAAGGGGATCCCTAGAAAAACAACTATAAGGCATATCTCTGCTCTACAGATTAAGAGAGATATTAGGAAGGGTTTTAAAGCTTATGCAGTAGCAATAACTGATGAGGAGAATCTAAATAAGACAAAAAAATTAAAATTGGAAGATATACCAGTCTTAAAAGAATATGTTGATGTATTTCCTCAAGAAATTCCATGACTACCTCCGAAAAGGGAATTGGATTTTACCATTGAGCTGGTACCTGGTGCAGTACCTAGCTCAAAGGCCCCTTATATAATGAACATACTTGAGCTTAATGAATTAAAGTCTCAATTAAAAGAAATTATTGATAAAAAGTATATTCGACCTGCTTTGTCTCCCTCGGGGGCACTTGTCATCTTCGATAAGACAAAGGACGGAACCATGCGACTTTGCATAGATTACCGTCAGTTGAATAACATGAGGTCATTAAAGATCGATACCCATTTCCCCGCATAGATGATCTGTTCGATCAATTATGTGGAGCCACGGTGTTTTTGAAAATATATTTAAGGTCGGGATATCATCAAGTTAGGATTAAAGATGAAGACATCTTTAAAACAACTTTTAGAACTCGATATGGCCATTATGAGTTTGTTGTCATGCCATTCGGTCTTACTAATGCCCCATCTATTTTTATGTGTTTAATGAACAATGTTATGCATAAGTATCTAGATAAGTTTGTAGTCATGTTCATCGACGATATAATAATTTATTCAAAAACTGAAGAAGAACATAAAGAGCATTTAAAAATTGTTTTGCAAGGGTTACGAGATCATCAACTCTTTGCAAAGTTTAGTAAATGTGATTTTTTCAAGGATAAGATTGAGTACTTAGGTCATGTGGTGACCAAGGAAGGGATTTCAGTAGATCTTGAAAAGATAAAGGTGATCGAAGATTGGCCAGTTCCTAAGGACATAACTGATGTTCAATCTTTCATGGGAATTATCGGTTACTACTGGAGGTTCATTGAAGGTTTTTCGAGGATCGTGAATCCAATAAATTCTTTGCAAAAGAAAGGAAAAAAGTTTAATTGGAACCAAAAATGCGAGGAAATCTTTAAAAAGTTAAAACTTTATTAACCAGTGCACCTATTTTAAGAATAGATGATCCAAATAAAGAATTTGCAGTGTTTATCGATGCTTGCAATGATGGCTTAGGAGGTGTTTTGACTCAACAAAGGCATGTTATTGCCTATGAGTCTAGAAAATTGAAAATTCATGAAAATAATTATGCAACTTATGATCTGGAATTAGTTTCTAGTATACATGCTCTAAATATGTGGCGACCTCACCTAATTGGCAGAAAATTTATTTTAATGAATGCTAATGAAGGACTAAAGTATCTGTTAGATCAGCCTAATTTAAATGCTAGACAAGCTAGGTGGCTAGCTTTTCTAAGTGAGTATGATTTTGAAATTCAGCACATTAAAGGTAAAGAAAATAAAGCTGCTGATGCATTAAGTAGGAATGCAAGGATGAATTTTGTAGCAGTTATCAGCACATATACTATAGATTTGGATGAACAGCTTAAAATATGAATAGAACAAGATGAAATTTACCAAAATGTACAAGCTAGAACGAAATAAAATCCAATAGAAAGCTTAAGTAAAGGGTACAGTTTGCATGCAAAATAATTTTTACTGTATAAAGACAGAATGTATGTACCTAATGTACCTAAAGTTAAGCTGTTAATTTTGGATGAAATCCATAAAACTCCATACTCAAGTCATCGAGGCTATCAAAAGACTATAACTATGTTAAGAAAATAATATTTTTGGCCAAATATGAAGACTGAAGTAGCAGAATATATTGCTAGGTGTTTTGAATGTCAGCAGGTGAAAACTAAACATCAACACCCGGCCAGATTACTTCAGCCATTACCCATCCCTAGCTGGAAATGGGAGATAATTAGTCTTGATTTTTTTATTGAACTGCCTAGGAATAAGAATTTAAATGATTCTATCGTGGTAGTAGTCAATAAGTTAAGTAAAGGAGCTCACTTTATACCTATTAAAACTACATATAAAGCTGCAAACATAGCTGATATCTTTCTAAAATAGATTTTCCAACTACATGGAATACCGAAAGTCATAATCTCAGATAGAGATCCTAAATTTACAGGTAACTTTTGGAAATCTCTGTTTAAAAGATTAAACACTACATTAAATTTTAGTACTTCGTTCCATCCTCAAACAGATGGACAAACTGAAAGAGTAAACCAAGTACTGGAAGATTTATTAAGAATGTATGTGAAAGGCCAGCCAGGTAAATGGGATGATTATTTGCATCTGGTAAAGTTTGCTTATAATAATAATTATCAGGCATCAGCCAAATTTAGTCCTTTCAAAATTTTGTATGGAAGTAAATGTAATAATCCTATCTCTTGGAGTAATCCAGTGGATAGATTAGTATTAGGTCCTGAACTGTTAAAGGAAATGGAAGAATTTGTAAAGCAGGTGCAAGGTAATCTAAAAGTTGCTCAGGATCGACAGAAAAGTCAAGCAGACCTTAAAAAAACTCCAAAAGATTTTTAGGTAGCTGAACATGTGTTCATCAAGGTGAGGCCCAAAAACAGCTCTCTCAGATTGGGGAGTTGTGCAAAACTAGCACCTTGTGACTGTGGTCCATTTGAAATACTATCCACAATTGGACAAGTAGCTTATCAATTAGCATTACCACCAAATTTAAGAGTACATATTGTTTTTCACATTTCTGTATTAAAGAAATATTTTCATGATGCTGCTCATATTGTTAACTAGAATGATGTACAAGTGGAACTAGAAGGAGATTTTCTGGTGGAACTGGACTGTATCCTCAAGCAGAGGGAGATCACACTTCAGAACCGCACCATTGGATAGGTGAAGTTGCAATGGAACCACCTTAGTCGTGAGGAAGCCACCTGGGAATTGGAAATTAATATGCGAGAGGTATATCCAATTCTGTTCTAAGGGAATTCTGAGGATGAAGAATAAATAACATCGAGGACAATGTTATGTTCTAAGGGGGTGTGTATGTCACATGCCGCAATTTTGCAAAAACAATATTATCTTATTTGATTTTATTTAAGCACAATATGTTAAATTTTATGCTAAGTTGTAATTGATGACTCTGTAGAGTCAAGGATATTTAATGTAATTCTGAATATTTTAATTATAAATAAATAAAGGTGGAGACAACAACTTAGGACAGCTGTTAAAAGAGTGTTTACTGGTCAAATTGGTGGAGGAGACTCGGTGGAAAGCAAGCAAACATGTGGCAGCATCCTCAAACCAATTCCAACTATTGCAAGTGGCAACCTCCTTACATTTGGGGTCATGATTCCCCAAGAAAGTGGAATCAGAATAGGTGGCTCAATTAATGACAACTGACCCAAAAGACCTAGGAAATCTTTATAAAAATTCCCATTGAAGAGAGATGAGGCTACTCATTCTAGAGAACTAAACATTCAGGTGAATGTACTTCAGAGAAATTCAATGGAAGGGAATTGTGGAAAGAGTTTGAGGGGGTAACTGCTAAGTAATCTAGTGCATATTTTCAGCTAAAGGATCTTACTACTGAGTGCAAAGAGTTTACTAATTCATTGGACTAGTCTATTGTTTGCATGCTCCACCAGTTCTCAGCCAAGAAGACCAGAAGTAGGCTTAGGGGTCCTGAGGAAGTGTTGTTTGAGCGCTCTCTAGGAGTTGGTACGGAGGAATGACCTCCTAATGCTATTGTTTTCTATCCTAATTAGGTTCTACATTCTTTTGTTTTAATGTGTTAGATAGTTAAATGTGAATCTGACTATTAAATGAATTTTAAATATTTAGTCGAAAAATGTTAGAGTTAGTAATCTTCTATATTATTGAAGGAATGAAGCTAAAATAGATGGAAAATAATTCTAATCTGTGTTTTTCCATGCTTGGAAGGACTAGACCGTACTCCACCAGAGAAAAATTATTTAAAGTAGATGAAGAAAATGTTAAGAGACTGAATAAAATAGATGCGGTTCTTCATTTAATATTAGCAGAGTAATTTATTTCAGTATGTAGGTTACAATTAAAAAGAATAATGATCTAGTTATATGTTTATTTTTGTGTAAATACACTATTATTAAAATAGCAATAAATTTAGTACAAGTAGAAGAATTATTATGTAAAGAAAATACCCTAGTAAATAAGATGTTGTGTTTACACACAATGGATTATTTTTTTTATTTCAAGTTAAAATATGGTGTAGGTTAAACCTCGTTATGTTAGAAATATGTATCTATTCCTGGTTGTTTTACTTATTAACTAAATTAAATACAATAGAAGAATCACAGTCAAGCTATTTTGTTTATATTCAGTTAAATAAAGAAATAAGCTACAATTACTTAGTTTATTTACTTATAATATTAACTAAACTAAGACTAACAATTACTATAAACAAGAAGGGTTTTATGAAAAGTATTTTAAATTATCAAGAACAAACTAGTTACAAAATTTATGTTTTCAAATAACTCTAATAAAATTATTTCTATGATTTCAGTAAAAACAATATGAATATGATAATAACTAACATAAAAAAAATTATCTATTTAAGAAAGAACTGTTTTAAATTTAGCAACAAGTTATACTTGTAAAGATAAACTATATGGTGGAAACCCTAAACCAATATTATTGTTTCAAATAAAAACAAATAAGCTATAATCCATTTTGTTTGGATCATTATATCAATAAACAAATTGAGCTATTGTAGACTAGTTACAGTCCTTATAAAAAATATATAAACAATTATAAATTTAAGAAATCCCAATATATACTCGTAATAATATTAACATAAAACAATATTTTTACAAGTAATAGAATCTATTAAAATAAACTAAAAGAATTATTTAAAACAAGAGTTTCATTCAAAAAAACCCTAGCTCGTAATTCTGAGCCAACAAATAAATATATGGATTACTCTATGACAAAGTTATAGTTGCAATTTTAAATAAATAACCACATTATATACACAAATTATAATAAAAAATAAATATCTTCATTCACACTTGAATAGGGTAAAAACCCTACTTACATTGAGTCACAAAATAGTATACTGCAAAAGCGAGTCTAAGCTCGAAGACAAACTGTCTTAAAAACTAATGTACTACATTGACAGGTTGTAAGGCTAAAATTTTAAACCAAATAGAACACACCAACTCATGGCCGGGACTACCCATCGACGAGGCGAGGGTTTGTAAACAAAATAGAACCCAATAATGATTTAAAAGAAACTGCATAACTAAAGATTAAGCTGGACAAGCTTCCATGGTTAGAGTTTCCCATAGACAACCATGTTACAAGCAGGGAAAGAACCCAAAGGGTGAACGCAGGGCTTACCCATTTGAAGCCACGACCTTCGAAGATAGCAAGCAATTGTTTCTTCATGAAATTCAAACTTGGTCTCAAGTTCCTGCAAAGAGATTACAATGCCGAGTATTATTTACAAAACTCTTTAAAAAAAAATTAAACCCTACTGCAAAAACAACCATACTGTAAATATCTATGTTGAAAATAGCACTAAATAATTACCTTAAGGAAGAATGTCAAATCATCTAATGGAGAGACTATGACTAACTGCAAACTGCTCATATGAAGCTCCAAACCCTATGACAACGAAGGAGCACAACCAATAGCAACGAAGTCTCAGCTTCGCACATCAGTGAGAGGCCATAAAAAAATGCCAAGTGGAATTACAAATAAGCCACAAGAAAAGTGCAAACGAAACCAACAAACTTTTGCAGAGTATAAACCCATAGATACAAAGAAATGGCAACAAGACCGAACACCAGAGGCTACAACAACTTAAACTTAAGCGTTGGAGCAAGATAGAACAGAGAGAACACTCACGACCACCATGAGACCTTGCAGACAGCCCGAAGGCCAGCGTAAATTATGGAGGAATAATAACAAAGGGTTAGGGTTGCATTGGTTATATACCTCCAATACATGGCTAGGAGATAACCACGTGCCCCCAATAATACAAACCATGCAATGGGTCAATTTCAATAGTCCACCTATTATCAAATAATTCCAATTATTTACACAATGATTTTTAACAAACAATGCGTGAACTATGATATATGCTCATATATTTATCCCAACGTTATCATAACACATGTATATCATAATGTTGTTAGCATTGTTTTGGCGTTGGGTAAAACAATGATTTTCAGGACGTTGACCTAACGAAAGTTTGGTAATCACGTAATCATTTATATAACCCCGAAATCATTGCTTAGAACCCTTCGAACTAACTATAGATTTCTATGTTTATAAAGATAACGGATTATGCATATTCATAACCCTTATAAAAACAACATTTCGAATGGTAAATGAATTTTAAAGTTTGATAACATCATAAAAGAGTATAACCATGAATTCTTTTACAAGTTCAATTTTGGTTTAGACTTGCATAGGCACCACTTGTATTTCAACTTATCAATTGCTAGTAACTTACCACAATTATTTATTTGGTAAGATAGTTTTATGTTTATGCAAGACAACGATCTACCATAATACCCACTTTAGACATTAACTTCATGTGAGAATGGAATTATGATAATAATAAGAATTATAATGTTATAACATTACTCAAGTCCTTAATCTTTGGAACAATACTGATTGACTTAGATTTAAATAGTAGAGGCAAGTAACTTTCCATGTGAAATGATGCAATTTAGTTTACCCTAATCAAGATTTTATTATCAAGAAGATTTACAAGCAGTAAGCTTCCCTAAAGAATGAAAATATCGATCAATTTGGTATGGAAGTAAATATTAAAATAATGTATGTGATACAATAGAATATGCAGCACGACATTTACAAGGAAGCTAATAACCTGTTAATGAGCAATTGCTTTATACATATAAGTAATAGGTGGATACTTACTATACTAGTAGGTTAAGATGGAAATCAAATTTTATATTCTAATGAGAATCTTACTATCAGTATTGATCAAAGTCCTTACTGTATAAAAACAAATAGTACATAATAGTGTAACAATCCAAGTTAAGGATGTTAAAATAAAAATGAATATACGACAAACATTACAAGTATAGAGTCCACAGTAAGTATCTTTACTGTTGCTAAGTTTGATAAATAAAGGACTCATTTATTTTGAACTTTGCTTACAAAAAAACTGTAGAAAATAAACCTCTTTACCTCATTGTAGTTGGTTGGAATTTATCAGCTTATTTTACTAAGCATATTAATTGCAAATAGAAACACTTCTTGATACTTTATGAATTTTAAAAAGTTTACTTATTCGATCATACCTGTAAACCTTTAAGAACCAGTAAACTTTCTGCATTAGCATAAATGCTAAGTAATCCCAGGATTCAAAGTTAGATTCCACCTACTTGCCATAAACAATACTCTTCAGTAAACTGAAATAAAACAATACGCAAGTAAACCTTATTATGTTACAAAAAGGAAACTACTTTAGTTATCATAATTTGAAAATATGTAATACTAATCATTGGACTATTTCTTTTTCTGTGAACCATTAGCTGTTAGTAAACCAGAGATTCGACATTTTATGTTATCTCAAAATTTTAAATTTTTGTGAAAATTTGGGGTTTTGACACTTGGGGTCCTTTTGTAAATTACAACTTATACTTGTTGGAGACATTTACCAGCTTACGCACTCATTTTGGTCAATTTTGCCTAGTTAAACCACTATCCTAATTATTATTGACTTAAATGACATCAGACGAGCACTAGATGACATCATCTAAATCACACCCACGCCTACCTTCAGTAAAGGAGGCTAGCCTTCTCCTACATTTGGGGAGGCTAACTGGAGCACTCTGAGGGTCATCTAAGTGTCATTAATGCCCCATATTGATAATTTATTGTTACAATCAGTTAAACAGAGTAGTGAAGGCACCCTCCATCATTAAATTGATTATTTATTGATTATTTAATGAACTGGAGCCAACAGAGGCACCTCTAGCCACTTCTGATGTTGAGTTACACTTCAGTTAACCTCATTGGGGATCATTGGAGTCATTGATGCTCTACCACTTGATGGTTGGATTGTTGTGACATGTGTCTGACCTACTTTAAGTTAGACTCACTCATTGATTGCACTCTGATTTCAGTTAGGGCTCACTTGAGTCAATTACGTTTTTGATTAGTGGTTAACTTGAGTGTTGACTGTGGCTTACATTCAGTTAATCTAGACCCACTCATTCAATTCGAATGAAATCCTTGGGAATTTGAATTGCTTTGTCATTCATTCTTGCAGCATGATATTGTATTGTATTACTCATTTTTTGTGTGAATATATAGAGTGGCTACTCATTTTGTAGCACAATTACACCATTTTCATGACCTATTGTTATTAATATTTGATGAGACTTGTGTTTAGTCCCTATATTGCTGTGACATATTAATATGGTATCAAATTTCATGGCGGGATGAAGCTCAAATCTCTCAAAAACAATGTTTTTGATAGATCTTGCATGAAAATTGAGCAATAGCTCAAAAATCTAGCACTGCACTAGAAGCCAAGGCTTATTACTTAATACCCCAAGTAAAGAACTTGTTGATCAAGATTGCTTGATTGACTATGCTGGGTGTGATGAAAGCCTAAAATGTGTAGACTGTCTTACCTTACGTTGCCCCTTTTGTTGTGATTTTCAGGTTTTTGACAGGTGAAAGCATTCGCTCGAGTAGATTCAGATGGCTTCTTTCGTAGATCTTTTGACTCCGTTCAATTTAAACTCATGGAAAGGAGTCATTGAGATCTAGCTATGTTCGAGAGGAATCTATAGGGTCACCATGGACACTAAAGAAGATCCTAGTTCTATAACCCGAGATCTTCTTTTCTATCTTTCGGGATTGAAAACTCCAAAATAAATTTTGGACAAATTGGAAGTCTTGTATGGAAAGCAAGATGATTTGAGAGTTTACTAGCTTGAAAATGAATTGATGTCTCTCCATCCCTCCAATTTCGAGACCTTGAATGACTTTCTCACAAAGTTCAAGTACATTGTCTTAGTGTTGAAGCAATGCAAAGTGGAGAAAGAGGATGATCAGCTCATCCTCACCATACTCTCCAAACTTGGAGCTGATTATTCAATTTTTGTCTCTACATTCCGTGTGGGGAATATCACAACCCCGGGATGGAAGATGCCTACACTCAATGCCTTAATTGATTCCCTAACAAGTGAACATGATAAGCTTGTCCAGACGGGGATCATCGGATCCTCTCGTGATCAATCCCTCCATATCTTGGGGCCCAAAGATCTGATGGATAAAGGAAAGCAACAGAAGAACCCAAAAACTAAATTCTAAGCTCCCAAGCCTAAAGTTGAAAAGCAACAGCATGATGAGTCTTCTGGCTCAAAGAAGAACAAAGGAAAAGGGCATCATGGAAAGGAAAAAGTCAAGTGTTCATAGTGTGGGAAGGGATTCCACCCTGAACATGCCTGCATGAAGAAGAAGCTTTATGAAGCTACCTCTCTCCTTGAGAGAAATCACATCAATCTTCTGAAAATATTTCGGATGAGAGATCAGCAAGATCGGGAACCACATCATGCAAAAGGTCATGCCCTCATGGCAAGCACTTTGAAGTCCAACGCACTCTTGATTGATTATAGAGCTTCAAACCACATGATGAATGAAAGAGACTCCTTTTCATCCTTTGATACTGGAAAATCCATCCCCATCCACATGGGATATGACTCCACCATCATTTCAGAAGGACAAGTTACGGTTGATCTTGAGAATGGCTATTTTCCAAATGTTTTGTATGTACCATCTCTGGCATCAAATCTCCTATGTGTCTATCAGATGACACATATAGGAGTGCCTAAGAGAGTATCTTTTATCTGAAATTATGTTGAGATAATGGAACTTGCATCCGGGAAACTCATTTCTAAAGGCCTTGCAAACCATCATGCAAAATCCTATGAGTTCTCCCACTTTGTAGCGGATGCAAAGCCGACTGCACTGCTAACTCCTGGAAATGGAGTTAGTAGGATGTGGCATAAAA
The DNA here is from genome assembly GCA_001517045.1 of Pseudotsuga menziesii. Classification (NCBI taxonomy): domain Eukaryota; kingdom Viridiplantae; phylum Streptophyta; class Pinopsida; order Pinales; family Pinaceae; genus Pseudotsuga; species Pseudotsuga menziesii. Next base: position 229,283 of record LPNX010466161.1, on the reverse strand, counting down.
GGTTTGGCCATCTAAATTTCAAAGATTTGTAGCAATTGCAGAAAAAATCCATGGTTGAAGGCCTCCCAGTCATCAAGGAAACCACTGGAATTTGCAAGGGCTGTGTGGTTGAAAAACACCTTGAGCTCAAGTACGATCGGGCGAAGGCAAACCAAGCTACATGCATATTGCGGTTGATACATTTTGATATCTTTGGTCCAATTCCTATCACATCCATGAATGGATCAAGGTATCTTTTGACTTTTATTGATGATTTTTCAAGGTACACATGGGTCTTCTTTCTAAAAAAGAAGTATGAAGTATGTGAAAAATTTTCTGAACTGAAGGCCTTGATCGAGAATGCCTCTAGGATTACGATCAAGATCTTGAGATCCGATAATGGTGGGGATTATGTCAGTAATGAGTTTCTGCACATATTCTCCCAAAGTGGTATTTAGGTCCAACATTCAATTCCCTACACTCCCCAGCAGAACAGAGTAGTGGAAAGGAAGAATCGATCTCTCAAGGAGATGACCACCTGTATGTTGGAATCAATGAAGTTGGCTACAAATTTGTGGGCTGAATCCATGCATTCTGCAGAATACATATAGAAAATAGTTCCACACTCATCTATGAAAGGGAATACCCCTTTCTAAGCATACTTCATACACAAGTCGGATGTGTCGAACCTACGAGTGTTTGGGTCCACTGCATGGGCCAAAATTCTACTTGATAAAAGAAGGGATTTGCAACCGCAAAGCATAGAATTTATGTTTATTGGGTATATTGATGAATCAAAAGGTTTCAAGCTAATGGATATTAAAACAAAATAGATCATCATTGAAAGGAGTTTCAATTTTGATGAGCCTCTTCAGGAGGTGGAAGTAGTGAAGGAGAAAACTGTTGAATTTCCTTCTTATTCTACTGAATATTTGGATGATGAAATTGGGGGTGATGACCTTGATTTCGATTCTATGATTTATAATATCAATTTTCAGAAAACATTTGATTCTGAATTAGAACCTAAAGTACAAAATCATCTTCCCACATGGGCCAAACAGACACTTTCCTCCGCAGGAGATAACATTGGAAATCTAGATGATCCAAGGAGAACCTTGTCTGATTTCCAAAGAGCAGGTGTTGCGTTCTCTTTTCCTAATAATTTGCTGTCTAAAAATTGTTATCTGATGATTAGTTCAGACCCAAAATATTACTACCATGCTTGCAAGGATCTTAGGTGGCAAGTTTCCATGGATGAAGAGATGAATTCTCTTCAGAAAAACACTACTTGGGAGCTAGTTTCTCTTCTTCTCAGGAAGGAAATTGGTTCAATGCAAGTGGGTGTTTTGGACCAAGGTTGTTGCTGATAGTATCACCTATAAATATAAGGCAATTCTACTAGAAAAAGGTTTCTATCAGGTCCAAGGTGTGGACTACCATGAGACCTTTGCACCGGTTGCAAAAATCGACTCCATCCGCCTAGTTTTGGCAATTTCGTCATCCAAGCACTGGGAAGTGCATCATATGGATGTCAAGTCAGCATTTATACATGGATATATTCATGAGGAGATATACATGAATCAGCATAAGGGATACATCACTGATCCATCTTTGGTTTGCAAGATAAATAAGTCACTATATGGGTTAAAACAGGCCCCAAGAGAGTGGTATTCCAAGATGGATGCCTTCCTTCTCTCGCAAAACTTCCAAAGGTGTAGATAAGATCCAAATGTGTATTTAAAGCAGTCTAATGGTCATTTGATTATTATTTTTTTATATGTTGATGACTTACTGATCACATGTAGCACATTTGGTTCTATTTCAGCCATCAAAACTACTCTCCACAATGCCTTTGAAATGAGTGATTTGGGGATCCTAAAACAATTTTTGGGGCTCGAAATTGAGCAATATTATGATGGGATAATGGTCACTCAGTCAAAATACATATCAGAACTTTTATTCAGGTTTAACATGGCTAAATTTAGGCCTTCACCATTCCCTTTCCTTCCAGAGATCATCCTTGAAGAAGGAAAAAGCAAACATCTGATTGGTAGCTTGTTGTACTTGACACATTCTAGGCCTGATATATGTTATGCCATGAATGTTGTATCAATATACATGGAAAAATCTCATCTTTTATCCCCAATTGGAAGATGCCTTCTCTAGATGCTTTTGTTGAGTCCTTAATACAAGAGAAAGATAAATTCGTTGAAATGGGAGTGATTCAAACCTCTGAAAACCAATCCCTCTTAGTGACGGACTCAAAAAATGGGCAAGTAAGAGGGAATCACAAGGGAAAGGATCCCAAAGCCATCAATTTTAGGCCAAAGGAGAATCATAGATCTTCCGCTGGAGCCTCGGGTTCTAGGAAAGAGAAGGCTAGGTGTCCATAGTGTATGAGAGGTTTTCATACAAAAATCAATTGTATGAAGAAAACCCTCGACCAGTCGAAACATTCCTTGAACATAACAATTTTTCCCTTCCACAAGGTGCACAGATGTCTGATGTTGGAGAGAAGACTGAAGAATATGAGAGGTGCCTTGCTGTGAAATAATACCTCACTCTATTGAAGGCTTACTTGATAGGCTCTAGAGCATACAACCACATGGTTTCCTTGATGGAATCCTTCACTACTATCACTCTATGAGGAGGACCTAGAAATCATATGGGAGATGAATTCCAAATCCCAACTGCTCAAAAATGTTTCATTAAAATACAATGTGATGAGTTCAAGAATGTACTCTACGTTCCCTCTCTTGCAGTGAATCAATTTGTTAAATATGAACAATAAGCATAATATTCAACAAAGTCAATTTGAATTCAAGAAAGCCTCCTTGGAGTGACTCCTTCTCTCGCCGTTCCATAATTTTATGAGATATCTGATATCTCATCTTCTCATATAGCTGACCCATAATAAGAAATTCAAATCTCCTTTTGTTGAAGAAAAAATCTCCTTCCAGTCTGTGCAAACATTATCTAGTGATTCTTCTATTTCAAATTATATGGATAGTTTACCAGTTATCACTTCAGAAAATGAAGAGGGATTTGATTCCTCTATCTCTAATGATGTTGCTGGTGTATAGAAAATTAATAATTTGGGTTTTTTGTAAATAATATCATATTTTAGGATTGATCGATTAATCTCATTGATATTTAGCTTCAAGGAAACTCCTACATCATTGAATGAACCAATACTCAGAGTTTTGAAGAAGGAGAAAATTGTGCATCTACCATCTTGTTGGAGCACTTTGATTTTTTCCACACTTTCGAATATGATATGTAATTATTTGGATCTTATATTATCTTATTTGGTTCAAGTTTTAAGTTTCAATATCTTCTAGTACTGCTTGTATCTGTTCTCATCAAATTTGGTGTGAAAAATCAAGTACCGCAAGTCTCTTTCAAAATTGTTTCTAGGGATTTGATGTCAGTTTTCTCTCATGAGTTTGTTGATATTATATTTTGTGAATAATTGGTTATTTTTTAAACTATATCAGATTATGGAGCTCAATAATTCTCTATCAACAGTCCCAAGGCTTCTCTACCTTCCTATTTGATCACATGATCATCTCCTCACAAGACTAATAAAGATGGAGACATTTTGCATTCACTTGGACACTTGGTCCTCACACTTGGAACTGATTTTACCTAACATGGTTTGACGTTCAGGGATGTAATATATTAGTTTCTTAGTTTTTCCTCGCATGGTTTTAATTCTCAAGAACTTTTTCTCTATCGTCAGTTCATCTCAGTTTCTGTACATGGGTCGAGTCTTCACCTTGTGGCTGTCTATGTTCCTAATTTAGTTGGGCATATTATTCTTCTTCCAAAGAGGAAAATTCCTCGAGACATAGTAACTTAATTTGGAGAGGTTCACATGTGTTAGAATAATCAACCCAATGTTACCTACATTAGACATTAACTTAATTATTTTTGTCTTATTACCTAGATTCCTAGATTCCATTCTATGCTAGTTGACTTCTACATGTCCTAGAAGTCAACACTTACTAAAAATGAGTCATGGAGTGCTTGGGAAACATCCTGGAAACCAATTTTAGCATGCCTAATTTATTCCATATTCTCTAAATTTCATATCTTCTTTTTCTAAAAGGCTTCCTTGCTTTATAGCTGTTTTAAGGAATGAAAAGGAAAAGCTATTCTTGGTGTAGTTTCCTTGTTTTTTTCCCACGTCATCCTCCCTCCTTTTCTACAAATAAAATCATGTATGAGTTTTCTTTCCATCTTTCTTTATCTTTCCCACTTGAATTAGCAAATTCATGAGCATCTTCATAGATTTGGAAACTTCTTTATGCACCTATGGGGGATTTGACTAGATTTGGTAAGCCTTATTTTTTACTATTTCGAATGGAATCCTTATGCTTTCAAATCTGTCATGTAATTACAGAACCTTATTACTTCATAAGGTTGGATATTGTACACTTACCCAATACATATTAGTGTTATGCTCTAATTTTAGTCTCCTTTGGTGTCAATTTTGCATGTTTGATTAGCAGTTTTGTGAGTGTAATTGTTCTATCTCTTCGGTTCAATTTCCACATGGTATTAGAGCCTCTGGAGATAAATTTCTCTCCTTCCAAATTTTTATTGCAGGTTTGACATCATTGCTTTGGAGCGCATTCTTCTGACTGGAGGGCACATCTATTTAGCGATGGACCAATATCAGAACATCATCTTGACTCCATTCAATTTCTTTGAGTGGAAAGCTGGGATGGAGATATTGTTGAGAGAGAAAGGTCTCTACATGGTGACTATGGAAACTGAGGTATATCCCAATGTAGCTGTAGAGAAAATTGAATGGCACAATAGGATGGATGAGGCCTATGGTATTTTGTGTCTGAGCATATCAAGAGACCTCCTTCAGTTAGATGTCCTTCAGTTGAGTTTGCGCCAATTTTGCATAACTGCATGGGAGTAGGCACCTATTCTCACCTACCTCATCAATTTAGCTATTCTAGCTTATTTATAGACTAAATTAGACATGTGGAGCTATACTAGTGAGATACGATGGTGACTTAGACACTTCTAGTTAGCTAGTTAGTCATGTTGAGTTGGTAGATTCGAATCTTATCCACATGATTCGAATTATCCTTTATGTAACACCATTCTATACTGTTGGATTGAATATAGAGATTATGTTTTAACTAAATGATAAATACTAATAAGATTTTAACCATTTTTTTAGTGTCCATTTTCTTGATAATTCCACTACAAAATTATGTCTCATTGTTTGCATTCATCTGCATGTAGATTCATGGTTCAATAATTGAAAAAAATTTATATGATGATTAATGTTTTTGAGGAATCCATTTGAATTATTTTTATCGTATTTATATTTCATTTCATTATCTTAACTATTCTTTTTATGAGTCAAATTCGAGCTATTAATACCATTTCCCCTTAAGCAAATTCACTGAAAGTTACCATATAGATGTTGAACGTCATAAAAAGTTTGAAAATATTAGTAAATATGAATAATAAATGAAATTTATTTATTATATGCATTCCCATACAATTTTCTGAAATTTTGGAGGGTCATACTGCATTTGGAGAGCTAAAAGTGTCATCTACCCTTGGGAATTTTAACATCAATTTTCCTAGTGTTTTTGTCATTCTTTCCTTGGGGTGAAAATAAGGTTTCAAAATAATTGGTAAAGTTTATGAAAATTAATAATATTAATTAGAATTAATAATACCCATAAATATATTTCATACACAATTTGAATTTATTCGGGTGCATTTGTATCAACTTGGGTTTTACTAGTCCAAATCTAGAAATTAGCTATAATTGTGCAAAGTTGAATAACATGTAAAAATGAGTTGCATGATTATAGAATTTAGTGGATGATATATTATATGATGTTATAAATCCCATATGGTACTTCTATAAGGAATTTGGAAATTTTTGGTGGTGTTTGGAGCCAAACAAAGAAAGACTAGTTTACTACTTTTTCCTATGAAACTTGCACACTTTTTATCATTAACCCCAAACCCATTTGTATAGGATTGAAGTGAAACTAAAAGTGTTAAAAGTTTATATTTTTATGTGATAATAATAAACCTACCATTTTTTCCAAATTTACGACCATTTGGTGTCAACTAGAACCCCCTAGAGTCATGACTAGTTAAGCTGGATTTTGCCCAAATTGTAATTTTCTCCAAGATTCCAAGAAGGAACATTACAATGGTATTAAAGAATGGTACTTGAACCTATGCATTAATACCATATATTGAATACAAAATTTTCAGACATGTATCGGCTTCATAATCAACCCACTAAGCTCACTTTCCTTCCTCCCTCACCAATGGAAGAAGGAATTACAACCATTGATATCAAAGCATGCTACGAGGAGTATCAAACTTTGAAATGGGACATTTTTAGAAGATATTATGTCTAGGAATATCTTTTCAAGCATTTATTTAGGAACAATAATTGAAATGTGAACTCATTAATGGAAAATCAACAATCAAAAATTTTGGAGGAACATGAAAGGAGAAAACATCATCCTACTTGTGAACAGAGAAAAGATATATATATATATATATATATATATATATATATATATATATGAGGAATGTCTAAACATGTTTATGTACTAGTTGGTGTCGGTGTGGAATAAATTTTGGTATAAAAGACATGAAAAGAGGATAGATACACCATTAAAGGAAGAAACAAAGAATCATGAAGTGGACCATCAATTACCTCAAATTGATTGCATAGAAGAACATAAATAGGGAGGTGAAGACAAGAGCATAATACTTCCTAATGGGGGTTTTGCAAATCAAAGGGAATATACTAATGGATCCTTGAACTATTCAGGAGTACCTACTATTTGGTCCTCACAAATATATTTTGGTGACATAGATATCAGTTTTGAAAATGTTTCTGGAAGACAATGTTCTCATGAGCATGAATATTAATACCTTGTGGCAGATAATGAAGAACCAAGATCAAATTTCCCATCACCACTTGATTTTCAAGAAGTTTATCAAATCAAGAAGAAATAAGAATAGGATGTTCTCTCTCATGAAACATCCTTCATTTATGGGTCTTTTAATATGAGTGAAAGTAATATCCATGAGACCCTTAGCATACTCCATGACACTCAAACATTGGTGTCAAATTCTTATTGGAAATTTTGTTCATTGGAGGAGCCATCATTCCTTGAAGACATGGAGAATATTCAAAGAGAAAAGTGCAACATAAAAGGTAATTTCACGTATTTTATTTTTTATATAAATCAATTGGTTTAGCTTAATGAATGGTTACATTAAGCATATGTGAATAATAGTGAGGATATCCATAAGCTCAAAATTCAAAATGAACAACTTCTTGAGAGGTTGAAAGATACTTGTTCTTCCTCCTATGATTCATATTATCATAGGGTATATTTCTTTGAGGTTTTTGATGACATGATGGATCATGACAAACATGGAAAATTTTATATTCTTTACCTGTTTGAAGATGAGCTTGATGAGAAAAAATCACTTGTTTTGGTGGAAGAGGAACTTGAGTTTCCTCTTGAAAATTGTTACACACTTTTTGAAGAAGTGCATGATTCCACTGCCTGGGAACCAACCTATGAGGAATTTTTTTCATTTTTCAAGGATTTTCATGTTCCTACCTATGTGGAACCTTCACATGATGAAACTTTTTCATTTTTTGATCATTTGGGTCAGTTGGTTCTTTCTCCTGCATCCTACACTTCCATATTTTGGAACATTCATCCTAATGAAGTATGGGTAAAAGGTTTCCTTTCGATGGTGCTACATGAGGAGTATGGGATTCCTAAATATCCTTATGATTATGACATGACTAGAGTGCCATATTATTTACATTGGAATCATCATCCTTTGTTACATTATGATGATATACATATTCATGGGTGTATTGATGATACTTCTTTGATCCACTTGAAGTCTTAATGTTTTATTTTCTCCTTATTTGGTCCATGTTATTTTCAAGATTCTTCATTCACTTCTTGGATGAAAGAACACATGGATTATTATCTTGATTCATAACATTATTCCCTTTTCTACAATTTATCCTAAATAAGAAAAAGGTAGAGAGATATAAGGAAAAATGACAGAAAAAAGAGAGAATATTACGGTATATTTGCAATCACATTTGATCCTGAATTCGGATTGGGGTGATCTTAGTACCTTTGGAAAGGTCTCGTCAAGGGATACAACTTTCTTGTTTTGAGCTTTGTACAATTCCTTATGGTTAGGTCGGAACATGCATTTTTGTAAATCTGGGCATGGGGAATTTTGAAAAGCATATTTTCAAAGATGCTTTATGAAAATCACCTTTTAAAGAATTTTTGATAATATTTTTTCATAAATCATATTTGAAAAGATGCTTTTCAAAATTCCCCATGCCCATATTTAAATAAATCCATGCCCCAGCCAAACCATGAGGAATCTTGCAAATATCAAAACATGAAAGTTGTATCCTCGATGAGATATTTCCAATGGTACCAATAGCGCCCAAATATGACTTTGGGATCAAAGCTTATCTAAAAATACCGCAATATTCTCTTTTTCTATCTCATTTTTACCTATCTCTCTCTACCTCTTTCTTATTTAGGATACATTTTTGGCTTGGTAATTCATTAATTTCACATTATATTCTTTTGGACCAGCATTATAGGACATGTTATCCTCACCTATTTCATTGGTTAATATTTGATAAAATACCTGATGCTTGTGTGTATAGGCCACATGATGATCAACTTACTCAAATGTACAAGCACTTTCATGATTTTTTGATGAGTTACTTTCTTAATGTACATTTGTATTATTTTTTGATGTACTTTTATGATCTATATTTTTTAATCATGATGTTTGGAATGGTGCAATACAATAAATGGGATCCTTGTATTGCTTGGTTTCAAATTTGAGAGCAACAAGCACTATGCCAGGTTGAGTCACCACTTGAGAAGGTCATTGTAATGAGAATAGTGCAACAACAAGCATGGTGTTTCCTCTATAAAATTTTCTTAAGATATTAAAAGAATATAATTTTGGTAACTCAATTCCAAATTCAAATAATTATACAAGAGAAAAAGGGGGGGTTGAATGTTCAGAAGGAGTTTTCAAAATATGGAGGGAAAGACTATTTGTGAAAATTTTGTTTTGATGGAATTAATTAATTTTTTCATTTTTAGTGGTGATGTCACACGATATATCAATATTAAAAATACAAATATCTTTAATTTTGGAAGCAAAAATTGTAGTACATGAGTGACCCTACCCAAATGGAAACTAAAGGTAGTAATTCAAATTGGAGAAAGAATTGGAGCATGAAGAGGAAGACAAGTGTCTTAGGAGTTACTAAACCACTAAGATGAGTTGGAGGAATCCCATGGAGGGAAATTTGACCTTAGGAAGCCTCATGAAATTAATAAAATTATTTCATGAGGAATGAGAATGTATTTTTCTCATTTTTTAATTGTCCTTTATTTTTTTGGATAGCTTGTTCTTATACATTGCATGATCATTGTTAACTCTCCCTACTTATGAACCAATTTCGAGGGAGTTGGAATCCATTCCAAGTTGGTTTATGTAGATTCCTTTCAGATCTATGATTTTATATTAATAAATGTTTTATATTTCTAAGTTTAAGTTCCAAATATTTCTCATTCTCATCTATCTCCCTATTCTCTCATTCCTTCTCCATTCCCCTACACTCACATGTTGATGGTACACTTGTTGGAGTGATGCTTCCACTTTGATGAGAATAATTGATTACCAATATTGGGTATATTATGTATGGATATTTCATGTTATTTCCATATTATTTTTAAGTCGAATTATCTTAAATACATGTGTGAAAGGCTTGCATTTCCAATCTCTTGAATGAATAGATTTCATGTATTTGGATTCCATTTTGAAAAAGTTGTATATCATATTTGTGTGAGGAATTTTATCTAAGTTTGATGAGAATGGGGAAGCCATAAGTTATGTGTGAATATTTACATTAATTAACATATTATCTGTATCTGTAATCCAAGAAAGTACATTGTGAAAATCTTGCATTCCCATGCTCTTCAATGACTAGATTTCATGTATTTGGTTTCCATTTTGAAAGACTTGTATATCATATTTGTGTGAGGAATTTTATCTGAGTTTGATGAATATGGGGAAGCCATAAATTATGTATGAACATTTATAATAATTACCATATTATATGTATCTCAAAACCCAAGAAAATTCAGTGTGAAAGGCTTGCATTTCCATGTCCTTGAATGACTAGTTTTCGTGTTTGTGGCTTCCACATTGAAAGAGTTGTATATCATATTTGTATGAAGGAATATATATGATAATTAATTCTATTAGGGTATAAGTTTGAATTTTTTATGGTATTTATATTTCATTTAATTATCTGAATCATTCAATATACTTTTTATGAGTCAAAATCGAGTTATTAATACCATTCCCCCTTAAGCAAATTCAATGAAATCTACCATATAGATGGTGCACCTCATTAATAGTTTGAAAATATTAATAAATTTTAATTATGACATAAATTGATGTATTATATACATACACATACTATTTTATGAAATTTGGGAGGGTCGAAGGGTCGTACTGCATTTGGAGAGACAAAAGTGTCATATACCCTTGGGGGTTTTAACATCGATTTTCTTAGAGTTTTGTTCCTTCTTTCCCTGGGGTAAAAAGAAAGATTCAGAAGAATTTGGAAAGTGTGTGGGAATTAATAATATGAATTTTTCTGTAATAATTCAACTCAATCAATTTGATACAAAATTTGAAGTCATTTGGGTGCATTTGTATCAACTTGGGTTTCAATATTCCAAAGATAGAAATTAGTCAAAATTGTACAAACTTGAAAAACATGTCAAAACGAGTACTATGATTATAAAATTGAGTGTATGAGGTATTTATTATATTTTAAATCTGATAGGTCCCTTCCATTATGAATTTGGAAAGGTTCGGTGGTGTTTGGTGCAAAACAAAGAAAGACTAGTTTAGTACTTTTTCGTAGCAAACTTGTGTGTTCTCTCATTATCACAAAACCAAGTTGAAGAGGCTTGAAGTCATAATAAAAGTGTTCAAATGTAATATTGGGATGTGATAATACTAACCATACCATTTCATTTGAAATTCGGGACAATTTGGTGTCAGCTGGAACCCCTTAGAGTCATGACTAGTTAAGCTTGAATTTGAATTGTAATTTTCTCCAAAATTCCAAGAAGGGACATTGCACATCCCAAGTCATGAAAATATCACTTATCTCCAATTGAAAAATTCCACAATGTAAAAATATGTTAATGTGTGCACCCCACCTTCTTTTATAACAATGTTGCCTTGTTGGACAATCTACATTATACAATCCTCATCCAATGCTCCCTCTTAGCCAAATTAAGAGTTCCTGCTTTGAGCGGATTTATTGCCTTGTTACCTTTCCTTGATTTAGTTTTACTTTCCATGATCTATATTTCCTTTATTTTTTTAAATAATTTCCAACTTTTCTTCCACCTTCTACTTTTCATTGCTTTCTACTTTTCCTTCTTTTTTCCAGATTCTTGCATTTCTTTGTTTTCTACTTCTCCTAACACTTTCATGCTTTCCTATGCTTTCTTGAATTCTTATAAAATATAATTTGGAAGCATATTATGACTCCCACATAAACCTATAAGTGATATCTTGATCCATCCTATTAATTCATGCAAATATTAATTAAAAATTAATTATTCAAACTAGGGATTACAACATTAGTAATTTAATTATTCCAAAATTGTGGTCCCTCATCATCATTTCAATTTTTCCTATTTACATAAAATAAATAAATATAATGGAAGGGAATATTTTTATAAATATCATAGAAATAAGAAGAGATAAAACAAGGATAAAATGATGCAAGTATTTATACCTCATACATTTAGCAAAAATCCGAACTCATATTGACAAAGTCATCTACCATAGAATGTGTTGAGCCCTAAATATTGACTGAATTCCCCTTATAGCATGGAAAATTACCCCCTATATTGTTTTGTATTACATATTATTTATGTAGGATTGGGTCTATTACTTTTTATTGTGCACCTTTTCCTCCTATATATAGGAAGGAGATATTTTCATTTTAGACATCATTGTATCTTGCATTGTCTTTTGTACTCAATACATTGTGTAAGGAGGTTCATCTCTCGAAGAGGATTGCTATTTTTATATAATATTCACTATTAAGTGTGGATTACTTTATTTTTTTCTAATTTTGTTTTTTTTTATGCTATTTCTAGGACTTGGTTGCATGGCATTTGGTATCGTAACTCTTTCCTTGTAACTTGTTTCTTTAAAAAAAGTGATATTGGAAATTTTGCTATAATTGTTATTATAGAATGATTCAAACAAAAACACTAGGAACCCACTCCTCTAACAGGTTGAAGAATTTGTGGTAAAATATTGATATATTGATTCATTACATGGTTAGATTTATTCCTTAAAGAAGTTAGTGTTTCTGACTATTCCAAAAGCTAGTCCCAAATAGGTGTTCTAGGGAAAATTGATATAACTGGGGAATTTGAGATCCAAATTTATTGATAAATATTTCATCATAAATAAGACATACAATATTATCTATGGTATGGTTTTCAAACTCATATCCAAAATATTGGACACGTGGAATGCCATACAAGTTCTCTCTTTTGGATTCACAAAAAATAAGAAGTATTGGGGGATTTGCAATAACTTTTTACTGGAGATTCCAAATTAGGTCAGAACTATTGCATCAAAAAGAAGACAAACCAGAGTCAATGCAGAATGGATTTAGCTTCAACTATAAAATATTGGACACATGGCATACCGTACAATGATGGAAAGGAAGGTTGAAAGTAAAATGATGATCATGGACACTGGGAATACCACTTCCAACACATACAAAGAGAATGATGTTGCTTCTTCTAAACCACATCAAAGGTTGACACCTCAACAAATAGAGGAAAGGATAATGAAAGGTCTACACTTTAGTTGTGACAAGGAGTACTACAACGGACATAAGTGTGGATAAAAGGAATTATTCTACATAGAATGTGAAGAGGAAGATAAAAAAGCATAGGAACCATTGCAAGGGGATGAATTAGAAGTGATTCCCACCATATATTATTATGCTTTAGCTGGAATTAGTAGTCCTCAAAATATCAATATCAAAGGATATATAAAAAAAGAAGGTAAAAAATATTATTGATTCTAGTAGTACTCATAATTTCATTCACTATAAAGTAGCCATAGATATCAATTTCTTTGTATATCCAGCACCATAATTTCAAGTAATGATTGCAGATGGAGGAACCATAAATTGTTCATAGAAATTCCATAATACCAATTTTACTATGGGGGAATATGTATTTCATAGTCCCATGACTATTATCCCAATAGGTGGTGTTCATTTTGTATTAGGGTTTCAACGGTTATAATCATTGGGAATAATGGATTTTAGTTTTCAGACTCTTTTCATGAAATTTTCCTCGAAAGGAAAATAATTTGTTTTAAATGGTATCACAGGAAAAAAAAGTGAGGTGATCATCTCTAATGGTATGAAAAATTTGTTAAAGAAAGGAGAACAAGGTGACATTACATAGTTATTCTCACTAGATGTTCAAACATCTAAGGATCCTATTTCCCCATTTTTACAAAGGGCCCTTAATAATCATTCCAAGATATTTAAAGATATTCAAATAAGTCTTCCACTTGTTTGAGATATGGAGCATAATATTCGCTGAATTCCAGGAAGAGTTCATTCTAGAATCATATCGTACATATACCCATACGAATAGAAGAATGAAGTGGATCATATGGTTGAAGTAGTGGGAGGAAAATGTACAGTTTAAGTAGTGGTAGATCACATAAAGCATTAACAAGCAGCTCTCTAAATCATGGAGATGTAAAAAAACATGATGAAATAATAGGAAAATAAATGTCATTGTCAACGGATTTTTTAAGAATGTAAAATAATACGAGTGTTATAGTATTAGATCAAGTACGCTAGATATATATATATAAGAAACCAACAATGTATCAAACATAAGAACCATAAAGATAAAAGAGGTAAGAGTACACCATATATATGTGGTTCTCCCAATTGGGATATGTCCATCGGAAGTTTTTCTTATATTATCTACAAAAATATCCCTTAGTCTTAAAAATATGGAACAATCCCATTATGATATACCAGAAATGTCTGCAAAACATTCAGGATGTATGATGAGATGATATGATGATATATTTAAAGAGAATCCCTTGACCCTATTATATTCCCATATATGAGGAGGAATTACTCTCACATATTTCATGTGGGATAATATAATTCCCCAAAATAACACATCTCTATATAACATTGGATATCAAGAGTATACTTTACCATAATGAATATGGTATATAATGTATTAATCTTTTGCCTAAGCTTGTGGACAACTTCAAACATGATACAAATACATTATTACCTTCCAAGGAATATAATATATTCCAATAATCCCCCTTCATAATGGCTGGGAGAGGAGATGACCCAAACAATTACAAAGGAAGGAGTCATTACCGCTCCCCCTTTATGACAACTTACCTCACCCCAAGAAAAGAATTATTATGCACATACTTTAATTCTATAAAGGATTTGGTGAATATATCAACATCTTGTTACTCAGTAGGACAATAGTCAAGAGAAAGAATATTGTCTGCCACTGGACCTCAAATATAATGAGAATGAAGGTTGAGGTGCTTCATATTAAAGCGATATATTTGATTATAAGAAATCTGAATTTCACCATGATTGTCACATTTCAACATAGTGGATGATTTCAGACTAGACCAAGTTCGGTAAGAACATGTCGTAACCAAATTGCTTCTTTAACTTCTTCTTTGGTTGCTCTATAATTTTGTTCACACAAATATAAAGAAAGAGTATTCACCTTATTAGTGGACAAAGAAATTAGACTTGCACCCAATTGAAATATACAATGAACAATTGACCATCGATCAGAACTGTCACATTCCAAATCAGAATATGTATAACCAATGAGTGAAATTATAGCACTGCTCAAATAAAATACACCATAATGTAATGTTCCATGTAAATATCTCATAATTCTCTTGGCTTCCTACCAATGACTTTCACTAGGTTGATGCATGAACCCAGAAAAAAACTAACAACAAAATAGATACCTATTTTTCTATGAGTTAAATATATCAAGCTTCCTACTTGTTGATGATGAAGAGTAACATCGATATGAAGAGTGTTACACTGGATAGTTAGCTTTACACTGGACTGAAATAACATAGGAGCAAGTTTACAATCACTCATATGGAAACAAGACAATAAATTTGTCACATACTTACACTTAGAGAAAAATACCATCTTCCATATGCCATATATGCATACCCAAGAAGTAGCACAATATACCGAGGTCCGTCGTATCAAAAAGATTTTAAAGATAGCTATTCATATTTTTAATTAAAACAAGCAGGATTCCAGTGATAATAATGTCATCCACATATAAAACAATAATGAGGACACTATAACCAAAGTTCTTAAGATACATATTTGGATAAGATATACACCGCTTAAAACCATTAGTCTATAAATATTCTTCAATTTTATCATTTGAAGCCTAGATTATTGTTTGAAACCTTATAAATACTTGTATGATTTGCATACTAAATTTAATGATTCAGCGGAAATAAAAATAGGGGGTTGTTGCATATAAATGTCTTCATTAAGATCACTATTTAAAAAAGAACTTTTAACAATGAGTTGGTGTAATTTCTATTTATAAGATGTAGCAATAGATAAAATGGTTCTTATTGTGGTCATTTTAGCAACAAGAAAAATTTGTCATTATAATCAATTCCTTCAAGTTGGTTATAACCTTTTATGGCTAATCTAGCTTTATATTTTTCAATCTGTCCACCTGCAGCATATTTATTTTTATAAACCCATTTACAACAAACTAAATTTTTCCTAAACAAAGAGGAACACGAGACAAAGTCTTGTTTCTCAAAAGAGATTCATATTCAACATACATAGCTACACCTAATGAGGATTTCCCTTAGCTTTAGCATAAGAAGTAGGATCATCTGTAACCAAAAATTTCGTCAAAAGAGGAAAGTTATATCTAGTTCTATGAGTATCAAAAGGATTATTGACCTCACTATATTCATATTCAAGAGTTTTCCAAGCCCAAACGAAAACATGAGAAGAAAAATATGTTACTTTAAGAGCTTCATTACATTCAGGTGTAATCCTTGAAGAAGAGGATGAACAAAGATCAACAATAGGCACAAAACTAGAAGAAGGAGGAACATAGATGGGAGTAATAGGTGATATTGGCAAATTCAAGGTAATATGAGGTTGTACATACTCAGGTGGTGGAGAGACTTCATGAAATTGAACATATATAATGATTATGAAACTTTTATTAAAATGATCAAACAACCGATAAGCCTTATAATTCTCATCATAACCAATGAATATACACTTCTAAGACCTTTTTTCCATTTTTCATCCAGAATATTATCCCAACATTCACAACCAAACATCTTAGAATTACTAATATTTAGTTTTATTCCATTCCATTAATCCTTAGGAGTAACATGCTTAACAACCTTTGTAGGAAATCAATTTAAAATAAAGTTAGCACAACATATAGATTCAACCCAAAATTCCTTATGCAATCCTTCAGAATATAACATATATCTATCCATTTTAGCTAAGGTTATGTTTTTACTTTCAACATCACCATTTCATTGAGGTTTCTAAGGAACAATCATTTGATGCTGAATTCCATGTTTAGATAAATAATCCTCAAATTATTTTTAACAAACTTCCCCCCATTATCAGATCTGAAAGTTCTAATAATTTTACTACATGCATTCTCAAGCATGGATTTAAATTCTTGAAATTTCACAAATATTTCACTTTTATTTTTCAAAAAATAAACCTATTTTCCCTAGGATAATATAGGTAGAATTAAGATAGAATTCATCTCAAAATGTGAAGAGTATGGTCACACGACATAGGAAGATAGTAAGACAAAAAAATTAGCAGGAGAAGGAAAGATGCGATAGAAGCAACCTCAAAGGATGAATTCCATGAAATAAGGGAAAATGCGACAAGATCAGCTATGGTGAAAGGAACCATTATAGACAATGTGCACCAACTGAAAAGGACAACTCAATATATCATGGGTAATAATTTTACTACAGTCACGCTTTCTTTAAGGAATAAGGCATCTTGGTATTTTTTGTTGATAGTGCCTAGTAACAATTGTAATGGGAATGTATGAGAATAGGAATGACAGACAGTTGGATAACAAAATGGAGTCCGATGATAATGACATGTAAAGAGTGGATAAAACAATGAACCCAACTTGTATGCAGGTTACCTCCTAGTATGTTGGTTCCTAGTCCTTTAGTTGTGTCTATTACTTCCTAGTTAGTATGTGTTTGACATAAGAGTCTACCCATGCCATGTGCGGATTGACAATAGAGTGAGGGAGAGAAAAAATTAGATATCTATGAATAGAGAGAATAAGAGGAGAGATAAGTTTGTATAGAGTGTAAAAGAATATCTAGAACAAAGTCTACAACTAATTACACAGATGAAAGGTGCATATATTTCTCATGCCATATTAAGAGCGCCTTTGTGGTTTTTCCAAAATGGGTTTCCATTTTAAGTACTGTTTCAATGTGTATTTGATGAATGTATTTGTGTTTCATGAACATATGAAGTGGATAAGAGTTTATGAATTTTCTAATAAATAGTTCTTGTATGAATCTGTCGCATTGTTGCTAGTTGGAATTGGTAACAAAGCATTATATTAACTATCATAATCTCTGTCCACAAATAAGTAGAGTAATATATTTAGTGTGCATAATAAGTATAAGTAAGAAACCCACAAACTTTGGTCAAGAAAATTAGTAAGGTGTTGGGAGAGGAGAAATCCCCAGCCAACTGTATAAATCTAGTTCTGACACTTACCCATAAGAAATATCTCAGGTAAGACTACATCTGCATTGTAGGTGCTACCGACCAAGCCTTGATCTCTCTAGATGATATCTTTGGGATTTTTTGTTGTATAGAGAAGGTCTAAACCTAGGTCAAAGGGACAAATGATGACAACTATTTTTTTTTCGATACTATGAATCATTATGGTGAGTGATATGTTTTGGCACCTGATGAAGCTGAAAATTCAAGTGGGTGGATTCTAAAGCATTAGATTTTGCATGAGAAGAAAGTGAAGGATCACGGTTAAATTAAAAAAATTGGTTAGAGCGATACCTCTATATGGATATTCATGAAATTTTCTTTTGTGAGTTTCCTATTGTGTTGTAAGAGTGGCTGTTGAAACTAGAAACTCAATGAAAAAAAGTTTGCAAGGGGGAGAACCAAAAGAGTGGAATCCTTAGCTAATTAAGCGAATGAAGAGTTATAGAAACCCTGTGTTGAGGGAGGTTAATTTTTGGGTAGATAGTATTTTGGAGGGATACATTATTGAGTTTCCTATTGACATAATAACATCATATAGTGAAGCATAAAAAAAAAATTTCGAGGACCATGAGGAAGATACTTGACATATTTAAGAACTTGGATAAAGATGCTTGTATGGGAAAAAGGAATCCTGAGAACAGAGCTCGATGAGTAAATAACTGTATATAAAGACCTGGGTTATTTCATAGAAGAAGTGCACAAAAAATGGAGCAAAGTAAGCTGAGATGTTCCATGGTGATAAAAGAACTACACTAGAAGGTGGATTCCTAAGAAGTGGAAGGATATTCTGGTTGAGAAAAAGAAGAAGAACTATGACAAGAACTATGAGGAAGTTGTATTAGGACCAGAGGATAAGACTATGAGTTGCCATCACACTCTGACGAAGGTTCTTGCAACGAAGAAGAGGAATATCAACCTATATCAGAAAGAGAAGAAGAAGAAGAATCTCTAGATCCAGAGTACAAGAATGGTACACCTATGACACCACATACATCTCCTGAGGTAATATCCAAAAATTTGTCTCCTATTGGATCTATACATACAACTAACAATAATAGTGGAAATAGTGGGCAATGGATTCCTTCTAGCCAAACGTTTTTTCCAGGAGTACCAAGTGTCAATATAATGGTTGGAAATGATATTAAGTTGTTGATATTCAATTAAAATGAGTTAGAAGACCCTAAGAAACATTGGTTTCTATGTGAGTTCATATGGACTGTGTAATAAGTCTAGTATGATAAAATAAAGAAGGTGCAGATGATCACGACTCTAAGGGGTGTTGCACTCGCCTGGTATATGAATTTTTCTATGGTTATGATAGAAGTCACATAAAAGAGGCTCTACCAAATTCAATCGAGATTAATAGATGAAATCATAAATCCTAAATATGAATCTCAGTGTATTACCGAGATTAAATAGATTAAGAAATTGCGTACAGGGTTTGGGTGGGACCTCAACCAGATATTTAAGACATTAATGGATAAAGTAGGATTTCATATGTCAGACGTACAACAAAATGAATGGTTAATTTTAGTGTTGTTTTTACATATCCAAATTCTGTTGATGCAATAAAATATTGTGTCGTAAACTAACGATCTAGACATAACAATTAAGTTGGATTTGTCACCCATTGGAGATATTGGTGCAGGAATGATCTAGTGTCATCCAAAGCTATATAACCTTACGTTGCAAATATAAGACATTAAAAAAAGGAAGGAAGTACAATAAGAAATATGGTGTATCATATGCAAAACTAAAGGACACCACAAGGACAAATTCCCAACATTCATGAACTATGTTGCAACAGGAGTGCTAAATCTTATATATGCACAAGGGATTCCTTGGTGTAGAATATTCCAGACTACAGTCCATCAAGCAAAATAGTGTTTTTACTTCCATAATATTGTAAGTACATCAGTTAGTAGGTATTGTAAATTTTGTAAATCTATATGTCATGAAGAGAAGGATTGCAGATATTTCCAGCTGTTGCAGGAGAAAACGGTGGATACTTATTTGATGAAGATTGAAGAGCATATGAAATTTTGAGAGAAAAATCTCAATATCCATTGGACCAATATCAACAAAATATGTATCCTCAACCCCAATATCAAAAAAATCAGTATCCGCAGAAACAATACCCTCCACCAAGTGGGGGTTAAACTTTTCAACGGAGAGGACATCAAAATGGAGGATGATGATTTGGTTTTGGAAGAGCCCAAATGATATGTTGTAATTGTCGACAAATAGGAAATTTTTTCTAAGGAGTGTGCCAGCCCTATGAAGACATGTTTGTATAGTAAATTCCTTAATCATACTATCGAACTATGTCTGTAGTTGATTGCAAAGTGGTAGGCTAGAAATGTTGCAAATGCAAACCCTCTGCAAAATACCAATCCAAATCACGACCAGAATATCCAGATGATTTATTCTCATCCGAGAGAATAAAATATTGTTGTCGTGAAAAGAGGAGGCATTGCAACTAGAGAATACTAAAATGCACAGCATGACCAATTGTAGGTGCGACTAGTAACACAAAAGAAAGTTTCATTCAACATCTGAAGAGAAAATGAAGTATTCTTGAATGCACGACTAGAATTCGTCGAAAAGAATCAAGGGATGACATATGATCTTGCACTTTGAAGACGACCAATAAGGGATATGCCTGCAATATTCAATCAACTATTTCGAAAGAAACTGATAGGAAAGGTTAGTAAACTTAAATAATTTTTCAAAAGTTGCTTATTGTTAATACATGATAAAGATGATGTCGCAGAATTGACATCTCTAATAGAAGAATACCAAGAAGACATGCAACTAGATAGAAGAATAAATAATGTGGGAAAAATATTAAAGGTCGGTATTGAGTTAAGAATGAATTCTCAAATAGGATATTATGATAGGGATTACATTATCTTATATTTGGGATCTAATGCCAACATTTTGATGAGACAATCATGGGAAAGAATGGGGAAATCATGACTGGATTAGTCTCCCGTGTAGCTCAGATTAGAAAATCAATCAAAATTCCTACCTATTGGTCAATGGTCAACTGACTCAAGTTCTTATTAAGGTAGAAAGACTGAGAATGAATGCTTATTTTGAACCAATCAACATTGTCGATGAAACAAACCTATATCCTACACTTCTGGGGAATGACTAGGTGATTAATAATTATACCTTCATCAATTTTAAGAAAATAATATTATCATTTGAAGATTGAAATGCAAGGATGGTCACACAAATTGATCTTCTAGAAGGTCAGAGATATGTCAAGCCAGTAAATAGTGAAGGACAAGGCAACTATATTTACCATATTTATAACATCACGTCTGCAAGGGATGACTATGCAATCCAACAACTAACACAAAGATTAGTTGGTGAAGTATTAACTCCTGTACATCATATTACAACAAAGCATTAGAAAATTGGCAGAATCAGAAGCATGAAGTATCCATGAGAAAGTGCACAAGAATTAGAAGGTCTATGTGATGGGTAGGAACTATAGTAAGTGAGCTACCTACCTATGAATGTTTACCTAACCTTTCATATTTCCTGACAGGGTTTGAAGAGGAAGTTACAGAACATCAAGGCTTGTCTACTTTACACTTTGTGTTGAAAGCTACACCCACCATATGGTGGGATACAAATAAAGAATCTATCTCAGAATGGCAACAATGTTGAATATTTATAGAGATAAGGTTCATAGAAGAGATCAATTATACTGGTCAAAAGTATACAAGTTTGACTAATCATGTGGACCATATTGAGTATTTTCATGCGACATGGAAGGCATGTCCACGACAAGAATGGGTTCAACATTTTTTACACACGTTAGACATGATATGAAGCACTTGGTATACATCAATTGAACTGAGAAAAAGAACCATTGAATGGGATGAGTTAGCTACTATTTTCATACACACATTTGAATTTGTAGATGATCATCCTCTGATTGATGCCACATTACAAGTAATTAAGATAAATATATTTGAATATATCTTTGTCACAACGACAAACTTCAATCAGCGTAGTGCAACAATTCATTGTTGTATGGAGTGCTATAATGTGACGAGAGAAATTGACGATGAGGGACCGCTCGATGTAAACCTACCTGAGTCTAAAGGTATGCGTGCAATGGAAGGATTTTGTATTTCTATCGAGGAATTTCTCAAACCACTAAAAATCAAGAATGTAAATATTGGCACCCAGAAGAATCCAAAATTTTCCAATATTGGGGATTACGGGGATGATGAGACTATCGTAAAAATCACATATCAATTACATGAGTTTCAAGATATGTTCCCTATGAAATTCTCAGAGATGAGAGGGATTTTCGGAGACCTTGGATAAATGAAGATACCTTTAAAACCCAACACAAAACATATCAAGCAAATACCAAACCGATTGAACCCATGGTATAAAGAAAAAGTCAAGGAAGAGATGAAACCAATTTTGGATGCAAGTATTATAGAACTTGTAGAAGAATAAAGAATGGATCGGTATGATAGTAATGCAAGAAGAAAATACTACTGGTGAAGTGTTGATTTTTTTCAACTTAATAAAATTTAACAATTCTTGTTTACATGACCCATTTTCGACTCCATTTACAGATGAGGTACTTGAAAGTGTCAAGAGTCAATAAATTTACTCATTCAATGATGGATTCTATGGCTACCATCAGATTATAATCACAAAGGAAGACAAACATAAGACAACCTTTGTGACGGAGCATGGATGTTTCCAATACACAATAATTCCCTTTGGACTCAAGGATGCTCTTGCTATCTTTTCCAGAATAGTAATGGATTCCTTCAAATATTTTATCCATAAATTTATTTAGGTCTACTTTGACAATTGGACAGTTTTGGGCACATTAAGGATCATATTGAGATCCTCAAGATGATGCTGGAACATTGTCCCCAGTATCAAATTTCACTGAACTTAAAGAAATGTATCTTTTGTTCCATGTTTGGAATTTTGTTGAGCCATGTAGTGTGTTGCGATGTAATATTGGTCGACCATTCTAAAATTGTGATTATCACCAACCTACCACCACCTAAAAAAATGAAGCAATTGAGAGCTACATTGGTACATATAAGATACTGCATAAAATTTATTAAAGGATATGTGGAGGTGACTACTTCGATGGAGAAGTTATTGAAGAAAGATGTTAAGTTCCAATGGAAAAAAAATTTCCAACATAGTCTAGAAACTTTAAAGAACAAGATGGTTACAATGCCCATACATGTATTTCCATATTCAAAAAAGGAATTTCATGTACATGTCGATGAGTCATCTTCCACGCTTGATGTGGTACTAGTGCAGCCTGGTGAAGAGTCGATTAATCATCCTATTTCCTTTTCCAACAGAAAACTATCAACAATGGAGAAGAAATATTCGACGAAAAGAGAAGTATTAGCTATGGTATACACTTTTCCAAAACTAAGACACTACTTTTTGGGTGGAATTTTTAAAATCTACACAGATCACTCAGCATTGGCATACTTGGTTAATAAGTCGATGTTGTGGGTGGTATTTTCTGGTGGCTTCCCCTTTTTCAAGAGTTTGAATTTGAATTCATGGTTATGTTAGAATAATCAAGCCATATTTAGCTAACTTAGACATTAATTAATCCATTTTTGTTTTATTTGCCTGGTTTCCAATATTCCACTCTATGCAAGTTGTCTTCCACATGTCCTAAAAGTCAAAATTGATAAAACTGAGTCATGGAGTGCTTGGGAAACCTCCTGGAAACCATATTTAGCAGTTCTACTTTATTCTATATCCTCCCTAGCACATATCTACTTTTTCTGCTAACTTTCCTACTTTATTGATATTTAAGGCAAAAGGGAAAGTAATACTAGGTGTAGTTGAATTTCTTTTTCCCTCATCATAATCCATTATTTTCTCCTAATAAAATCATGTATGAGTTGTATTTCCATCACTTATTAGCTTTCTCATTTTACTTTTCCAATTTGTGAGCCTCTAGGTAGATTTGGAAACTGCTTTATCCAACTATGGGGGATTTGACTAGATCTAATAAGCCTTATTTTTTACTATTTCGAATGCAATCCTTATGCATTTGAATCTATCATGTAATTATATATTGTAGAAGCCTATGAATTCATAAGTTTTGCTATTGTACACTTATTCAATATAGATTAGTGTTATGCTCCAATTTCAGTCTCCTTTGTGTGTAAATTTGCATGTTTGATTAGCAATTTTGTGAGTGCAATTGTTCTATCACCTGGTTTCAATTTCCACATGGTATCAGAGGCTTTGTAGGTATATTTCTCTCCTTCCATATTGCTATTGTGGGTTCAACATCTTGACTGGGAGCTATTCTGCCAACTGAAGGGACAATTTCTAATCTATGGATCAATCTCAGAAGATCATCTTGACTCCATTTAATTTCTTTGAATGGAAAGCAGATATGGATATACTGTTGAGATAAAAAGGTCTCTAAAGAGTTACTATGGAAATTGAGGTAGAGCCCAATGCAGCTGTAGAGAAAATTAAATGGCACAGCAGGAGGGATGAGGCCTATGGTTTCTTATGTCTAAGCATATCCAGAGACCTCCTCTTCGATATTGATGGATTGATACCACCTAATGAAGTGTGGGAGAGGATTTTATATATTTTTGGTAAGACAGATAATATGAGAGGACATCAAATTGAGAATGAATTGATCTCTTTGAGTCCCAGCATCTTTGAATCCCTACAAGTCTACTTTTCCAAGTTTAAAGCCCTTGTTTTGTAGCTAAAACAGTGTGGAATTGAAAAGAAGGAGGAGAAACTAGCTCTGTCCATACTCTCAAAACTTGGCCCTTACTATTCAGTGTTTGTTTTGACCTTCCATGCCACCAAGTTGACAACTTGAGCATGGAAGATGCCTCAGCTTGCATAGTTCATGGAATCCCTCACACAAGAACAAGATAAACTGGTGATGATGGGCACCATCAAACCTTCCAAAGACCAAGCTCTGGTTGTTGGATATTTGAGGGTGGATTTAAAAGGAAAGAAGAAATCTAAGAAGCCACCTAAGAAGAAGAGAGACAAGAACAAGTCTCAGGAGGAGCCCCAAGGCTCCAAGAAGAACTTCTAGAAGAACAAGAACAAAGGAGAAATGAGCAAGTGCGCATACTGTAGTAAGGGATATAATCCTAAAAAATCCTTCATTAAGAAGAAAATTGACATGCTGATCCAACTCCTAGAGAAGAATAACATCTCCCTTCCTGATAGCTCGAAGAAGAGGGAAGGAGGATCAAATTCAGAGCACAGAGAGAGAGTACATGCATTGGTTGCTGGCACATCAAGCTCACCTAGCTTCATCATAGACTCTGGAGCTTCAAGACATATGGTTTCAATCAAGGAGGCATTATCCTCTATTGGAATTTCAAAAGGTCCACCAATAGTGCTGGGAGATGACTCTCTCAGTAACGGCTTGGGGAAAGGAAGGATTGATCTTGACCATGGTAAGTTCAGCAATGTATTGTATGTTCCAGGTCTTTCCTATAACCTCTTGTTAGTGTATTAGATGACCCACATAGGGTCTCCAAAGAAGGTCATATTCTCCCTTGATGATGTTGAGATCACAGAGATCTTTAGTGGTAAAGTCATTGCAAAAGGTGTTGCAGATCGCACTTCGAAGGTATACATGTTTTCACATTTTCTACCCTATTCAGACCCCTCTACTCTTCTGATTCATTCTAATGAGGAAAGCAATCTTTGGCATGAAATATTTGGCCATATTAAATATAAGTACCTTTCTGATCTAAGTGAAAAATAAATGGTCAGAGGGTTACCAAAGATTAAGTTTTTCAAGGGAGTATGTGAAGGTTGTATCTTAGGAAAACACCCAGAGCAAAAATTTGAGAGAGCTAGTCATGAGAGAACCTCTGCACCTCTTGAGTTGATCCACAATGATGTTGTGGGTCCATTTACTCATATGTCAATGATTTAGGACAAATATGCATTGACCTTCATAGACGACTTTTCTAGGTACTGTTGGGTTTACTTCATGAATCATAAGTTTGAAGTTTTTGGCCTCTTCAAAGTCTTTAAGGGTTTCGTTGAAAACCAGTCTAGGAGGAAACTCAAGATCCTCAGATATGACAATGGTGGTGAGTATGTCAAGTTTGATTTCATTCAATATTGTGAAGATTTATGTATTCAGATCCAGCATTCAATCCCTTACACACCACAACAAAATGGTGTTGTCAAGAGAAAGAACAGATCACTGAAGGAGATGACAACCTGTATGATGGAGGCTAAGACTTTGCCACCAAAATTTTGGGATGAGGCTATAAACTATGCATCCTATATCCAGAATAGGGTTCCTCATAAATATATGTATGGTATGACTCCTTTCTAAGCATGGAGTGGGAACAAGCCAAATGTGACCCATTTCAGTATTTTTGGCTCAAGGGCTTGGGCTAGAATTCCAACAGAAAAGAGGAAAGCTTTGCAGCCCCAAAGCCAAGAGTGTCTATTTGTTGGAAACTTTAAAGATTCAAAAGGGTACAAGCTGATCAACTTGAGCACAAACAAATCCTTTATTGAAAGGAGTGCTCAGTTCCAAGAAGAGCCTTTAGCAACAGTTGAAGTTTGAGAGTCTTCCTCACCACCAGAACCATTGAATGTAAGTGAATAGACAAATGAGTTTGCTGATTCTGATATGTCTGATAATGATGATTTAATTGTAGATCTTGACAGTCCTGCAAGACCAAAATGGGCAGCAAATACCATTCATGTAGCTGGGGAACTAGCTGGAAATCCTAGTGATCCTAGGAGGACTAGATCTCACTTTGAGAGTGCCATGTGTATGAAATAACCTTTGTTTGTAGAGAAATGCTATATGATGGTTGAATCATACCCACAGACATATGAATATGCAGCACATGATCCAATATGGAAAACATCCATGAAAGAAGAATTCAAGTCACTCCAGAAGAACAACACTTGGGATCTAGTTGATCTTCCCCCAGGGAGGAAGCTAGTTCAATGTAAGTGGGTTTTCAAACCTAAGTTTTCTGCTGATGGTTCACCTTTGACATATAAGGAAATATTGGTAGCCAATGGATACTCATAGGTACATGGTATTGAATACAATGAGACATGTGCACCAATGGCAAAGATGGACTCCATGAGGCTAGCCTTAGCCATTGCAGCTTCGAAGCAGTGGGAGGTACATCACATGGATGTGAAGTGTGCTTTCCTGAATGGAGATATTACTGAAGAGATTTACATGCAGCAGCCTCAAGGTTTTGTTACTAATCCATCTTTTGTGTGGAGGTTAAAGAAATCATTGTATGGGCTTAAGCAAGGTCCCAGGGCTTGGTATGCCAAGGTTGATGGCTTTCTGTTGTCATTGAGTTTTGTTCGATGCAAGTATGATCCTAATGTTTATTTGAATCTGATTCATGGTTATTTGATGATTATTGTCTTGTATGTGGATGACCTTTTGATTACAGGAAGTTCAAAGAAATAAATTTCCTCCTTGAAGGATGCAATGAACCATGCATTTTCTATGACTGATTTAGGGTTGTTGAGACAATTCTTGGGTCTCAAAATTGCCCAATCCCAACATGGAATAAAGGTACATCAGTCCAAGTATGCTTCATATTTTTTGAACAAGTTCAACATGAAATATTGCAATCCAAACAAGACTCCCTTCCTTTCTTGAGTTAAGCTTGAAGAAGCAGGTTCTTCTCCTATGATAAATAATACACTGTATACGCAATTGATTGGGTGTTTGTTGTACCTTACACACACTCGACCTGATATTTATTATGTAGTAAGTGTGGCTTTAAGATACATGGATCAGCCTCATGAGATCCATTGGAGAGCATCCAAAAGGATCCTTAACTTTGTTCAGGGAACAAGAACTCATGTGATCTTCTACAAAGCTAAATCTAATCTTGATTTGATTGGGTACTGACAGTGATTGGGAAGGTGACAACACAGATTGAAATTCAACATCAAGATATGTGTTCATTCTTGCTGAAAGACCAATCAGCTGGTCAAGCAAGAAACAGAGTGTCATTGCACCCTCATCTACAGAAGTAGAGTATAGAGGAATTGTAAATGCAACAACTCAATGTTTATGGTTGCAGGGGATACTTGGTGAGAGTGGCATCGAATCAGAGTTTTCAACCATTATATATTGTGATAATTAGAGCACCATTCAAATCTACAATGATCCAGTTCATAGATAGCAAACTAAACACATTGAGATCCATATGCACTACATCAGACAACTTGTGCATGATGGCACCATTCACCTACTCTTCGGTGCATCTTCAGAACAAGTAGCAGACATATTCACCAAAGTTTTTTGTGAGAAGACATTTAGAAATATCAAATCACTGATGGGGATTGTTTATCATCCTATGAAGCATGATTGATGAAAATATTTTCAATTTTTTTTTATTGTCCATCTTTAAGGGAGGATTTTCCCACTGGGTTTTTGCCTCTTTCCTTGGTTAAATGGACATGCAGTATGTAAAGCGTGACTAAGCCTTGTTGCTAGGCCTTATAATTTTCTGATATTTACTCATAAATTTAGGCTTGTGGGGGGGTGTTAGAATAATCAACCCATATTTAGCTACCTTAGACATTAATTAATCCATTTTTGTCTTATTTGCCTAGTTTCCAATATTCCACTCTCTGCAAGTTGTCTTCCACATGTCCTAGAAGTCAAACTTGCTAAAACTGAGTCATGGAGTGCTAGGAAAACCTCTTGGAAACCATATTTAGCAGACCTACTTTATTCCAGATACTCCCTAACGCATATCTACTTTTTCTGCTAAGTTGCCTACTTTATTGATATTTAAGGCAAAAGGGAAAGTAAGACTAGGTGTAGTTGACTTGTTTTTTTCCATCATCATCCTCCATTATTTTATCCTAATAAAAGCATGTATGATTTGTCTTTCCATCACTTATTATCTTTCCCATTTGAATTTTTCAATTCGTGAACCTCTAGGTAGATTTGGAAACTGCTTTATGCACCTATGGGGGATTTGACTAGATTTAGTAAGCATGCTTTTTGACTATTTCAAATGGAATCCTTATGCATTTTAATCTCTCATGTAATTATATATTGTAGAAGCCTATGAATTCATAAGTTTGGCTATTGTACACTTATTCAATACAGATTAGTGTTATGCTCCAATTTCAGTCTCCTTTGTGTGTAAATTTGCATGTTTGATTAGGAATTTTGTGAGTGCAATTGTTCTATCACTTGGGTTCAATTTACACAGGTTAAACCCAGTCCAATGAATTCAAGACTAGAACATATGTCAAGGATTTAAAGAGGTGACGAACCTGTTAACGTAGACCTTAGTCTCCCTAATGTTCAACTATTTACGATAACAATTTTTTATGACCAATATTGACACATTATACAATTTTTATGTACGGGTTATGTAACAGCTAAATTTATTACTGAAAAAAAAAATAGTTAGTTACGTGAGGTGGAGACTTTGATTCGTATCACTAGAGAGTTATATAAAATGGGACCCGATGAGTTCTTTGTTGTTGCATTTTGGAACACGAGAAACTGATGATACTCATAAAGCGCATGTTGGCTTCATAAGAGAACACTTTGCTAGAAACGATATAGTGTGGAATCTATTGCAAGAGGTATTTTTAGTGGCCCACTATGCATGTAGATGCATGAGAATACTATCGCAACTATGATGGTTGTCAAAGAATTAAAAATCTGTCATAAGGGGATGAAATTCCATTAGTAGCACGAATAACCCTACATGAATTCGATAAAAAAGTTGTTGATTTTGTCTGTCCTGTTAGTCCAATAGGGAAGTGCACATGTGCTATATATATACTTACTGTGATAAACTACAAGACCAAATGGGTTGAATGAGTGTCAATAGAATATTATGCCGCTATAAATGATACTAAATTTTTATTCGAAAATGTTATGACTAGATTTGGTTTCCTAAATTTTTTGATAAGCAATGAAGGAACACAGTTTTTCAACTAGTTGATTGAGCAACTGATATAATAAATCCAAATCCAACATAGGAAGAAAAAACGATATTTCCCTCAAGTGAATGGTTTTTTCTAATAATTTAACAAAATACTGGAGAATACATTGACACATATTTGCAATTTCCAAAAGAGTTACTTGGATCAAGAAATTTCTGCATTAATGTGGGCATATCGCACGACTTGTAAGAAGTTGAAACGACAAACACCATTTCATCTAGTATACTGACAATAAGTTGTGATTCCCATGGATTACATTGTACCCATCCTAAGGATTGTTTCAATCATGAAGATGACATATGTTGGTGCTGTGGAGGAAAGAATAGCGAAGCTGATACAGTTGGAGGAAGATCATTTTGTTGCAAGATACATCAAAACATTGAGAAAGAATGAAATATGTATGAAATAATCACCACATCAAGAATAAGTAATTTTAGGTCAAAGGAATTGTTCTTTTGTATGATAGAAAATTCTTCAGGCATCTGGGTAAGCTAAAAACACACTATTTAGGAGCGTATATTGTCACACATATCACTCACCAAGGAGAAGTGCAATTACAAAAGTTGGATGGAACACCTCTCAAAGGAATGGTAAAGAAAAGTGGACTAAATATTGATTAGGATAACCATGACTTGGTCGAATGAAAAAAGAGAAAAGAAAGGCAAAGAAAAAGACAAACCCTCTAAAAAAGTTTGTTTTAACTGCCAGAAATTAGTTGTCACATATTGCTAGTAATTCGTAGATAGAGTAAAATTGTCACATACTCTTTATTTGTTCCATAAGGAGAAGGATGGGAGAAGACATTATATCTGTTGCAAGAAAAGGAATATTTTGAAGGAAGGATACCGGTCAAAAGAAATACTTATGTTGCAAGATGAATTTGATTCGCATAAATGACAACAGGACATCATTAATTTAAAAATATAGAGATATTTTGGCACCGTACTTTTTGGTTCACTTTGATTGTTATTGCACCATAACTACCATTGACGTTACATGTGAGTGGTGGTTTCCTTGTAATCATTCAGACGATTACCCATGTGATAGAAATGGCATCTACCTTTCCATTTATTGTTTGCACATGTGAAGGATAGACTTTTTGAATTGGTAGATGTTATCAAGATTTGCGCCCAAGTTTCATTTCATTTGGCTACATTCGAGAAGAGAAATTGTTGTATGCAACTGCAAGAGACAAATTGACTTTTTCATAGAGGATGGTTATTTCAATTTCCAATACAAGTACAGTTGCAGAATCCATCGTTGAGACTGCCTCACCCATGCTCATTATGGAATAAATGGCCATATATGTTCCAACGAAAGCAAGGGATATGCATGAAATCGAAAAAAAATACAGTCATCCCTGATGTAAGGTTACTACCTTACCCACCTGGTTTGTCAGTAAAGAAATGTTCTAGTACCTACAAGAAGAAATTACTCTCAACACTAATGATGGAAGACAAAGAAGCATCGATTGAATTTTGGCTATGAGATGATATTCCACCTAAACCACTGGATGCACTCATGGGTAGACCCACTAGAATGCAAAGTATCCATTGGTAAAATTCACTAGTCCAAAACAGAGTTCAGATAATGGTGAACAACGATGAGATCCTACAACAACGCCATCAACTATAAGAAGCACAATATATATTTGGTGATGATTACTTGAGAGAAGAAAATGAGATGGAATATTTTGTCTTCAACAAAGAAGCACATGATGAAAAGATTGTTCATGTTGGGAGGAAGAAGTTAGAGAAGACAATTTCCAGGAAAGCACCTGGGATTTTGTCTTTATCTTTCCAACAAGTTCAATATATAACTAGTGATGTGGATGATATTTTCTCTCTTATCGGTCCTACCGCTCCAAACTAATAAATTTTCAAAGAGAACAACAATAGAATCCACGAATAATATATAAGAGGCAGAGGGAATGTGTGCCAAGGCCATCTAACAAGTTGCTCAGACTTGGGAAGCATTTATCGATGATAAGGAGCTAGAGAAAGTTGCAGAGAAGCTGCACACTGCTGAGGGAGAAGCAACTCAGCTGAAGAATGAAATGAGGAAGTTTCCCTTAGAAGAGAAAATGGCTAAGGATGTTGAAATGAAAAAAATTCAACAATAAGTCAGTGTGCTATGAACTCAACAACAACATAGGATTGTCAAAGTTGCAGAGTTACAAACTAAAGAAAAAATAATTATAGGAACCATTTATCCTATGCATTAAAAGGTGCGACGAGTAGCAGAGGCCGTAGGACTTGTAACATTGGAACAAATTTGTTTTGACATTGTGGAAAACTTGCAGATGGAAGAAGAAGATGTTTGATGAGAGACAGAGGAGTGAAATATTTTCAAGGAAAAGTCATCACAACTATAGAAGTTTTGGAGTAGCGCAGTGTTGATCAGGACGATCCATGAGTGACTCTTGGGGGCTTTTTGGTACTAGGAGAAGAGAGAAATATTTGATATAGAATTATTCTCAGAATGTGAAGATTTCGGTCGTGCAACAGAAAAAGCCACGATAGAGGAAGAGATAATACATAAGAAGTAGAAGGAGAAGGAAAGTTGTGAGAGAAGAAACCTACAAGGAAGAAGTCCATGGAAGAAGGGGAATATGCAACGAGATCAACCATAATGAAAGGGACCAGAATAGACAACATGCAATGGATGACAAGGAGATCTCAAGAGATCATAGGTAACAAGTCAGCTAGAGTCATGTGTGATTTAAGGAATACAACAACTTTGTATTTTGGGATGATAGTCCCTACTGATAGTTGTAACTGGAATGTATGTGAAAAGGAATGATAGCTTGTTGGATAACAGAATGAATTTGGCTAATAATGACATGTAAATTGTCTATAAAAGGAAAAACACAAGTTTTATGCGGGTTACTTCCTAGTATGTCAGTTCCTAGTCATTCAATTGCATTTGTTACTTCGTAGTTAGTCTATATTTGACAGAAGAGTCGAAGAGAAGACTGAGTTGATCCAATATGTGTGCAGATCAACAATAGAGGAGAAGAGAAGAGTGATTTGATGTAGGATGTGTGCAGATCGAAAATAGAGTGAAGGAGAGAAAAATTAAGAGATATTTCACTAGAGAGCATTAGAGGAGAGACAATTTTATATAGAGTGTAGAAGAATATATAGAGCAGAGTCTGCAGCTGAGTGCACAGACAAAAGGTGCATATATTTCTCATGCCAAATGAAGAGCTCCTTTATGGATTTTCCTAGATGAGCTTCAACATTAACTACAATTTCAATGTTTTTGATGAATGTATTTGTGCCGAATGAATGTATGATGTTAATAAGAGTTTATGTATTTTCTTATAATTGGTTCTTGTATTATTCTGTCACACTATTGTTAGTTGGAATAGCTAATAACACATTATATTAACCGTCACAATATATGTCGATAGATAAATAGAGTAATATCTTGAATGTGCACAATAAGTATAAGTAATACATCCACCAACATCGTTCAAGCCAATTGGTAGGGTGTTAGGAGAGGAGAAATCCCCACCCAACTAGAGAAACCTGGTTCTAGTAGTTACCCATAAGAGATATCTCCGATGAGACTGCATCTACGTTGCAGGTGCTGTCGATTGAGCCTTGGTCTATCGCGATGCTATCTTGGGCTTTGTTTTCATACAGTTAAGGTCTGAACTTGGGTCAAAGGAAAAAAAACACCAAGAAAACCCAATATTTTCTAGAAAAGTCATTAATAAAATTAAGAAACTAAATTGCATGAGATATAGAGGGGACTTCAAGAGGACCACAAATGTACCTATGAATTAATTGCAAAGGTTCTTTAGCATGCCAATATTTACCTTTATTAAACATTTCTATATGATGTTTACCAATAACACATCCTTCACAAACACTAGTAGTAGAATGCTAAATATTAGGCAAGCAATCTACCATTTTAGTTAATAATTTCATTTTACCATAATTCAAGTGACATAATATTTCATGCCACAATTGACTTATTTCATCAACATGAGAAATATAGGAATAAAAGGGTTGTTTCTTAATTGAGTAAAAACCAACAAACTTATGTAAACCAATTATATGATCAACATGACTAGAAGGAACTACTTTGTAATTTCAGTTGATGGATTTAAGAACATATTCATTAGGACAATAATCAAATTTATAACTTTTTTGAAATGCACAATAAATATAAAGCAAGTTTATGGTCATGTTTTCAACATGAAAAACATCTTCCAATTTACCACTACCAACATTAACATTACTATAACTATTTACGGAAATTTATTTACCATCACCAATAGAGGCTTTATGAGATGGGTTCTTATTATTGTCATAATATGTAAATAAAGAAGCATTATAGGAAATATGTTTAGAAGCACTAAAATCCATTATCCATTCTACATTAGAACAAGAGCTGCTAGATGAAAAAATAGATGCACACAAAGTTGTTTGTGATTCATCAAAGACTTTCTTTTTATCCTTCGCATTTAAATGTTTTTCTTTAAAGCAATTCTTTTTAGGATGGTTAGTTTTACCACAACGTTTACAAGAATCGTACACTTTCTTCTTCTTACTATTTTCATGATGTTCATTAGATGCATGAACATATTTATTAGTAGGATTAGAAGTGTGTGAACTAAAACATTTAGCATTATTAAACCTTTTATTAGGATTATTATTATTTTCCATAAGATATTTTTAGGTGATACTTGTACTGAAAGAATCTACCTTTCTTTATCATTTATCAACCCTTTACAGAAATCATCAAAAGTAGGTTTTTTGGTACTTTGAGACAATTCAAGAGCCCTATTTCTAGTTTGGATGAACATGTCAAAAGAAGATGGAATTTTTTTTTCTACAAGAATTATAAGAGTATTGTTCGTCTTCTTGTAATATTTATCACAATTATTTAATTTTTCATCTAAATTTTTCAATACAACAAGATATAATTCTACTCTTTCACAATTAGTAGGATATAGGTCATGAATCTTCTTTTCAAGGTAATAAGCAGAAACATCATCATATTTATAAAATAAAGAACCAATAATTTTCCATACCTCAAACAGGTTGTTTTCTGCTTCAATACTTATCTGCAGACTATCTAAAACCATTTGACCAATGATCCCTCTTGTGTGATTACACTTTTATTCCCATTTAATCACAACTTGATCATCTGTAGGTTTCTTGTGTTCACCATTAACCAACCTACATATATTCTTACTACTGAGAACATCAATCATTTTTATTTTCCATGCAAGATAGTTAGGACCAACAATTTCAAGAACAATAGCTACTTATGAAGTCATAATGATAGAAATTTGGACAAGAAATACAAATTGTAATGCAAAAGATATCCAGGATAGGAAAAGAATGAGTAAACTAAAAATATCTTACCAATTTTTATTGTATTTGAAATGTATATCAAGGGTTTTGAGGTGAAAATTTGAAATAACCATAATGCGATCAATATGACTCATCATATCTATTATAACCTGTTTCTAGAAATGGCATGGTTATTCTACATCCACCAACACAAACCAAATACAAATCTAGACATTATGTCAAATGATATCAGCTCTGCAATATTTTTGTCATTATATAGGGTTACAAAACATCACATAAGATATGAATGGGGTTAGGAAAAAAAATGATTTAGTGTATGTAAATAACTATGTGGACCATTACTAGTATGTTGAATGTTTTCATCTAATTACATTTCTTGTTTGTGTAATTGTATTAATAGTTTGAATTATTTTTCTTGTAGGGAAAAACATATGCCTTGACCTACAAAAAAATAATGGCATGGAGTCATTTGGATGTATTATCCTGAAAGAGAGCAGATCAAGAGGCTCTTATGTTTCTTAGGAAAAAAACACAATAGAAGCCCTAATTCTATCCAAAGAAATGTAAACACTCATGAAGGTAATGTATTTATCTTAATTATATTCATATGTGTTAGATATAGATGAGTATGAGTCTCCGTGATGAAAGACTCAAATTTATAATTCTCACATCCTAGATGTTGAGACGAAGATGCTATATTTTCTAGCTCCTAAAAAAATCGGTGGAGCTAGTTAAATTAACCTCTTTCTATGTAGAAACGATGTATGGTACTCTATTTTCAAAAGAAATCTATATGTAAGAATATTGGATGATTATAGAAGGTGTAAGCATCATTGGATACAATTTTTATTCTATTGAGGAGAAATGTATAGTAGAGTTCTTGAAAGGATTCAAGAACAATGGAATGTAAATCCATGACCACACACATAAAGATAAAATTGATTCTTGTTCAAAGTTGTAGGATTTCACAGATGTTAGATATAACTATACAAGTTCCAAGATTAGTTAGATTCTTTACAATAAGTGCATAGACATGTACAACGAAGCATGTGTTGTGTTACCTACTTGGTACAAGTGTATGTGGATTCAAACACATGTCAGTCAATTAAAGTAAGTTTCATGAAAATATGGATTCTGACTAGTACAGTGATCGAGAAATATCACATCAAAGATGTTTCTCTACATATATCATACCGTAAGATATTAAATATTTACAACGTTCCCAATTAGTTATATCTAAGATACAGTACATAAAGGAGTTGTGTGACTACTATACATATCCACAGATGAGCAGAATTGTCAGCATATTTTCTAATCCTGTGTACGGAACAAGCCTGGTATAGTATAAAAAGACTCCTCTATTTGAAGAGGTAGTATTGATGTATCTTCATCAGAAACACTAGTTAAAAGTCCCCAAACTAGTTAGTCATGATACATGACTCAGAAAACCTAGGGATGTAGTATATTTTTTGGATGGAATACACATAGGATGAGACATGGTCAATGTCTTAGAGACTATCATATACCCAAAAAGAATGATAGTTTGCATTCTAAGAGAACATTTAAACCTCTGTAAAGGTAGTTTGGGTGTTGCAGTATAATATGAAATCACTATGAAAGTTATAAAGGATTGAAGAACATCACAAAGAATGTCATGCTCACATATAACTTCTCTATATAGTAGAAATTTCTAGAAGTCAACAAATGTTGACGATTGAAATAAATAATGATATTTTCTTTCTACATGATATTACAAATTTAATGTATAAGGTTGTAAATGATGGATTTTAAATCCATGGTTTTTAGTTTAGAGAAAGTGTATTCTAGATTGGATCTAGATGGTGCTACTTTGAATAAGTAGTTGGTTGGTATCTTAAAGTACATAGCAAACATGTTGTATTTTTATTGTTGTGGATAAGAATATGTTTGAGTACCTTTGAGGTATTTTAGAATATATTATTTCTTGTATTTTTGTACATAGAATATCTATTATATAGATTTGAATTATCTATGTGAATTGCAGCTAGTACTACAAAATCTAAGTGTATTGCATCTAGTACTATAGAAGCAAGGTGTATGTCAGAGAGTACTACAAAATAAAAAGGTGGTTTGCAGATAGTACTACCTACCAAGGAGTAATGTAACTTGGGATGCTACCTACTAGGCTTAAATACATGCGCCTACAATTATTAGGTGTTAATAGTCAAGCTTTACAAAAAACCTTATATGTTATATATAACAAATTGAGATGAAGTTTTACTTCATCGAAGTCATGGTCATGTAAATTAAAATTTCAGTACACAGCTAGTGATGATGAAATTACAAATATGTGGACAAGTCTTTGTCCGTGACAAAGTTGGGATACTTCCAAGATAAGATTGGTATGGAAGGAAATTATTGGTAAATCAAAGAATGTCTCCCTGATTAAGAGGGAGTGTTGATTGTACAACATTAGGAGGAATCTCCAAACTTGTGAGTAATATTATGTTAGAATTGTGAGTCATATCAAGTCCTATATATCCTCACATGGTTGAGGTGGTGATGCATGGATTGTTGACTTGTAGTTAGTATCAATTCAAAGGGTTTTGGGTAATATCAAGTCAAGTATTCTCATAGAAGGTACCCTATAAGATGGAGGTCTGATTATGGAGATGATATTGTGAGTAATATCAAGATGAGTCTTGTGAATAATATTAGGACAGTAGACTTGTGAGTAATATAAAGTACTGGAAATATCCTCATTTATTAAGGTGTCAAACTTTACTTGGTAAAGTGGAAAAACTATGTGATCTATTGCTAGTCATGGTCACTGAGTGCTATAAGTCTCCTTTAGGGCTTAGCTACCCCTAGAGTGAATTATTTTAGCATATGAATATATGTCATGGGGTAATATATATGATCATCACTATGTATGGAAAAATTATTCTGAGTAATATATGATAGATGGATAAATAATACACATATGGACAATGTATTAATTATGTACTGAAAATGAGATAAAGCATAGATAAAGAGAATTTGAATTGGCCATGCAAATGTTTGAGTGAACTCAAGTTATAAAGATTTAGTAATATATGAATGTCTCAATCAAAGAATTAACTTAACTATTAATGAATGTAATCATTGAAGTAAATAAGAGCTTAATGTTCATCAAACAACATGCATCAATTGACTAAAGAGATTCATGCAAAAGTTAACAATAGAAATTTTAGATGGATGGAACTGAGTGAAGCACCGATGAAACTTATGTTATCTTGTTAACTAAGTAATCAAGATTCAGTTAATGATTGATTTCAGTTCAATCATTTTACATCAACTTCAATCACTTAACATTTAGTTCAAGTCGGTTAACATTCAGTTCCATTCAATTCACTATCAGTTCAAGAGAATGAACATTTAATTAAAGCTAATTAATTGAGGAAATGAAGGGTGCTAATTTTTGCATGGAGGTAGTTATAGTTAGCTCCTCCTTGTAAATGCAATATGTGGTTCTCTCAATGTGTTTACTGATCCTCCTATGCGCTACCTTCTGCATGATAGGGTTTTTGTATTGTTATTAATATGATAGGGATATGGAAAGTTCAATACAATTGCATACAATTATTTTTGTAGGGTTACATTGGACCTCTCTTCTCTACTACTGAGGTAATATCTCTTATTAGGAAATATTCTTATGTGTTGTAAACAATTCTCCGCCAATTGATATATCATACTCAAAGAACTGTTGGGTTTTTCATCCTCCATGTTTGGAAGGTTTTCTCATGGTATATACTATCTCTTATGGTTGATTGATTTATGTGGCTTATTTATTTATGACATTCATATGTGGATGATTTATGAAATTCATAAGTGCATGAATTGTTTGATAGAATTTTTAATGTTCAAGCATCTCCAATTTTGCTCAGACATCAACATCATCATGTCTTGAGTTTTATACTAATGTGTTCAACTTATTTCACTGATTGCACTCATATTTGATTTGGAAAATATCATCATCATTTGACCCTTTTGGCACTTGATTGAAATTTCAAAAAGAAATTAGTCTCTTTTGCAATATCGACTCATTAGTTAAAATCCACCAGCTTTGTACCTCCTCGTTAATTCTTCGATCATGTCTATGGATGACAACTCATAACACCTATGTCTAGAATTTTAGAAATACCATCTAGGTGTTACCCTAGAGAGAAAAACCAATAGAAACCCCCCTTTTTATATAAAATTCCCATATTTTATAATAGAATTTACCAGCTCTTCTAAAAGTCTATAAGTGTAAGTGGGTAGTTTGGGGTCAATTGAACGGCATGTTCATGTCTTTCATTTCATTGTTTTTAATTGTAGGAGTCACTGTAGCTAAATGTAATGGTCAATGCATATTTACAACTTATCCTTTCATTAGGGATCATAACTTGTTCAGTTATTTCTCCTTTCATTACAAAATTTGGCATTTGTAATTTTCTAGAAATAACATTTTGAATTCTTTATGTTTTTCTTATAATTGGAAACTATAACATATACCTACCTAGTATTAAATTTTATATTTGATACTATACTATTAAACAATTAATAAATATACATAAATAATATGATAGTATGTTAATATTATTTAAAATAATATGTTAATATCCTAGTATTATACATAATATTAATATAAAATGATTTTAATATAAAAATATATGAAATATAATATAATATAATGATAATAATAAATTTAAAAAATCAAATTAAAAAGTCACCAGGGAAATAAAATATAGGGAAATAAAAATTGGGGTTAAAAAAAATAGGGAGAAATAAAAAGAGGGATATAAAAATTGAGCAAAAATAAGTGAAGGCAAAGAAATTGGGGAAAATTTTCTTCTATGTAAAAATGATGCATTGGACATTATCAATGAAAATAATCCGCAAATACTGATAGTAGGTAGGAAGCATATGAAATATATGTTTGTTGATGTATTTTTAAATTTGGAATGTATTCACTTGTATATATTGTATTTCATTGATCCCCTATGCTCCTATCGGGAGAATCACTTGTATTTCCTTGTACCCCAATGTTCCTATCAAGAGAATTACTAAAAGTCATGAGCTAGTCCCCTCCATTATAAGTCGGGTCTTTAGTACCCTAGTTGTGGTTACTCGAGCCTACATAACTGAGTTAGGATTACTCGAGCATACCTAACTGAGTCAAATATTAAGTAAATGGAAGAATATAAATAAAGTGAGGCTATCGTCATTTATACACACATATAGACTCACTCAACTGGAGTGCAGGAGTGAGAGAGTAAGTGCTCACACAAGTGAGAGAGAGAACATCTTTCTATATTCGGTTTTTGCCATTGCCATTGGTGCTCATTCTATCTCTGAGGAAGTTACAAGGTTTTTCCTTTATGGTTTCCCTGAGGATAAATATTTGTGTCTATTGTCTCTTTTGATTGATTGTTGTGCATGTTATTCTCTCAGATAAGATCCTAAGATCATATTGCTTAAATGATAAAAATCTAACATGGTATCAGAGCTAACCCAAGAAGAAGACATTGTACAGCTGCAGAAGCTAGGGATTCTTACCTTTCGGGTTTATCTCTGCAATCCATAATCAAAAGAAGGCTAGGATGACTCTCCATTGAAGGGCGCATCTTTCTATCAAAGCATAATTTGATTTTGGGCATTTTTAGTTTTTGCTGCAGGAAATTAGGGATTTTTACATCAGAGGAATTTTTGAGTGATCCCAGCATAGGATTACTCTCCTCATAAAAATCAAATTTTAGAGACCAATTTCAAAGTATTTGGTTGAGTAATACTCTAGGAAAGTCAAAACCTAGTTTGACCCTCACCCTGAAAAACCCTAAATTACTAAAACACATAGTTTTGGTACATTGGCTATATCTCAGGACCAAAGAAGAATCAGGAGCCAAAATTTTCATAGGAAAAATATAACATCCTGATGTACCCTTTGTAGACATACCAACCTCATATTCTCTATATTATGGGAGACATGATTCCTCCAAATTAGGGTTTCAGCCTCTTCTAGGATTCATCCCTAAACAAGACAGCTAGGGAAAGTTGCTATATCTCAGGCTGTGAAGGTCCAAATGCAATTTTACAAACTTTTCCATATAGGGAATGGACTGTAATTTATGTGGTAATAGTTTCAAACCCTGATGATGAAACACGGACATGGGGTATTCTATACACGTTTTCTATGCTGAACAATCCTGAAATATGTCACCTTGGGAAAACTATCATAAGTCCCAATTTGTGAAACCAATTCTGCTCAAAACTATGGTGTTGGAAAGAGGACACCAGAGGATACCTAGGTACAAACTTTTAGATACATAGGAGAAGTATGTTCAGAGATACCACAGAAACAATATCAAGAATTTCTGCAAAGGAAATTGGAAAACTAGGGCTTCTTGCTTCGGGAGCTTCCCTCCACTATTTCTAGAAAAGGAGCACAATAGAAAAATCGCCTTGAAGAGGACCATATTTCTATCCAGTAAAATATAAAATATTCCAATTTTTGAAAATTAGAGTTTCTCTAACAAACCCTAGATCATCGAGCTCTAGAACTAGGACAGACACCTGAAATCGGTAAGCTCTAATATTTTTCTATTTACAGTTGAGGTTCGGAATTCAAGATGACTAATCACACCAACTTGGTGACAAGATTAGTGAAGATGACAACTTTCAATCATGGAAGTATAGTATTTCACTAGTTCTTGAAGAAAATGAATTGGACACCTACATAAGTGGAGAGGTTCTAGTTCCAGAGGGAGATGAGGCTAAAACCCTTACACAAGAATAACTTGGTCAAGGCCAAGAAGATCATTGCTGATTCTGTCAAGGATAACCTTATACCAGAAGTGTTTTCCCTAAATACACCTAAAGATATGTTTGATTACTTGAACAAGCTATTTGAAGGGAAGAACATAAATTAGAAGATGCTTTGAGAATCCAGTTGAAGAATAGAAAGATCCAGAATGCATAGACCATATAGTCATACCTTACAAGGGTCTCTCAAATTAAAGAACAATGTGAAGCGGTATAAGAAGAAGTGGAGAATGAATAAGTTGTGATAATCACCTTGAATGGCCTTCTAGGATCATGGGATTCATTCATTTGAGGAATGTGTGCCAAAAGGAAGTGATTACTTTCAATAGACTCTAGGAAGAGAGTGCACAAGAAGAAGCTCGACTCATAATAAGAGAAAGAGAAGATGGGAGCAACTGAAGACCAAGCTCTCACTATCCAAAGAAGATACCTCAAGCGATGAGGAAGATGAAGAACTCAATTCTTGAAGAACCTCTTATCCATGTTAAGAATTTGGATAAGAAATGATGATTTTATGAATGAAGAAGATGGTGAAGCTAAAAGAAGGAGTCTACCCCCAAAAAAAATAAAGATAAGTATTCAATTGTCATTTCATGATGTATTATGCATTTGTTTATATTAAGTTGATGTATTATGCATGGTAGAATGTTCACAATAATGACATTATACTACTAATATGCATCTGATGGGTAAGTAGTTCATGGTGCTAGACAACTCTCCATTGTTGCTTGTCTAGAATAAAATCTCTTCACTGACATATTGGATTAGTGCTCAATCTCAATGATGTCTCGGTAGATATGGAAGGCATCTACAAACTTTCCGTGAGATATGGATGAATGTTGTATTGGATAAAAGAGTTGCATGATTATATTTTTATGCATAAGAATTTTAGATTGTGAATATGCCTTATGAAATGCTTCTAACCATATAGCTAATGCATTTGACTTGTACGAAAGATCGCGTACAATTTCCTACATGAAAAGAAGGATGAGACTTGTTACGAAGAACAAGTGATGACAGTTCAAAAAATAATCCAAAATGAAGAACAATGTGACGAGGCCTCAGACACACTCTAGTTATGGGACACTGTTGAGAGACATCATTGATGCAGAACCTTCCAACTATGAAGAAATATCCAAGAAGAAAGGGAAGGAGTGCACCAGTTCAAAAGGAATGATGTATAGGATGCGGTATCAAGACATGAAGGGAATTTCATAGTATATTCCATATGATATCCATAATGCATTAGATGGAAACATCGTGGGATACAAGGAAAGATTTATATCATGAGGATTCTCATGGAAAGAAGCCATAGACTACGAAGAGACATTTGCAGACAATATTAATTAAGACACATGACATGCAAACTCATGTGTGCAAATTAAAGAATGCCTTGTACAAGCATAGAAGACACCCATGGGATAACACATACATGAGGAGCTTGAATATCACCTAGAGTGATGAAGATCCTAACCTTTGCTTCAAGGTTGAAAATGAAAGCCTATAGAGGATGATAAGCTCGTAGATGGGTGCAAGAAGAATTATTTCAAGATAGAGGAGATTGGTATCCAGTGACCCTATATGGATACATATAATAGTAGTAGAAAATGAATCTACTTGTCACTCTAGGACAAAAATTTTCAATACATAGACTACAAAATTCAGATGGAGAGTGATACTCTACTTCAGAGGGAGTGAGTCTAGAATATCCTGAGGCTCGACATGGTATGACAGGATGGACAGATTACTCATGCCTCTAGGATTTACTGAGAGTAAAGCATATTCCAATCTTTGTTTCAAGGTTGAAGCAAGAAGAATAGTGATGCTCATGTTATATGTCGATGACTTGTTTCTGATAGAAAATAGGAACTCATTAATGTTGTAAGAAGGCGACTTGCTTCTGAGTTTGAGATGAAGGACTTGAATATCATGCATTACTCTCTAGGCATGGGGGTGTGGTAGAATGTAGATGGAATATTCCTGAGACAAGGGAAGTATGCAATAGAGATCCTGAATAGGTTCAGGATGATGGACTATAAGGCCATGACCACACTTATGGAATTGAACCTGATGCTATTGAGTGTTTCTTCATCAGAGTCAGTTGATGCCGCAATGTATCATCAGATGATTTGTTCCTTGATGTACCTAAGGAATAAAAGACTAGATATTTTCTTTGTTGTGAACAAATTAATACATGTTCACCTGATGGTTGAAAAGCATGCAGTGAGCTACCTAAAGGGTACAGTTGATTATGGGCTTAAGTATGAAGTAAATCAGAAGATTAACTTAGGGGGTTATATGGATTCGGATTGGGCAGCAGTGCCATTGATAGGAAGAGAACTTTGGGGTGTTACTTTAGTATGAGATTAGATGTGATATCCTAGTTTAGAAGGAAGGATTCCTGCATGGAGCTGAGTACATTCGAGGAAAAATATGTTTCCTTATTAGGGAGGTAGTATGTTTATTTTGAAAACTACTACTTGATTTGGTTGATTTGAATTTCATTTTTGTATGATGCAGAGAAAATTGGTGAAGATCTATTTT
The DNA here is from genome assembly GCA_001517045.1 of Pseudotsuga menziesii. Classification (NCBI taxonomy): domain Eukaryota; kingdom Viridiplantae; phylum Streptophyta; class Pinopsida; order Pinales; family Pinaceae; genus Pseudotsuga; species Pseudotsuga menziesii. The sequence continues at coordinate 184,574 of LPNX010466161.1, read as the reverse complement.
GTGATCCAGATCGAGATCTCTCAAAAGAGGGATTTATAGCATAGCCAGTGAGATAGGTTGTCTGAGCATAAAATCCTGGAGAAGCTCATAGGTTTCACAGATGTAAACAGGCCTATAGGTTGTCCTCGCATGTAATCGATCCTTACGAAGCTCACAGGTTATCCTTGGATGTAATCAACCCTGATATGATTCAATGCTATAAATGGCCACAATGAATTTTGAGTACTTCAGGGACAAGCTTGGTGTTCTTCAGATCAAGGTTCCTTCCAAGGGGAAGCGATGAGTCCTTGGGACCTTATGACATGGTTGTAGGCTAGACCTCCCATGGTCAGATGTAAGTGCCAAGCCTTTCTAACATAGTGGAAGGATGTGTTCCTCCCATGGTCAGATATAATTGTTATTCCTTTCTGACATGGTGTTAGGCAGGGAATCCAATGGTTAGATATAAGTGTTGTGCATTTCTTACATGGTGGTAAGCGGGGCCTCCCATGGTCAGCTGTAAGTGCTTTTCCTTTTTGACATGGTGGTAGGCGGGGCCTCCCATGGTCATATATAAGTGCAGTGACCTACATCCAGTATGAAAAAGGACTGGCTCTGTAAAGACCCACATCCACTATGAAAAAGGACTGGCTATGTGGAATTACATCCAGCATGAATAAGGGCTCGCTCTATATTTTACTACATACATTATGAAAAAGGATTGGCTCTGTAGAGACCCACATCCAGTATGAAAAAAGACTAGATCTATGGAAGTACATACAACATGAAAAGGGGCTGGCTCTGTAGTGGCCTACATCCAGTATGAAAAAGGACTAGATCTGTAGAGACCCACATCAAGTATGAAAAAGTACTAGCTCTATGGAAGTACATCCAACATGAAAAAGGGATGGCTCTGTAGTGGCCTACTTCCAGTATGAAAAAGGATGGACTCTGTAGAGACCCACATCTAATATGAAAAAGGAATGGCTCTTTAGAAGTACATCAAGCATGAAAAAGCAATGGATCTGTAGTGGCCTACATCCAGTATGAAAAAGGACTGGCTCTGTAGAGACCCACAGCTAGTATGAAAAAGGAATGGCTCTATCAAAGTACATCCAGCATCAAAAAGGGATGGTTCTATAGTGGCCTACATCTAGTATGAAAAAGGATTAACTCTCTAGAGATCCACATAGAGTATCAAAAAGGACTAGCTCTATGGAGGTACATTCAGTATGAAAAAGGACTAGCTCTGTAGAGGTCTACATCCAGTATGGAAAAGGACCGACTCTTTACAGGAATACCTACATGGATTCTAGGCCTACAAATAGCATGAAAAAGGGCTGGCTCTGTAGAAATTCCTATGACAAGAAGAATGAAGAGATTGCACCATTTGATTGAGATAGCAGAAGCAATGATGATGATAATGATCTAGTGATGATCCATATTTGATGATGATCCAATGATGATGCAGCTTTGATGATGATCTAGTGATGATCCAACTTTGATGATAATCCAGTGATGATCCAACTTTGATGATAATCCAATGATGATCCAGAGAATAAGACTTGTGCCAATGAATTGTTTCAAGAGAATACCTTCCTAGTTAAGAGTGAGTGTTTATGTATTTGTAACTTCATAATGTATTCACTTGTATATGTTGTATTTCATTGATCCCTGATGCTCCTATCGGGACAATCACTTGTATTTCCTTGTACCCCAATGTTCTTATCGGGAGAATTACTAAAAGTCATGAGATAGTTCCCTCCATTGTAAGTCAGGTCATTAGTACCCTAGTTTTGGTTACTCTAGGCTACGTAACTAGGTAAAAGCATGGTAACGTGTCTCACTTTGCGGTGATAAAATTTGTTATGTTTTTATAAATTTATTTAAAATATTTATTATAAAAAATAAAAAATGTGATTTAAAAAATTAAAAAAATAATTTTAACAATCACTTGTATATTATTTCCATATTCACATGAAAAAGAATTGATTTTGATGTATTAAAATGATAGGTTTTTGGGTCATGCTTTTACATACTCATAAAACTTATTATTTATATTGATAATTTAATAATAATTAAAATATATTATAAAATAAAATTAGAAAATATGTACAACAATCTTAGAAGTGTCTATTAAAAACTTGTTCAAAAAAATTGGAATTAGAAAAGTAAATGAAGGAAGATATGGGGGGTCGCGGTTTTGTGAGTACTTATGAGATGCATGAAATAATAGTAAATGGCCTCTTAATAAAATGAAATAAATAAGATAAAAATATTTTTTTTATCAAAAAAAAATACTATATAAAATCTCATTCATAATGAAAAGATTTGTTTCATTACACCATTATCTAATTCTTGATGGATTTATAGATTTCTAAACAAATACTTTTAGTTCATAAATTTCATCGCCGCAAAATGAGAAAAAGTGAGACACATTACCATGCTTTTACCCAACTGCGTTAGGATTACTCGAGCCTACGTAACTGAGTCACATATTAAGTGAATGAAAGAATATAAATAGAATTTAGGCTCTCCTCATTTCTACAAACATATACACTCACTCAACTGGGGTGCATGAGTGACAGAGGAAGTGCTCACACAAGTGAGAGAGAGAACAACTGTTGGAGATCATATTTTTTGTCTTTGGGTTTTACTGCTGCCATTAGTGATCATTCTATCTCTGAGGAAGTTGCGGGGTTTTTTATTTATGGTTTCCCTGAGGATAAATCTTTGTGTCTATTGTCTCTTTTGATTGATTGTTGTGCATGTTATTCTCTTAGATAATATCATATTGCTTAAATTAAAAAAGTGTAACAATGTTGCATTGAAAAATAGAGGTAGATAGAACTGGAAAAGATGGATAATTTTTTTAATCCCCATGGTTTCTTTACATTTATTATCGTTGTTACTGCATTTCATTTCATTTTTTTGTATTAGAATTCATGAAGGATATTTGGAATCTGATGTGTGATTGTATAAGTTTGCACATCCTAAGTATGACCTAAGAACCATCTTGTGGGACATGTCAACTGAACATGAGAAATCATCTACAATCTACAACTCTAAGAGAATTGGAGGAAAAGTTAGTGAGACAAGATAGGTTCATGTCTAACTAGTCAATAGAAATAATTCAACCTTCATGGGGGAAGTTCATTGTTCAAAATATGGTGGAGATGATGGCCTTCATTGAATATATTTGAGACTTTAGTTTCTAGGGCCTAAGATTTGGTTAAGGTACTCTATCCAATCTGTAGCACGACCTTGCCATCTTATTCATGAAAGTATTTTGACTCAATATTAAAGATAGTTATATTCGGACCCAATATTTTTGGTAGGATATGAATGCAACTTGACCTGTCCATGCTTTCTTTTTGGACTTGAATTATTTTAAGAGTTTATTGGTGTTATGCTTATTTCCCTTAAAGTAGTAGGGGATATAATTGGTCTCCCTTAACTCATTCAATTGTGATTAGAGAATGTGATCAACGAATATGATTACCAACTCTTCACAACCATCCTTACAAATGATGAAATAGGTCTATTATCAATCTCTACTACCGAACGAAGTTGTAAACATTAGAAAATAGGACCACAGAGCAATAACAGATATACAGTTAAATCATAAACAAATTTCAAAACACAATAAAACATTACATAGAGACACAGAGATAATGGGGTTCACCCAAATGATGGGCTACGTCCACCAAGAAATTTCTAGTCCTTTTATTATCGTCCAAAAAGATGAAGGGATAAAACCTGCAACAATACTGCTACACTCCATATTCACGCTCTAACAGTATTTATTATTTTACAATAAAATACCATACACATTCATTTTTACAATGCTTTCTTTTATAGGGGAAATACAATGGGAATATTCTAGGGTTAACCCAATACCATGGGTCTACAAAACTGTTGGCCAACACATATCCCAAAAAAAATTCTTGGGGGATCTGCCCCCAAACCCCCATTTCTCAGGGATGATGCCCCCATGAATTGGGGGATCGCTAGCCCCCTGGACCCCCTAGCCAGGGGGGATGGGCTCCCCGGGACCCCCATGGTGGGACTAAGTCGCCCCGCACCCCCTAGCTAGGAAAAGTGTACAGTAAACCTGTGGTACAAACATGACTACTCAATAATATCTCTGGAGATCAGGATCCATAACCAACGATATCCCACTTGGATACTGATCACAACAACTCCACTGTTTCTACACTTGCTGGACTATGCTTGTTATACACACCAGGCACATAGAGAGGGGGGGTGAATATGTGTGTGGAGTCTTTAATAATTTTTCAATTTTAATAATCAACAAATAATTCATCAATGCATTATTCCACCATTTGCATAATCATTTCATAAACATCCATCACTTCATCATTTATAGATCTTAAGCATCTGAATCATGAAGTCATAATAAGAACCATAGCACAAGAGAAGACAACACCATATGATTTTGTAATGTTTTGTATTTTTTTTGGAACGTCTACAATCGTGAGGTAAAATTAGCACCTACTAATACAAAGAGCACCTACTCTTCTTCAAGGACCCTTCCTGGTTTTCTTAGACCCTGCTAAGAAGGGTTTAAGGTATCCTAACCTCAAACGTAAGACATGCTTACTTTTACAATTAAATCTCACTGTCACATCATCTCATCAATCACATCAACATCACATGTCTCTTCAATATGTTCTGTTGTAGGTCAATACTGTTGATCATCTGCTCATCACTCTCATCAACACTACTGCAACACACTTCTCAATATTCTATGTTCATCAACACCTGCTCTTCAATACTGCTAATTCATCAAGGTTTTCTCAATATGTTGTTGGTGCCATCAACTTGTCATGTCTTTTTCTTCAGCTTGTGACTGGTCATGTCTTACCTGATATCATCTAGGAGTATGGGAGTGCATGCATCACAGATCATAGATTATCATATCATGACATACATCATCTTCATCATAGTATGCTTTCTCAATCATCATCTTCATCAACAACTTACTGCTTATGTCTCTTCTGTAGATGACCATAACTCATCATACAACATTCTCAGTCATCAACCCCACATGTGATTCCATGATGGATCTTGGCCCTTGGAGGTATTCTTGTGTGGTTGAGGTGGTTGAAGAAGCCCATGAATCCTCTTAATTGATGAAGAAGCTTTGAATAAGTCCTTGGACCCACACTTGATTGGTTGATGGTCCTTGAACCCTTGAAGGAGATGATATGGTTACTTGTGGATGATGGGGTCCTTGGTCACACATGTCATGGTGTTGGGATTCTTTGATGAAGCCCTTGATGGCTTGATACACCCTTGCATATGATGGTTTGGGTGTTGAACCCACACATATGGATCTTGAAGATGATGAGTGACATGACAAAAACACCTTGTTGACTCATCCTTATGATATGACTTGAGGATAAACCCTAAACCCTTTTAAAATGATGGTACAATGTCTCATGGACATTAAAAACATTTCATTTAAATGTTATATGATTCAAATTCAATTTTTAAATACAAAATACATACTTACCTTTCTCACCCTAGAAGTTGGACCTAATTGAAGGATTGGACAACATGAATGTGTATATAAACGCATCACGTTCACACTCCAAAACTGAGTTGATTAAAATCAAAACAAAAATTAATATTTGTTTTTAGCAGGTCGGCTCCACAAAATTTATAAAATTTTCTTATCAGGTCAGCCCCAAAATATGAAGAGAAATGTGTATAAATAGAAGTGATGTCTTGTTCATTTTAAGGTTGATCCGTGGGAGTATTCTGAGCTCTAATTTCGGATTAGTGACTGAGGTAGCCACAACAGAGATTCCATCTCTAATTTTCAGTCATCCAAACATCTTTGATTTTTATATGAAGTATCCCTTTCTAATTTTTGAGTGAGATGAGCTCTGAATTTGGGTATACAGTGACTGAATGTTAAGCTTAACCTTGACTTGGGATTGAGTTAAAGGTGGTTTACATCTAGCACATGGTTTTTTGTAGCCCATGGTATTGTCCCATGGTATTGCATGTGACGAATCCTTTATAAGGCTTGAGGAAAATCCATTGTAAAATTGCCTGGAGGTGAGCGGTGGCTAGCTCACTTGGCTGGGATGGCCGGTTTTGGCCATATAATGAAGATCTTCATTGGTGTTGGTTTTCCCCGGATGGGGTTTCCAGGTTATATCGTGTGTCTATCTTGAATGTTTCTTGCAATGCTTATTTTCTCGCATATTGTTATTTAATGTTGCTCGTTTTTAACCTAACAACTGGTATCAAAGCCATGGTTTAGCTTGGTTATGCTCGTTGGTGTTTCTATGTTGAATCAAATTATGGGGTGCATGTTCGGTGGTACCCGACACCCTAGCAGTAAGTTTTTGGTCCATGTGAAACTTAGCCGTAGGCAATTTTGGATTTCTCTGGTTGCTAAAAGAATAAGGTATCCCTCTTATGCACAAAGAAGGCATGTTGCATCAAGTGTGGAATGAACCACTAGGTAGGTACGAGGGTGGCAGGTGTACTCGTAGCCTAGATTGATGTGAATCGGAGAGGTTGAGTCTTCGATTCCAGGAAAAATGTGAGATGGTTTAACCTCATTTTTGGGACCAATATTGATGAGCCATGTATGTGAAGAGAATTCCTAGAGAATTGGCGGTTACAGTGGCCGATGACCCAGGTAATCCGGTAGATAGTTTTTTCTTTATATGGACATCAATGACAGAGTTTGGATGCAAGTACAAAAGGATCATGACAATTAGATGAGCAATAAAGCGAGAGGATGAAGCAATGGATGGTGATGGTATAGTTACCATGAAGACACATGAAAACAAAAAATTAATGGAGCATTTTGCATGTAAATGGGCATATGGCTATAAGACCTAGTAAGGCATGCATACCCCTAGTAACTCACCAATAAAGTCGGGAGATAGACCTAGGTGATAGGGGGTGTATGTGATATTCCTCGGTTAAACTTTGAGGAGAGTTGGTGATTACTCCAAGTCAATTTTAAAGGGGGGATTGTTAAGGTTAACCTTGACTCGGGATTGAGTTAAAGGTGGTTTAGGTTTAGCACATGGTTTGGGCACATGGTTTGTTGTATCCCATGGTATTGTCCCATGGTATTTCATGTGATGAAGGCTTTATAAGGCCTGAGGATACTCCATTGTAAAATGTCCTGGAGGTGAACGGTGGCTAGCTCACTTGGCCGGGATGGCTGGTTTTGGCCATATAATGAAGATATTCATTGGTGCTGGTTTTCCCCACATGGGTTTTCCAGGGTATATTGTGTGTCTATCTTGAATGTTGCTTGCAATGTTTATTTTATCGTCTATTTTTATTTAATGTTGCTCGTTTTTAACTTAACACTGAAGTAGCCACAGTAGAGGCCTGATTTTTTTACTAGCAGATCTGTAGAAGCAAAGGACACTGGGCCAGCCACTGAGGAAGAATTTTGGACTATCTAAACTTAGAAATTTTCGATTGTTAGGTCATATGATGGAACACTTTTGTAGAGATAAATTATAGAATACAAGGAGAGTATAACTATGATCTTGGGAATCCTTAATCCCTGCCTATTTGTTGACAAAAACTTAAACAAGCCCAGAGAAGGAGTTCTGATCTTGATAACCAAGGACTCTTGAAAAAGTGACTGGAGATTCTGGTATATAAATCAATTTTTCAAAGGTATGTATATTATTCTCTTGATTAGGAAGCCATTCCTTTTGTAATGCACAAAGGATTTACTCTTTGTTTTTAACAAAGGTATGCAAAAAATCCATGTATAGTTCAAAGGGTTCTAAGTAGGTTCCTTCAGAACAAACTAATCACTGGAAGGTAATTATGGGCAAGTTTGCTAAACAAAGAAAATATGGAATACCCTTGTTTGATGGGATAAACTATACATTTTGAAGCATAAGAATGAGAGCCTTCATAGAAGCTCAAGGAATTGAAATATGGCAGAGTATCGAGAATGGGTACAAAAGACCGTTCCAACTAATGTAGGCGAGTTGGTCCAATACAACAACAACTCGAAGGCCATAAATAATATTCTAGGTGCTATAAATGAATATGTATTCAAAAAAGTGATGAAATGTCCCTCTGCAAAGGAAATGTGGGACAAATTCCAAACCACATATGAAGGAGACAACAAATTCAAGGAAACCAAACTTCAGACATACAGGGGACAATTCAAACAGCTAAGAATGAATGAAGACGAAGACATGGCAACTTATATTCTTCAGGTTGATCAACTTGTGAATACCATCATAGGTTTGGGAGAAGAGGTTGAGGAGGCTATAGTTGTTCAAAAAATTCTAATAACTCTTCCCAAAAGGTTCAACCCCAAGTTCTCTTCCTTAGAAGAAAGAACATATCTAAAGACTATGATAGTGGATCAACTGCATGGGACTCTAGTAGCTTATGAAATGAGAATTGAAGATGAAGACATGTCAAGAAAGGAAGCAACATTCAAGGTCTCCTCCAAACAAGCTGGGAAGAACAAATAAACAAAATACAAATCGACAAGTGATGAATCTAATGATGAAGAAATAGCCAACTTTGTTCAGAAATTAAAGAGAGGAATTGGAAAATACAAAGGTAAGCTGCCTCTTAAATGTTTTTCATGTGGAAAGTTAGGTCATTTTGCTTCTAAATTTCCATATGCAAAGAACTCAGATGGTGAAGAGGTGACCGTTTTAAACCCTACAAGAAGTACAATAATTACAAGAATAAGAACAAAAGAAAGTTTGCAAAGAAGAAAAGTCTCTACACAAAAAGAGACAATAGCTCATCCGGTGGTGACTGTGACAATAATAGTGATAGTGATTCTGATGATGACGATGAACAGGACAAAGTACTCTTTATGGAAATAATCTTAGATAAGGATCATAATAGTAATGAATAATCCAAAGATGAAGGAGAAGTAGATCTTGATGAATAACTTGTAAGCTCCTTGAAAGAGATGAAGAAAGTCAGGAAGGATAATAGAATTCTTAAGGAAGAGGCACAACGGTTTGAACAAACCATTGTTGACTTACAAACCAAACTAGAAGAATCCAAATGAGTTGAAGACTCTCTTATTGAACAACTAATGAAAAATAAAATAGAAAAGGAGAATCGTGATGCTGAGATAGTATCTCTGAAGAACAAGCTACAGATGAAAGATATCGCAAAGGGTTATGAAAATAGCTCCAAGGTTCTATAACAAATCATCAGCAATCAAAATCAATTCTTTGACAAGACTTGTATAGGATACAAGCAAAACACAAATGAATCATCAAGCTCAATGTTGATAGATAACAAAAAGAAGCCAAGAAGGTATGTATAAGTTGTCAAGGACTACAAAAATGAACAAGAGATTGAATTCCATCAAGAACAACCCTTATCAGAAGAAGGGCCAGTAGAAAGACCAGATCTCAGAAAATCACCTCCTCCATATGTTCCAAGGTATGGATACTTCTTTTATGGACATTGCTTTACATGTGGAAGATTTGGACACAAAGATGTAAACTTGTTTCAAAGAAGAAACTTTGATACAAGGAATAACCTTGCAAGCCTTAGACGACCACAATACAACAACATATTTGGTCCCTTGAGATCAGAACTAGAATGTTACAAGTGTAACAACTTTGCACATATAGCAAGAAATTGTAGAATGAGGATAACAACAGTAAGAAAAGAGGACATTCCCAACAAGGTATGGCTCAAACACAATAAAAACTACGAATGTGGAATCACTCTTCAAGGTCAGAATCATAGCTCTAGTAAATAGTATGTTGATAGTGGTTGCTCCAAGCATATGAAAGGTGACAAATATGCTTTCATCAATATTGAAAAGGATAAAGGATCTGTTTTATTTGGAAATAACAATTCAGCAAAAGTATTGGGAAAGGGCACAATAAACCTTGGAAGTAAAAACTCCTTGGTTGAAAATGTCTTGCTTGTAGATAACATGAAACATAATCTGCTAAGCATGAGTCAAATGTGTGATCAAGGACATGAACTCATCTTCAACTCAAAAGGATGCAAAATAAGAAAGCAAGAATCAAGGAAGTTGGTAACCACAACCACTAGGACTCCAAACAACATATATGTGTTATATGAGATTGAGTCCGGAAAATGTCACTTGGGAAAATAAGATGAAAGTTGGCTTTGGCATAGAAGAATGGGGCATATAAATTTTGACAATTTGGTCAAAATATACAAAAACCATGTAGTTCGAAATATGCTAAAATTCACAAATCCTGCTAACTCTGTATGTGAACAGTGTCAACATGGAAAACAAACAAGAGTGCATTTTAAGATGAAAGAGAATTCTTCTACAAAACCTTTGGAGCTCCTTCGCACTAACTTATGTGGACCAACCAAAAGAAAAGGATTGAATGGTGAAAAATACTTCATGCTACTCATTGATGACTATACCAGGATCACATGGGTATGTCTTCTCAACAAGAAATCAGAAGCATTTGGATGTTTAAAAATGTTCAAGGAACTAGTCAAGAATGAAACAGGGTCACGAATCAAGTGCCTTAGATCTGACAACAGTGGACAATTCACTTCTAATGAATACAACAAATATTGTGAAGAGCATGGAATAAAGAGATAGTTTTCAGTAGCCAGAACACCTCAGCAAAATGGATTTGCTAAAAGAAATAATAGATCAGTAATGGAGATGGCTCGAACCATGTTGAATGAATCCAATTTAAATGACAAATTTTGGGGACACACAGTTCATACAGCAGTACACATCTTAAACAGAGGATTACTCAGAAACAAAAATGATAAAACTTCCTATGAGTATGGACCAGAAGAAAAGCAAGTGTATGACACTTCAGAATCTTTGGAAGCAAGTGTTACATCAAAAGAGAAGATAAGAAGATTGGAAAATTTGACTCTCGAGTAGATGAGGGCATATTCGTTGGATATTCATCCAAGAGGAAAGCTTACAAATGCTACAATATGAGATTAGAAAAAGTGATTAAAAGCATTAACGTGAAGATAGATGAAGGAAGACTAACATCATCTAGAAAAGACTCAGAAGAATCAAGTGATGAAGAAGAGGAAGGTTCCAAGAAAAAGGATGTGAAGAACATTAATGTGGAAGAAAAAGCAGACGAGGATGAAGAGAAACTCATGAAAGATGAAGAACATAATCAACCAACTATTGAACAAGAAGAACAAAAGGATCAACTAACACCTAAGAACTAGTACCAGAAGAATCATCCATCAAATCAGATTATTGGTGAAAAGGATGTCGGAATAGGAACCAGAAGAAATGAGCATGTACACTTCTCTCTTTTGTCTACAATTGAACTTTGAACTTTTTTAGAGGCAAGTACAAATGAACAATGGGTTAAAGCTATGGTAGAAGAACTAGATCAAATTGAGAAGAATGAAACTTGGGAACTTGTTCTGAGACCACGTAACAAGAATGTAATTGGCACAAAATGGGTTTTCAGAAACAAAAAGAATGAAGATGGACAGATGATCAGAAACAATGCTCTATTGGTTTGTAAGGGTTATGCTTAGATTGAAGGAATAGACTTTGAAGAAACATATGCATCAGTAACTAGAATGGAAGCTATCAGAATGATATTGGATTACGCTTTCTCTAGAGACATCAAAGTGTATCATATGGACGTAAAACCAGCTTTTCTAAATGGGGAATTGGAAGAAGAATTCTATATTGAACAACCAGAAGGATTTCAACTTTCATAGAACAAGGACTATGTATGCATGCTCAAAAGGGCCTTATATGGACTAAAGAAAACTCCAATAGCTTGGTAGTCTAGATTGGACAGGTACTTACTACAACAAAACTTTAAGAGGGGAAGTGCAGATAGCAATTTGTACATCAAGCAAGACAATGACAGCATACTCATCATTGAATTTTATGTTGATGATATCATATTTGGAAGTGATGATGATTCATTGAGTCAACAATTTGCTAAGGACATGCAAAAAGAGTTTGAAATGTCATTACTCGGTGAATTGACCTTCTTCTTGGGACTCCAGATATCTCAAAGATTAGAAGGAATTTTTATTGCCCAGAAAAAATACATCAAGGAGATGTTAAAAAAATTCTAGATAGAATACAGTAAACCTGTGAGTAGCCCTATGATCACCAGTTTTAAGGTAAGCGAAGACGATGATTCTAAGGAAGTTGATCAAAGGCTCTATAGATCAATGATTGGTATTCTACTATATGTAACGACCTCTAGACCAGATGTGATGCAAGTCATTGGACACGTTGCAAGATCTCAAGCTTCCCCAAAGGAAACTCACTTTATAGCAATTCAAAGGATCTTTAGGTATCTCAAAGGAACTTTGGATTTTAGACTTTGGTATCCAAAAGGGAATGATTTGACATTGATAGCCTATTCAGACATAGATTGGGAAGGATGTGTTGACGATAGAAGAAGCACTAGTGGAACAACTTTCTTTTTAGGCAATTGTTTGGTATCTTGGTAAAGCAAAAAACAGTCTTGAGTGTATTTATCAACTGCAGAAGCAGAATATATAACATCAACAACTTGTTGTACTTAGATTATTTGGATGAAGGAAACCCTCTAATACATAGACATGAGATGTAATGAGCTGATCCCTATTCTATGTGACAATACGAGTGCCATCAGTATCTCCAAGAATTCAGTTATGCATTCCAAGACCAAGCACATTCCAATAAAGTTTCACTTTCTTCGGGAACATGTCACAGAAAAGAATATCAAGTTGGAATATATTGGGACAAAAGAACAGGTTGCAGATATTTTTCCTAAGCCTCTCCCAAGAGAGACTTATGAATACCTCAGAGAAAAATTGGGAGTCATGCTATCTCCTAATTGAATTCATCTATCTTCAACAACACTACAGTATGAAAGGGGGAGCATGGCGTGAGGGGGAGCATGCCCTAAGGGGAAGTTGTATGATCAAAGGATGTTCCCTTTTCCATTGACGCCAAAGGGGGAGAGAAGTTGTGAATAAGGGGAATGTATTGTAAGGAAGAGTTATGGTGTTGTCATCAATGAAAAAGGGGGAGATTGTTGATTATTTTTTCATTGATGCCAACAACGCATGGTCATTAATGCCAACAAATGTCTCTTGGTGCCCCTTAAGGAGCCCTTGAGGGTTAAGTAGTTGTCAATGTCAAAGGAAACATTTTGACTTTGTCCAAGCCAAAGTCTGAAGCCCTCAGAGCCCTTGGGACAATTCCAAAATCCCTGTTCACATTGTAGAGTGCTCAAGTACCCCTAGCTTGTCTTATGATTCCCTAGCTGTGTCTTTGGTAAGTTGAAGAAGTTGCAAGAGTCCAAATGACCCTTTCAGTGATCATTTGCATTTGATAATGGTCATGGTACTTAAGGAAAAGCAATGGCACCCCCTCCTTTTTGGTTATGAGTCTTCACTTATGGTAACTCTAATGAACTAACAAACTATCCTAAAACCCTTACCCATGGCCCCTAAGCCTACATTCTACTCTTTGTTGTATGCCTTGACCTTAAAACATTAGAAATACCAAAACTTTGAACAAAGATCCCCTATATATAAAATACTAATAAAACGTACAACAAGTAATAAGTATTAAAACATAATTAAAATAATATTAAATTAAAGTCCCTAAACTTCTATTTATGGAGATTAACCTCCTTTAATTTTAATTAAAACTTCATTAGAGGAAATTTCAACTCAAAATGGGCCTTTTAACTTTAACTCAAATTCTATGTCATCATGTGTTAGCTAATGAAATTGCTTTGAATTTGAAATACTGTATAGGTCTTAAACACTTTTTTAATATAAATTTGGGGATAGGTATCATAAAAAAACTACTTTTTTTGTTTGTATTTTCAACATATCTCCCTGTGTTTTTACTCAAATTTCGATCGGGAGAGCTTGTTGGATGCGGAATTAAATTCTGCATCCAACGAGTACCCACTCAGAATACTTTTGAGCGACCCCGCTACCCCAAAAACAAGAAGTACCTGGAAAAATGTGATGATGATGTCATCATCACGTTTTTCCAGGTACTTCTTGTTTTTGGGGTAGCGGGGTTGCTCAAAAGTATTCTGAGTGGGTACTCGTTGGATGTGGAATTAAAAATTCCACATCCAACGAGCTCTCCCAATCAAAATTTGAGTAAAAACATGGGGAGATATGACGAAAATACAAACAAAAAAGTAGTTTTTTTCTTTTCTTCCTCCAAAATTAATAAATATTATTTTATTAATTTTTTTAGGAGGCCCATTTTGCGTTGAAATTTCCTCTAATGGCTTTAATTAAATATTTAAAAAAACCATTAAATATTTAACACATTTTTTAATAAAAAGACTTAACAATTACCTAATTACATTTTAATTAAATTTAAAATTGAAATATAGTAAAATGATTTAACACTTTTTAATATAATAAACAAAAAATCCCTTCATCTTCCACAATGGACCACTTTTTAACATTAACAAAAAAAAAGCTCTTGTAATTTTTAAATGCAATATTAAAATAAAACATTAAAACATTTAACATTTAAAACAAGTTTAATATTAAATTTAAACCCCATTTAATACAAAATGAAAGTCGTTCCAACATGTTTTTAAGGTAAAATCTATTCTAAATAAAACTTTAAAATATTACCTCTCAAAAGTTGGGTCTTGTGTGAAGTACTCAAACAAAGATATAAATACATTGACATTGTCACACTCAGCAAAAAAAATTAACGAATATCTGACAGGGTCTTAAAAATTTCATGAGCTAACTGTGGGATTTTTGGGGTCACAATAGAAGATTGCTTTTAATTATGGTAGAACCAAGTTTGAAAAACAATCCTCTCTTTTTCTTTTTGCCAAATTCTGGAGCAGCAATTCAGTGAAATTTTGTGGGGTTCTTGGTAGCATAATTAAAGGAGCAGAACTGAGCTTTTTAGACAGAAAAGATAATCGTTTTGGGATCCGAATTTTGACTGAGATCTGATGGCAGACAGAGGCTCTCCTTCGCTTGTGTTAAGTTATTGTTTTGACTGATATTTTGTTGGCAACAATAGACAGGAAAATAAAATTTCCACATAGTTTTGTCACCAAGACCTACCATCATATCCATCCATATTCTTTTTGACTGAGTTCTTGGTTGAAGTTTCCTTGCTGCAAAAAAACCCCAAGTTGCCCTTCTCAACAGTGCCTTGTCTTTTCAAAGTATTTCTCTTGTTTTGCATAGAGTATGAGGATTGGATGTTGATCTTTAAAGGGTTCACACACAGTCTAAGTTCAGTCCTGAGCTTCTCTTGAAGACTGTTTTTTTGTTGGTTCCTTCACCAAACAAGGTACGTTGAAATTTTTGTGTTAACAAGGGTCTAAAGTATACTATGTACAGACAGTATATAGAACATGAAAAGTATGGTGCACTATGTAGTAGCATGTGTATGTGATAAACAATGAGGAATTTGTAATGGTGCTATGTGTATAGTAGTATAAGTATACATGTGATGTGAAGCCATAATACATGACTCTGATATGATGATGAACATGCATGCTTTGCTTCGATGACATACTTCTATGCATTATGATGTGTAATTATTACATACACATTACATGTTGACAATGGTGGTGGCTACTTGATGATGATGATGGTACATACTCTATGACTTTTATGTATAACCTACGATGATGTTTAGTAATAGCAGAGCAAAGATTCTTTAGTGATTATGGATGACAATGAGCAATGGGTCACAGTGATATATATAGGGATGATTTGACAATTATTAGAGTGCATAGGTTATCAGCAACAGAGTTTGGTATGTAACAGGTCCACAGGTTCAGAAATCGTCTTCTTATCAGGGTGGCAAGACAGGGCAAGGAAAGGATATCGTAGCCTCCTTCTGTTTGAAGACAAAAAACTAGGGAGTGGAAGATTCCTTTAGTTTGTAGCCTGTAAATCAGGGGGTCATAGCCTCCTTCAAGTTGAAGCTGGAAAATTGAAGTCTATATAATAAGGGGGTTGTTCCCTCCTTCCAGTTATTTCTGGAAAACGATTTTTAAAGGATTATGTGGTTTTACCCCCGGAAATTAGGTTTCCATGTCAAAAACTATTGTGTAATGTGCATCTTGTTATTTTTATACGCATTGATGATGTGATGTGATTGGTGATCAAAAACCTGCTTTTGATAAAAATTTAAATAATACAAATATTGATTCACCCCCCTCTCAGTATTTCAGCAATTCTTTGGACCTTGGACTTGGAAAATTTCTTATTTCTACCTTCATGCTTGAAGGCCAACAGAAACTGAGCATGAACTCAGTTTCTCTTTGGTTACTCCCTTTGTAAACATGTCTGCAGGATTCTCACTAGTATCTATCTTTCCAGTTTTAACAGTTCTTCATCTAGAAAAAATCTTATGAATTGGTACTTGAGTTGTATATGTTTAGTCCTCGAATGGAAGGATGAGTTCTTTGCAAGATGAATGGAACTATAGCTTTCATTGTACATCCTTCTATTCTCCTTCTTCTTACCCAATTCTTCCATGAACCTCTGCAAGCAAATCATCTCCTTACTAGCCTTTGTAGCAACAACATACTGTGCTTCCATTGTTGAAAGTGCAACAACCTATTGCAATTTTGAAATCTAACTTACTGTTGTTACACCCACAGTAAACAAATACCTTATGGTGCTCCTCCTGCTGTCTTTATCACTAGCCATATCCACGTCAACATATTCCTATAGAACAGTGTCTTAACCTCCAAAACATAATGCATGAGAAGTGGTACCTATCAAATACCTAGGAATCCACTGTACTGCTTTCCAATGCTCTTTACCTAGATTCTTCATATACCTGCTCACAACTCCCATTGCATGTGCAATATTTAATCTTGTGAACACCAGCATACATCAAGATTCTAGCCACTGATGAATAGGGAATATTGGACATGTAATTTATCTCTTCCTGTGTCTCCAGACACATATCCTTGCTTAGACTGAAATGGCTGGCCAAAGGTGTACTGACAAGTTTTTGATTCTACATTCTAAACCTCTGCAACACCTTTTCTATGTAGTCACCTTGAGACACCGCCAATTTTCAATTTTTCCCATCTCTTGTTATTCTCATACCAAGGATTTTCTTTGTAGCACCCAAATCCTTCATCGTAAATTATTTAGATAGTTTTATTTTGAGCACATTTATATCCTGCATGTTAGAACCTACAACAAGCATGTCATCCACATACAATAAAAAGATAATATATCTTCTGTCATCGAGCCTCTTGAAATAAACACAGTGGTAAGAATGACATCTAGCATAACCTTCTTCTGTCATAAACTTATCAAATTTAAAATACCACTTCCTTGGAGCTTGCTTTAGGCCATACAATCTCTTCTTCAACCTGCAAACCAAATTATCCTTCCCTTTGAACTCATACCTTTGTGGCTACCGCATATAAATCTCTTCCTCCAAATCCCCATGGAGAAAGGTTGTTTTAACATCTAACTGTTCAAGATGCAAATCTTCTACCACAACTAGACTTAAAATAGTTCTAATTGATGTCATTTTAACAACAGGATAAAATAGTTCATCAAATTCTATACCTTTCTTTTGTGCAAACCCCTTCACAACAAGTCTAGCCTTGTACCGTTTCTTTCCTCCATCTTCTTCATTCAACCTGTAAACCCGTTTATTCTGCAATTCCCTCTTTTCTATAGGAGACTTAACCAGAGCCCAAGTCTAGTTTTTTACCAATGAGTCCATATCCTCATCCATGCCTTGCCCCCACTTCTTTCTAGTTTCTACCTGCATTGATTCTTCAAAACATTCTGGTTCACTAGAATCAGTCATCAATAAATAATACATTGAAGGAGAGAATCGTTCAGGGGGTCTACTTAAACTGGTAGACTTTCTTACAGCTGCAAGAGTTTTAGGTACCTGCTGCTACTCTTGATTTTCTAGCGCCTTTGGAACTTCATTTTCTTTGATTTCATCAAGAACTGTGTACTATGTGTTTTCCTTTTCTTCCTCCTTTCCCTACAACTGATCTTTGTACATGACCTTTTCATTGAATACTACATCTCTACTCCTAATGATTTTGTGATTTTTAAGATCCCATAAGCGATAACAAAAATCATCAACCCCATATCCACTAAAGGTACATTTCTTGGATTTAGCCTCAAGCTTTTTTCTATCATCTTTATCAATATGGACAAATGCTTCACAACCAAAAGTTCTCAGAAATGAGTATTTTACTTGTTTATCTGTGGATGCCTCCTCTGGAATGCCATCATCCAAAGCACTTGAAGGCCCTCTATTTATTAAATAAACAACATTGTTTATAGCATCAGCCCAAAACTATAAGGGAAACCCTACATCCAATCTCATACACCTTGCACGGTCCATGACCGTTCTGTTCATCCTTTCTGACACACCATTTTCTTGTGGTGTTCTAGGGATTGTATTATGTTTGTGAATCCCATTGTGTGAACAGTAACTGTCAAACTCCTTGCTGTAGTACTTTCCTCCACTATCATATCTGAGACATTTCAACCTTTTTCTTGTCTCATTCTCAGCCAAACATTTCCACTTCTTAAAACTATCAAACACATCACATTTTTGTTTAATGCAATAAACCCAAGTTTTTCTAGTTTCATCATCAATAAAAGTAACATAATAACAAGAGCCACCAAGAGATTATACTTGAGCTGGTCCCCATACACCTATATGAGCAAGCTATAACTTTTCAGTCTTATTTTGTTTCCCAAACCTAAGATATCTAATTCTCTTCTGTTTTCCATAAACACAGCTCTCACAGAATTCCAAACTTACCTGCTTCAGATCTGGAAGCAGTTTCCTTGAGTGGAGAATTCACATCCCCTTCTCACTCATGTGTCCAAGCCTATGATGCCACAACACCGCACCTTTTTCTGTGGAAGCTACAAAGATAGAATAATCAATATTATGATGACATAAATATAATGTACCTACCCTATCTCCTTTTTCTATTACCAGTGACCCTTTAGTGATCTTCCACCATGTTTCTCCAAATGTAGACAAACAACCACTATCTCCCAACTGCCATGTTGAGACCATATTTCTGTTCAGAGTAGGAATGTGCCTTAAATCCTTTAATAGCCATTCACTTCCATTATTTAACTTAATCTGTACCTTACCATTTCCAACAAGTTTACATGGTTCATCATCCCCCAATAAAACATGTCCAAAATCACCTTGAACATAATCATGAAAGAATTTCCTATGGGGTGTAAAATGACATGAAGTACCTGAATCTACTACCCATTAATCACTAGTACTATCTAATGCAAGAATCGAACCATGTTGTAACACATCACCCACTACATTTGCTTCCTAAGTAGTATCTTGCGGCCTGTCACCTTTCTTCTTTGGTGCTCGACAGTCTTCAAATGTCCTTTCTTACCACAGTTCGAGCACTCTTTTTTTCTGAATTTGGACTTGGATCTTACGATTTTAGACTTGCTACAATTTCCTGGGATCCTTCCTCTCTTGTTTTGTTTCCCTCTGCTTTCCATGGTCAAATCATTACCTGATGTATCACCTGTGATTTTTCTTCGTATTTCCTTGCTAATAATAACACCAACAACATCATCAAACTTAAGAGTGTTTGAAATAGGGATAGAGTTACTTACAGCCATGACCAAGCTATTCCAACTTTCTGGCAATGAGCACAATATTAGAAGAGACCTAATCTCATCATCAAAGTTCACTTTTACAGAACTTAACTAACTGGTAAGTGTATTAAACTCATTTAAATGGTCAGCAATATATCCACCTTCCGACATCTTCATATTAAATAAATGCTTCATTAAAAATACCTTGTTAGAAGCCGAGGGTTTTTCGTAGAGCTTACTTAATGCGCTCATCACACCCTCTTTTTTTTTCTTTTGAAATATTGAAGGCTACCAATGAAGCTAGGAACAACTGTAATGTTCCCAGTGCCTTTCTGTCAAGTACCTCAAATTCTGCATCCTTCATAGTCGCCGACTGTTTTGCTTTTCCACCCAACAACAGGAACAGATCCTTCTGGTATCGATAGTCCTCCATTTTCATTTTCCATAACTGATAATTTTGGCCGTTAAATTTCTCAACCCTAAACTTTCCTTCTTTCACCATTGCTCCCACTTGAACCAGTAACCCTTCTTTCCTACGAATTTTCCAACCAAATAGACCATTTGGATCTGATACCAATTGTTAGAAAACATGACTGCAGGGCAATAACTGATATACAGTTAAATCATAAACAAGATGCAAAACACATTAAAACATTACAGATAGACACAAATATAACGTGGTTCACCCAAACGATGGGCTACGTCCACAAAGAAAATAAATTTCTAGTCCTTTTATTACAATCCAGAAATATGAAGGGATACAGCCTACAGCAATACCGTTGCAGTTCCTATTCACGCTCTCACAGTCTCTCTTCTTTTACAATACAATACCAGACACAATCGTTTTTATACATCTTTATTTTATATAGAAAATACAATGGGAAAATTCTAGGGTTAAACCAATACAATGGGTCTGCAAAATTGTTGGCCAACACATATCCGACTAAGTCACCCCGCACCCCCCAGCTGGGACAAGTGTATAGTAAACCTGGGGTACAAACACGACTACTCAATAATATCTCTGGAGATTAGGCTCCATAACCAATAGTAACTCAGTTATAGACATCGATGAATCACTTCTGATCACTCCAATTATATACGAAGCGAAAGTTGAATCCACTTTTTTCGGTTATTGTTGGTGTATGATGTTCGATTATGATTGGAATAGAGGTGAAAATATTGTCAAGAATCCTCGTGATTTGCTTCGTTTGGACATGTTTTACATCTTGTAGTTAGATAATTAGATGCATATTTTAATTCTTTTGGACATGATGAAATGTGCTTAATGGAAAGTGATCCATGTAGATTTAAGGAACCCTTGAAGTGATATTAAAAGATGATAATTTATCACAACTTGTGAAGCTTTGTTTACAGTCTCTAGTTCTTCCCAACAGTAGTGTTTGGTCCAAAACTAAAACTTCTTGGAATTCAGTTTTGTTTCCATAGAAATATGCGCCCTTCTGGGGTAAGTTGAGTGAGACCTCTTTCCTGGTTGATCTGTCGAGGATTTGTTCAAAGTAGAAAACCCTACTTGTGCAGTGTCTCCTTTTAGGGTGGCTCTCATACCATGCTAATTTTTCTTAATTCCTTATACGATATCTTAAAACAATTTTCACTAAGGATCACTGAAAGAACAATAAGCACAGAAACACAAAGAACCAAACAAAATTATTCAGGGAATCCACAAGGGAGAAAATCCCACAAAACTTCCTTTGTATAGAACTTATCTAGAGCAGTGTAAAACCCAAACAGTCGCTTCTCTCTTCTTTCTGACACACTTGTTATTCTCTCTCTTGCAAACTTGTTTGACTGAGTGTGTACAAATGAAGGGGAGCAACTCCTTATTTATATTTGACACTTGACTTGAACTAGGACCTAACAGAGTTGACTTGTCTAGCAAGACACCAAGATAATGTTTATTATAATAATACTTTGGTACTATTCACTTGAATTTCATCTGGAGGTTTACATTGATTCTTTCAACGACTCTTGCATGACCAAACTCATCTCCCTATGGAGGGATACAATCAGTACATATGGAATATATTCCAAAGTTATAATACCTTAACAACAAAACCCTTGATAATATATTGGTTGGAAAAATAATGCCATTTTTTTATTTCTGAGACATTGCAAGGTTTCTAATGGGGTTCCAAACTCATTTTCATGTAATAATGATCTAGACACAACTAACTTTTTTGTTGCAGATTTAATCAAACACATTATTTCAAGCTGTAAGAAACCTCATAAATAGATGTCAAATGAACTATGAAAGAAAGTAAAGTTGATTCCTAGGCTAGAAGGTTTTAAAATTTAAGAGAGGTTCAAAGTTCTAACATAAGCATCCTTTATAAAACACATATGTAAAAAGTATCATTCAATTATAGAAATCACAACTAGCAATATAAATTCCTCATTATTAAATTTTCTGATGATAAAACCTATAAACAAACTCTTATATTGAATTGTCAGTTGGTGCATACAAAGAAGTTGAAACTCAAATATTGGGCATATTTTAAATGTCAAGGAAAGTTCTAAATAGGAAATTAAATCGAAATAGCAACATAACATTATGTAATTGTTGTTTCACCACTCCCAAAGAGGATATCAAATAATCAATCATGCCTAAATCAATGAAATACTCTTGGAAACTCTTTTATAATTGTTGAAGCTTTCAGTGAAAATATTTACATGGAAAATTGCATCTTATTTATAGTTAATAGTTAAAAGGTATTGAAACGGGTCTATTTTAACCCGTTCCATGAAACTAAGGAACAAATCTTGAAATTATGAGTGTTTTTATCAAGTAATATAAAATCCAAGGTGTCCCTACTAAAGTAAATTCTTTCTAATCCCATGAATGTCTTGATGAGAATGGAATCCTCCTAATCTACGGAATTGAAATATAATTTTTTATAGTGGTTTTAAAAGTAAACTCCATAAATCAAGAAATGGTGATGCTAAAATTCCATTATGTTGGGAATAAATTGAGTTATATGGGCTCATCGAAGTCAGAATATTTGTATTTTCTGGAAGGAAATACTTGATCTTTAACATGGTTTATACCTTCGCCAAGCAAGTTATACATAATTTTCTTTGGGATTTTTCTATTTAGTTTGACCCAATATTTTTTCTATATCAGAGATAGAGATAGAGGTAAAATTATAGGAGGGGCTACAAACATCTATGTTAGCAACTATCACTATGAAGAAACACATGCAAATCCTAGTGGTGTCCTCTTAAAAGTGTTAGGGAAATGAGAGGGTCTAGTTGTGTCAGATGGGGAGGATGTTGGGTGCAATCAATAAAAACTATCATAATATTCTAAACTAAAGAGAAAGAAAATATATAGGAATGGCCATCTGGTATACCAACGAATTGGGATGATGTGTGTTATCCAACAGATTAACCATCATATGTGTCCATGGAAGGTACAATGTATATGAGATATATTGTCACTGAGAGAGTGGTATGTGTGAGTAATATAAAAGTATCCTACCCTTTGATAGGTTCATGATGTTTAACGTTTACAACATTAAAATTATATTGTCTATTATCTCCACTTTTGCATGAATTTGTCATGAATGTACTTGCATTGTTGTCTTAAAAATAAGGCTATGACTAAATAACAATCTTTATGTCTTTCTAATCTGTGGTTAATAGAACATGTCTAACCAACCTATAATTCAGATCTACCTAAATTGTGTGTTACCCATGTGTGGTTGACTCTAAGTAATGTTTTATTCCAAATAAATCTATTAAAAAAGTTTTAGAAACAAGGTTTTTTTCTCAATATGAAGCAAATTTTCCTAGTCTACAAAACTCTAAAGAATACAACCTATTCAAAAATTTTCTAAATAAAACTTTTTAATGAACTGAAACTCATATTTTTTCTCTTGCAATAACTTTTGCAAATTTTCTCTATCCTTGGAATTATCTTAACAATTTTTCTGCTCCAAAATCCATTTATTCTTGAGCCCTTGTAGTCATTTTTTTAGTATAATATATATTTTCGTGAGCATAATGACATAGCCATAAATTTTTCATTGGGGATTTAATCATACAGACTAATTTCATTTTTAACAAACCTCACAATGAGAAGTCAACTGAACTAAGGAAGAAAGTAAGGTTGATTCCTAGGTTAGCAGGTTTTAAAACATTAAGAGATGTTCAAATTTCAAAAAAAAGAAGGATTTCAAAAAAGCATGCGCAAAAAGAATAACTCTGTTTGTTAGAGAATAATACCTCCTAGTACCATGGTAACATACACCAAGAAAAAATTTACATTTGTCTTATACTTATGTCATATGGTCCAAACCTTGGTTATGTTGGCCTAACAAGGTATATGGGGGTTTTGGACTCATTGATGCACCCAAGCACCATTTTTTTTTTCAACTAAGACAATGAGCGCCCTCATTTATTACATTTAAGTCCTTGGGGCACTGCTACTACTTAAAAAAGGGAATTGATTTTTTCCCTTTCGGACCATTAAATGTTGCCTAGAGCCACTTTGACTCACCTATGCACTCCACCATCACTATACTACCATAATATATGCCCTATCATGCTTCACCCACATTCACATGGCCATTCGTTGTTGATGTATTTGTAACTTCAGACTGTATTCACTTGTATATCTTATGTATTGTACCCTGATGTTTATTATGGGAAGTATCTATAATGTAATTGAGTCGTGTCAAGTCCCGATGTTCCGATTAGGAGGTTCAATAATGTAAACAAGTCATGTAAAGTCATTGAGTTTAACCCTCCATTATAAGTCGGGGCAATAGTCCCCACAATTGAGTCAAGGTTAACCCTCCTTGTTGATGGGAGGGAAAAGTCCCCACATTTGTGGGGCACTAGGGTTATTAGACTCTCGTAGAGAATTTGGCCCTAGTAAGTAATTATTAAGTGCGGAAGACTTGTTGGAGCAGACATAAAGTGAGCGGAAGAATATAATTAGAAGTGAGACAAAACTCATTTCTACACATCACACACACAGTCACTCACTTGGGCACATGAGTGAGAGAGGAGAAGCTCTCTCAAGTGAGAGAGAGAACAACTATTGGAGATCATCTTTTCTATATTTGGATTTTACTACTTCCATTGGTGCCCATCCTATCTCTGAGGAAGTTGTAGGGTTTTCTCCTCTATGGTTTCCCTGAGGAAAATTATTTGTGTCTCTTGTCTATTGTGTTTATTGTTGTGCATGTTATTCTCTCAGATAAGATCCTAAGATCATATTGCTTAAATGATAAAAATATAACATGGTATCAGAGCTAAACTGAGAAGAAAAGACTGTGCATCTATGGAAGCTAGGGATTCTTACTTTTTGGGTCTCTCTCCACAATCCATCAGCAAAAGAAGGCTAGGCTAACTCTCCATTGAAGGGCACATATTTCTGTAGAAGAAGAATTTGATTACAGGCATTTTTAGTTTTTGGTGCAGGAAATTAGGTCTTTTTACAGAAGAGAAATTTTTGAGTGATCCTTGCATAGGATTTCTCTCATCATAAAAATCAAATTTTAGAGACTTGGTTCGATATTTTTGGTTAGGTGAAAGTCCACGAAAGTCAAACCCTAGTTTGACCATGGGCCTAGAAAACCCTAAAATACTAAAACTCATAGTTTTGGTAGATTCAATATATCTCGATAGTGTAGAAGGGTCAGGTGCCAAAACATTGACAAGTTCAAGACAAATCCCAGATGTACACTTTGTCCACATTTCAGCCTCAAATTCGCTATATTCTAGGAGATATGATTCCTCCAAGTTAGGGTTCGAGCCTCTCCAAGGATTCCTCCCCAAACAAGACACCTGGAGAGAATTGCTATATTCTAGTATATGAAGGTCCAAATGAAATTTCTCAAGATTTTACAAAAATGGCATGAACTATACCTTTTGTGATAAAATTTTCAGACCCAGAAGATGAAACAGTGAAAAATGGAAGTTTGTACAACATCGTTATGTTGAACAATCCTGAACTGGGTCACCTTGGATAAAAGCTCATAAGTTCCAATTGGTGAAACCAATAGTGATGAAACCTATCATGTTGGAACAAGAAAATACGAGGATACCTCAGTACATAATTTCCAACACAGAGGAGTAGCACTTTCGAAGAAACCACAGAAACAGTATCAGGCATTTCTGCACAAGAAATTGGTAAACAAGGGCTTCCTGTTCTGGGATCTTCCCTCCATGGTTTTCAGAAAAGGAGTACATTGGATAGCTCAGCTTGAAGATTTATATATTTCTACCCAATCATATTTAAAGGATTCCAAGTTTTTAATATTAGGGTTTCTCTGAGAAACCCTAGATCAACCAGCTCTGGAACCAAGATGGACACCTCAAATCGGTAAGATCTAATATTTTTCTATTTAAAGTTGAGGTTATCGTTTCAAGATGACTAATAAAACCAGCTTGATGAAAAGCTTGGTGAAACTGACAACTTCCAAGAATGGAAGGATTAGATCTCACTCTTTCTTGAAGAAAATGAATTGGAAACCTACATAAGTGGAAAGGTTCCAGTTCCAGAGGGAGATGAGGCTAAAATCCTTACACAAGAAGAACTTAGTTAAGGCCAAGAAGATCATTGTTGATTCAATTATACAACAAGTGTTTTCCCTTAAGACACCTAAGGATATGTTTGATTCCTTGGCCAAGCTATTTGAAGAAAAGAATATAAATCATATGAAGTGTAGGAACGATGTGATCCTTCAAGAAATTGACTTGGATCAGTATTTCAGTAAGAAAGGTCTAAGAGACAGAGGGATATGAGGCTAAGGCTAGATATAAGAGAATCATTGTATATTCTATTAAATATCATTGCATCCCTTATGGTTCATCCCTGAAGACACCAAAAGGAAGTGTTCGATGCTATGATGAAGCAATCAAAGAAGAATAAGATACTATTATAACCACCTTGAATGGACTCCCATAATCATGGGATTCATTCATTCGAGGATTGTCTGCCAGAAGGAAGTGATTAATTTTAGCAGACTCTAGGAAGAGTGCACACAAGAAGAGGCTCGGCTCATAATAAGAGAAATAGAATATGGGAGTAACTGAAGATCAAGCGTGGCACGATTCAAAGAAGATCCCTCGAGCGATGAGGAGTATGAAGAACTCAATTCTTGAAGAAACTCTTATCCATATTAATAATTTGAATAAGAAATGATGTTGTTATGAATGAAGAAGATGATAAAGTTGAAAGAAGGAGTCTTCCCAAAAAATAAATAAAGATAAGTATTCAATTTTCATTTCATGATATTGTTTTGCATTTGTTTATATTCAATTGATGTAATATGCATGATATAATGTTTGAATTAATGACAGTATACTACTAATATGCATTTGATGGGTAAGTAGCTCATGGTGCCATACAAATCTCCATTGCAACTTATCGAGAATGAAACCTATTTTCTCAAATATTGGATTAGTGCACAATCTCAATGATGTCTTGGTAGATATAGAAGGCATCTAGAAATGTTTCCGTGAGATATGGATGAATGTTGTATTGGATAAAATAGTTGCATGATGATATATTTATGCATAATAATTTGCCACTATGAATATTCATTATGAAATTTTTCTAACCATACAAATACATTTGACTTGTAGGAAAGATCGTGTACAATCACCTACAAGAAAAGAAGGATGAGACTTGTTCTGAAGAACAAGTGATGACAGTTCAAGATCAAGAATAATATAACAAATGCAACGAGATCATTGATGTAGAACCTTCCAGCTATGAAGAAGTAGCCAATAAAATAGGGAAGACCAGTTCAAGAAGAATGATGTCTAGGATGCAGTAAAGAGACCTGAAGGGAAGTTGTAACGATAAAAAACTTTTTTATTGTAACTTCTCAAAATGTTATATCTGTATCTAGATATTCTCAATGATTACTCAGTTGAATAATCAACCAATGGAAAATAACTCCATATTGAAAATATAAATTAAATATTAAATATGAATACTGATAAAAGATTACAAAGTGAGTGCCATATATATATTAATTGTAAAGGCACTTTGTATACCATTCATTAAAG
>LPNX010466161.1:24641-155692 GCA_001517045.1 Pseudotsuga menziesii | reverse complement strand
ATATATATATTGTTTGTTGTTATTATTTAAGTTGTTATAGAATTTCCTAGTTCCATCATGTAGTAGATGGAAAGATCGTGGGATACAAGGCAAGATTCGTACCATGAGGCATAGACTATGATGAGACATTTGCATAGACTAGAAATACACATGACAGGTAGAATCATGTATGAAAATGAAACAAGGCCTTGTACGAGCTCAGAAGGCACCCATGTGAGAACACATACATGAGGGGCTTGAAGATCACATAGAGTGATGAATATCTTAACCTTTGCTACAAGGTTGAAGATGAAATCCTATAGAGGATGAAAAGCTCACATATGGGTGTAAGAAGGATGTTTCCAAAGATAGAGAATCTTGGTATCTAGTGACCCTAGATGGATACATAGAATATTAGTGGCAGAGGAAGCTACTTGTCACTCCGGTAGAGAATGTTTCAATGCATAGAGTACGAAAGGAAGAGGGAGAATGATGCTCTACTTCAGATGAAGTGACTGCAAAGATCCCGAGGTTTGGCATCGTATGACATGATGGATTTCTTACTGATGACTCTAGGCTTTATTGAGACTAAAGCGGATTCCAACCTTTTATTCAATGTTGAAAGTGGAATACCAATGATGCTACTGTTATATGTCAATGACTTGTTCCTGACAGAAAAGAGGAACTCATTAAAGTTGCAAGAAGGAGACTTGCTTCCAAGTTTGAGCTGAAGGACTTGGATATGATGCACTACTTTTTAGGCATGGAGGTGTGGCAGAATGCGAATGGAATCTCCCTGGGACAAGGAAAGTACGTAGTAGATATCCCAAAGAGGTTCAGGATGATGGACTGCGAGGCCATGACCACACCTAAGGCATCAAAATGTAATATATTGAGTATTTCTTCATCAGATTTAGTTGATCCCATGATGTATCGTCAGATGATTTCTTCCTTGATGTACCTGACAAATACGATACCATATATTTGCTTTGCTATGAACACATTGAGACATGTTCACTTGATGGTTACAAAGAATGTAGTGAGGCATTAGAGGAAATTTCAGCTCAAAATGGGCCTCCTAAGGAAAATTAATAAAATAATAGTTAAACTAATAAAATAATATTTATCAATTTTGGAGAAAGAAAAGAAAAAACTACTTTTTTGTTCATATTTTTGACATATCTCCCTGTTTTTTTACTTAAATTTCGATCGGAAGAGCTCGTTGGATGCATAATTAAATTAAGCATCCAACGAGTACCCACTTGGCATACTTTTGAGTTCCCCCATTACCTAAAAAATAAGAAATTCCTGAAAAAACATGATGATGATGTCATGATCATGTTTTTTCAGGTGTTTCTTGCTTTTGGGGTAACAGGGGCTATCAAAAGTATGCCAAGTGGGTACTCATTGGATGCCTAATTTAATTCCGCATCAAGCAACCTATCCCAATCGAAAATTGAGTAAAAGCACAGAGAGATATGTCAAAAATACAAACAAAAAAAAGTAGTTTTTTTTATGATACCTATCCCCATATTTATATTAAACAATTGTTTAAGAGGTGCTCCCTTTTTTAATTTTAAAGAATTTTGATTGGAAAATACATGATGACATGGAATTTGTATAATTTTTGGAAGGCCCATTTTAAATTGAAATTTCATCTAATGTACCTGAAGGGTACAGTTGAGTGTGGGCTCAAGTATGATACGAATCAGAAGATTAACCAGGAGGGTTATGTGGATTCAGATTAGGAAGGCAGTGCCATTGATAGGAAGAGCACCTTGGGGTGCTACTTTAGTATGGGATCAGGTGTGATCTCTTGGTTTAGTAGGAAGCAATCCTACATATCACTGAGTACAGCCGAAGTAGAGTACATCGCAGCTTGTTCGACTAGTTGTGAGGCAGTATGGTTAGGAAGCTACTGGTTGAGTTATTTGATCTCCCATTGGATGCTAACTGTGAAAACCATAGTTATGTAAAGTTTTCTGAGAACCTAGTGTTCCATAATAATTCAAAGCACATTGAGATAAAATATTACTATATTAAGGATATGGTCCATAGAGAAGCAATGAAGCTCCAATATGTCGCGACGGATGAGGAGATAACATATGTGTTGACCAGACCACTAGCCAAGGTGAAGTTTGAGTACTTCAGCAAGAGGATTGGTGTTCTTCCGATAGAAGATATTTTGAGGAAGAAGTGATGGGACACATTTGTAGGATCCATTCCAAGCATGATAGGAGGATCCTTCCCATGGGTGTGGATGTAAGTGCTATGTGATGAGAATCAGGATAATGCTTTAGTTTCTTCTATGATGATGATCAGGATGATAATATGGTGATGATATGCATCAAGATGATGTTTTGATGAGTATTAGGATGATAATAGGTTGATATATTATATAGATAGCATGTAAAAGATCCTGAGAGATCTTATAGTCTATGCTTGGATGCTCTTTCGAGGTTTTTTTACAGGTTGGCCATGGACAGGTTGTGTAGGTAGCATAAACAATATCCTGGGAGATCCTATAGTCTATGCTAGGTTTCTCTTTTGAGGTTTTTCTACAGGTAGCATAGAAAAGATCCTGGGAGATTCAATCGTCTGTGCTAGGATTCTCTTTCGAGGTTTGTCTACCAGAGGCATGTAGTCACCCCTATGTGCTCGTAAAATTCATGGGATTCTCTTTAGAGTTCTTGCAGGTTGCAAGGCACTCTTTTAAGGTTTTTCCTAACCACATATTAAAGATCCTAGGATATCCTATGGTCTGTGCTAGGATGGTCTTTCAAGGTTTTGTGGTGGTAGTCACATAGAAAAGATCCTAGGAGATCCTATAGTCTGTGCTAGGATGCTATTTCGAGGTTTTGTGATGGTCACATGTAAAAGATCCTTGGAAATCCTATAGTTTGTGTTAGTATTATATTTGAAGGTTTTGTTGATGCACATAATCAGTCCCGAGGATTCCACAGTATGGCCAAAGATTATGAACACCTACAAACACCATTCTATGGGATAATGGAGGCACTTGGTCAGTTACCAGGAAATTGATTCAGTTTGGGACTTAAGCTCAGCTTAGTGTTGAGAATCCATTCTCTTGGAGAATGGAGGCACCTGGTTAGTTGCCAGGAAATTGATTCAATCTGGGACTGAAGCTCAGCTTAGTGCTGAGAGGCCATCATTTGGGAGAATGGACGCACCTAGTCAGTTACCAGGAATTTGTTTTATTCTCGGACTGACACTCAGCCTAAAGATGAGAGCCATTCTTTGAGAACAACAAATGTAAGTGTTGGGCGGGCCACTCTGACACGGTTCTTGGATGTGTTCCTCTCATGGTCAGATATAAGTGCTAAAGAATATGAATTCCTACCTTGAGGCTAGGCCTACCACCAGCATGAAAAAGGGCTGGCTCTGTAGAACTTCCTATGATGAGAAGAATGAAGAGATAGCACCATTTGATTGAGATAGTGGAAGAAACAATGATGATCCAATGATGATCCAGATAAGGTGATGATCCAGATGATACAGAGAAGAATACTTGTGCTGATAGATTGTGTCGAGAGAATACCTTCCTAGTTAAGAGGGAGTGCTGATGTATTTGTAACTTCAAAATGTATTCACTTGTATATCTTTTGTATTGTACCCCAATGTCTATTCTTGGAAGTATCTATAATGTAATTGAGTCATGTCATGCACCGATAGTCCGATCAGGAGATTCAATAATGTAAAAAATTCATGTAAAGTCATTGAGGTTAACCCTCCATTGTAAGTTGGGGAAATAGTACCCACAATTGAGTTAAGGTTAACCCTCCTTATTGATGGGAGGACAAATTCCCCACACTTGTGGGGCACTAGGGTTATTAGACTCTCCTAGAGAAGTTGGCCCTAGTAAGTAATTGTTAAGTGAATCTGACTTGTTGGAGTGGACATAAAGTGAACAGAAGAATATAAATAGAAGTGAGTATCTCCTCATTTATACGCATCACATGTACACTCACTCATTGGGGCGCATGAGTGAGAGAGGAGAAGCTCTCTCAAGTGAGAGAGAGAGAGAGAGAGAGAAACTGTTGGAGATCATCTTTTCTGTCTTTGGGTTTTACTGATACCATTGGTGCTCATTCTATCTCTGAGGAAGTTGCAGGGATTTCTCCTTTATGTTTTCCCCGAGGATAATACTTTGTGTCTCTTTTATCTTGTGTTTATTACTATGCATGCTATTCTCTGAGATAATATCCTAAGATGATATTGCTTAAATGATAAAAATCTAACATGGTATCAGAGCTAACTTGAGAAGAAGACACTGTGCAGCTATGGAAGCTAGGACTACTTACATTTTTTTGTCTCTCCATAATCCATCATCAAAAGAAGGCTAAGATAACTCTCCTTTGAAGGGTGCATCTTTCTATCGAAGAAGAATTTGATTCTGGGCATTTTTAGTTTTTGGTGCAAGAAATTAGGGATTTTTACAGAAGAGGAATTTTTAAGTGAGCCGGTCATAGGATTTCTCTCCTCATAAAAATCAAATTTTAGAGACCTAGGTCGATATTTTGGATTGGGTGAAACTACGGGAAATTCGAACCCTAGTTTGACCTTGGGCCTAAAAAACCCTAAAATACTGAAACTGATAGTTTTTGTAGATTCGCTATATCTCGACATTGGAGAAGGCTCAGGTGCCGAAAAATTCATATGTCTAACATAAATTCATTATGTACATTGTTTCCATGTTCAGCCTCATATTCACTATATTCTAGGAGATATGATTCCTCCAAGTTAGGGCTCTAGCCTCTCCCAGGATTCCTCCCAAAACAGGACACCTGAGCAGAATTGCTATATCTCGGGCTATGAAGGTCCAAATGAAATTTATCAAGATGTTCCAGAAATGGCGTGGACTGTAATTTCTGTGATCAAATATTTAGACCCAAAAGATGAAACAATCACACATGGAAGTCCATACAACTTGGCTATGTTGAACAGTCCTTAAACATGTCACCTTGGGAAAAAACTCATAAGTCCCAATTGGTGAAACCAATGCTGATAAAACCTTTGGTGTTGGAACAAGAACTAATGATGATACATTGGTACAAAATTCTAGACAAAGAAGAGCAATAATTTTGGAGATACCGTAGAAACAATATCAGGCAATTCTGTAGAAGAAATTGGTAAACTAGGGATTCCTGTTCCAGGAGCTTCCCTCCACTTTTTTCAGAAAATGAGTACATTGGACAACTCTCCCGAAAGATGTATATCTTTCTATCCAATCATATTTGAAATATCCCAAGTTTTGAAAATTAAGGTTTCTCTGACAAACCCTAGATCAGCCAGATTTGGAACTAGATGGACACCTCAAATTGGTAAGATCTAATCTTTTTCTATTTATAGTTCAGATTCTTGTTTCAAGATGACTAATCACACCAGCTTGATGAAAAACTTGGTGAAACTGACAACTTCCAAGCATGGAAGTATTGGATCTCACTCTTTCTTAAAGAAAATGAATTGAACACCTACATAAGTGAAAGGTTCCAGTTCCAAAGGGAGATGAAGCTAAAATCCTTACATAAAAACAACTTCGTCAATGGCAAGAAGATCATTGCTGATTCAATTATACAACAGGTGTCTTCCCTTAAGACACCTAAGGATATGTTTTGTTCCTTGGCTAGGCTATTTGAAGAAAATATTATAAATCAGAGGAAGTGTAGGAACTCCGTGATCCTTCAAGAAATTGACTTGGATCAGTATTTTAGTAAGAAAGGTCTAGGAGATAGAGAGAGATGAGGCTAAGGATAGAGTCAAGAGAATAATTGTATATTCTATTTAAGATCATCTCATCCATCATGTGTCATCCCTGAAGACACCAA
Organism: Pseudotsuga menziesii; assembly: GCA_001517045.1. Classification (NCBI taxonomy): domain Eukaryota; kingdom Viridiplantae; phylum Streptophyta; class Pinopsida; order Pinales; family Pinaceae; genus Pseudotsuga; species Pseudotsuga menziesii. Next base: position 149,867 of record LPNX010466161.1, on the reverse strand, counting down.
AAGGAACTGTTTGATGCTATGACGAAGCAGTCGAAGAAGAATAAGATACTATTATAACCACCTCGAATGGTCTCCCAAAATCATGAGACTCATTCACTTGATGAAGGTGTGATAGAAGGAAGTGATTACGCTCAGCAGACTCAAGGAAGAGTGCACACAAGAAGAAGCTCGACTCTTAATAAGAGAAAGAGAATATGGCAGCAACTAAAGAACAAGTGCTCACGATTCAAAGAAGATCCCTCAAGTGATGAGGAATATGAAGAACTCAATTCTTCAAGAACCTATTATCCATATTAAGCATTTGGATAAGAAATGATGCTATTATGAATGAAGAAGATGATGAAGTTGAAAGAAGGATTCTACCCATGAAACAGATAAAGATAAGTATTCAATTGTCATTTCATGATATTGTTTTTCATTTCTTTATATTCAGTTGATGTATTGTGCATGAAATAATGTTTGCATTAATGACAGTATAATACTAATATGCATGTGATGGGTGAGTATCTCATGGTTCCATACAAATCTCCATTGCTACTTATCTATAATGAAACCTCTTTGCTGACATATTCGATTAGTGCACAATATCCATGAAGTGTTAGTAGAGATGGAAGGCATCTAGAAACATTTCTATGAGATATGGATGAATATTTTATTGGCTAAAATAGTTGCATGATCATATATGTATCCATAATAATTTGCCACTATGAATATTCCTTATGAAATTTTTCTAACCATACAAATGCATTTGACTTGTAGAAAATATCGTGTAGAATCACCTACAAGCAAAGGAGGATGAGACTTGTTCTAAATAACAAGTGACTACAGCTCAAGATGAAGAATAATATGATGAATACAGAGACATAATTGATGTAGAACCTTCTAGTTATGAAGAAGTAGCCAAGAAGATAGGGAAGACCAGTTCAAGAAGAATGATGTCTAGGATGCAATATAGAGAACTGAAGGGATGTTAGTAGTTACATCATGTAGTATATGGAAACATCGTGGGATATAAGGCAAGATTCGTAGCACGAGGCATAGACTATGAAGAGACATTTGCAGCCACTAGAAATACACATGATAGGAAAAATTGTGTGTGCAAATGAAAGAAGTACTTGTAAGAGCTCAGAAGGCACCCTTGGGATAACACATACGTAAGTAGCTTGAAGATCACCTAGAGTGATGCATATCTTAACCTTTGATACAAGGTTGAAGATGAAATCCTATAGAGGATGACAAGATCACATATGGGTGTGACAAGAATTCTTTCAAGGATAGAGGATCTTGGTATCCAGTGACCCTAGATGGATACATAGAATATGAGTAGCAGAGGATGCTACTTCTCACTCTAGTATAGAATGTTTCAATGCGTAGAGTACGAAAGGAAGAGGGAGAATTATGCTCCAATTCAGAGGGAGTGACTGCAGAAGATCCTAAGGTTCAACACGGTATGGAAAGATGGATAGCTTACTAATCGATCTAGTATTTACTCAGAGTAGAGAGGATTCCAACCCTTTGTTCAAGGTTGAAGGTGGAAGACCAGTGATGCTCTTGTTATATGTCGATGACTTGTTCCTAAAAGAAAAGAGGAACTCATTAAAGTTTCAAGAAGGAGACTTGCTACCGAGTTTGAGATGAAGGACTTGGATATGATGCACTACTTTCTACGAATGGAGGTGTGGAAGAATGCGAGTGTAATATCTATTAGACAAGGGAAGTATGCAATAGATATCCTGAAGAGGTTCAAGATGATGGAATTTGAGGCCATGAAAACACCTATGGAATCAAACCTGAAGCTATTGGGTGTTTCTTCATCAGAGTTAGTTGATGCCACGACATATCGTCAGATGATTTGTTCCTTGATGTACCTGACAAATATGAGACCAGATATTTGATTTGCTGTGAACACATTGAGACATGTTCACCTGATGGTTGAGAATCATATAGTGAGGTACTTGAAGGGTACATTTGAGTATGGGCTCAAGTATGATACAAATCAGAAGATGAACTTGGAGGGTTATGTGGATTCGTATTGGGCAGGAAGTGCCATTGATAGGAAGAGCACCTTGAGGTGCTGCTTCAATATGGGATTAGGTGTGATCACTTGGTTTAGTAGGAAGCAATCCTATGTAGCAGTAAGTATAGCTGAAGCAGAGTACATCATAGATTGTTTGACTAGTTGTGAGGTAGTATGGCTCAGGCAGCTACTGTGTGAGTTATTTGATCTCCTGTTGGATGATACCTGTGAAAACCAGAGTTGTATGAAATTTTCTGAGAACCTAGTGTTCCACAATAGGTCAAAGCATATCGAGATAAAAAATCACTATATCAGGGATATGGTGTAGATACGAGCAGTGAATATCTAGTATGTTGCGATAGACGAGGAGATAGCAGATGTGTTGACCAAACCACTAGCCAGGGTGAAGTTTGAGTACTTCAGAGAGAGGATTGGTCTTCTTCAAATAGAATTTACTTTGAGGAAGAAGTGATGGGACACATTTGCAGGATCCATTCCAATCATGATAGGAGGATCCTTCCCATGGCTATGGATGTAAGTGTTGTGTGATGAGCATCGGAATGATGCTTCAGTTTCTTCTATGATGACGATTAGGATGATCATATGATTATGATATGCATCAGGATGATATGCATTAGGATGATGTTGTGATGAGTATTAGGATGATACTCTATGGATAGATTGTACAGATAACATGTGAAATATCCTGAGAGATCTGATAGTCTATGCTCGGATTCTCTTTCGTGGTTTTGCTATAGGTTGGCCATGGAAACGTTGTGCAGGTGGCATAGAAAATATCCTGGGAGATCCTATACCCTATTCTAGGATTTTATTTTGAGGTTTTTCTATAGGTAGCATAGAAAAAATCCTTGGAGATACTATAATCTGTGCTAGGATTCTCTTTCCATTTTTTTCTACTGGACGCATGTAATCATCCCTAGAGATCCGATAGGTTGAGATATGTTCTTGTAAAAGTTCTAGGATGCTCTTTAGAGTTCTTGTAGGTTGCAAGACACTCTTTTAAGGTTTTTCTTGATCACATAAAAAAGATCCTAGGAAATCCTGTAGTCTGTGCTAGGATGCTCTTTCAAGGTTTTGTGGTGGTAGTCATATACAAAATATCCTGGGAGATCCTATAGTCTATTCTAGGATGCTCTTTCAATGTTTTGTGATGGTCACATGTAAAATATCCTTGGAGTTCTAAGAGTATGTCATAGGATTCTCTTTGAAGGTTTTGTTGACACACATAATCAGTCCTAAGGATTCCACAGTATGGCCAAAGATGATGAAGATCTATAGAATCCATTCATTAGGAGAATTGAGGTACTTGGTTAGTTACCAAGAAATTGATTTAGTCTGGGAGTGAAGCTCAACTTTGTGCTGAGAATCCATTCTCTAGGAGAATGGAGGCACCTCATCAGTTACCAGGAAATTGACTCAGTCTGGGACTAAAGTTCAACTTAGTACTCAGAGGCCATTATCTAGGAGAATGGAGGCACCTGGTTAGTTACCAGGAATTTGTTTTAGTCTGTGACTGACACTCAGCCTAGGGCTTCCAGCCATTCTTCGTGAGCAAAAAATGTAATTGTTGGGAGGGCCATTCCGACGTGTTTCTTTGATGTGTTCCTCTCATGGTCAGATATAAGTGCTGAAGAATATGAAGACCTACATGGAGGCTAGGCCTACAACCAGCATGAAAAAGGGATAGCTCTATAGAACTTCCTACGACAAGAAGAATGAAGAGATAGAACCATTTTATTGAGATAACGAAAGTAGCGATGATGATCCATTGATGCTCCAGATCAATTGATGATCCAAACTTGATGATGATTCAGATGATACAGAGAACAATACTTGTGTTGATAAATTGTGTCGAGAGAATACCTTCCTATTTAAGAGGGAATGTTGATGTATTTGTAACTTCAGAATGTATTCACTTGTATATATTATTTATTGTACCCCGATTTTTATTCTGGGAAGTATCTATAATGCAATTGAGTCATGGCATGCCCTGATTTTCCAATTGGGAGATTCAATAATGTAAAAAAGTCATGTAAAGTCCTTGAATTTAACCCTCCATTGTAACTCGAGGCAATAGTCCCCACAATTGAGTTAAGGTTAACCCTCCTTATTGATTAGAGGGAAAAGTCCCCAAAGTTGTGGGGCCCTAGTGTTATTAGACTCTCCTAGAGAAGTCGGCACTGGTAAGTAATTTTTAAGTGAGGACAACTTATTGTAGTGAACATAAAGTGAGCGAAAGATTATAAATAGAAGTGAGGCTCTCCTCATTTCTACACATCACACACACACTCACTCACTGGGGCACATGAGTGAGAGAGGAGAAGCTCTCTCAAGTGAGAGAGAGAGAGAAAATAGTTGTTGGAGATCATTTTTTCTGTCTTTGGGTTTTACTGCTGCCATTAGTGCTCATTCTATATCTGAGGAAGTTGCAGGTTTTTCTCCTTTATGGTTTCCCCGAGGAAAATTATTTGTGGCTCTTGTCTCTTGTGTTTATTGTTGTGCATGTTATTCTCTTATATAATATCCTAAGATCATATTTATTAAATGATAAAAATCTAACATTCATGACCATTTGAAGTGGTTTGGGAGCTCATTGGTCAACGTAGGGGGGTTTGAGGTCCAATCTAAGACTTCCGCATGTATGCCACTAATTTTCCTCCTAATGATAATGATTTTATCCCATTTTATTATAATATGTACCACACATATTTACAAGCTCTACACTAATATAAAATTCAGTTATTGGTACCATACAAGTGTGTTAATTTGCTCACTTCTACTATTTTTCTACATAGTTTGTGAATATATTAAACTGTGAAGATTCCATTAGCTCCTATATGTTATTGTGAATCATATTTTCACATGGTATCAAATATCTTTGGATATTCTAATCAAATCCATATTGTTTGAGTTTCTATATAGGGTATTTTCCAGAAAAATTTGAGTGTTTTTCATTGCAGGTACATCCAGTGTTTATGTGACTCAGTGTGCAAGTAGGAATGGACCAGACTCATGTATTGCTTACTGCATTAAAATATTTCAAATGGAAGGCCAAAATGGTGATCTGGATGTGGTCAAAATTCCCATACAGAGTCACCATGGGAACTCATACCGATCCCATCTCAGTACTTTAACAGACTAGATGAATCATTCGAGGTGCTTTGTCTCAGCATTTCAAGGGATATTCTCTTCCATGTAGAAATTATTACTACACCCAATGAAGTATGGCTCAACCTTGAGTCATTGTTTGGGAATATTGATGAGATGCAAGGACACCAACTCGAAAATGAGTTGATGTCATTGATCCCAACTCACTTTCAGAAAGTTCAAATCATTCGTGCTTCATCTGAAAAAATGTGGAATTGAGAAGAAATAATGTCAGTTGATCTTGTCTGTCCTTTCGAAGCTATGGCATGAGCATTTTGTGTTTGTCTCGACATTCCATACAGGAAAGCTGATAGTTCAAAATAGGAGAATACCTCCACTAGCATACTTCATGGAGTCTTTGAATAAAGAACAAGATAAATTATTGCAAATTAGTACCATCAAATGCACCAACTATCAAGCCCTTGATGCAGGTGTTTTGAATCAATCCAAAGGAAAGAATAAATCCAAGGATTCAAAGCATCAAAGAGTGAAGGAGAAGAAGCATTTTGATGTGGAAATCTCAAGTTCAAACGATGAGGATTCAAAAGAAAAGAGGATGAAGAGTAATAGAGAGAATCCTAAATATGATTATTCCATAGTTTTACATAATGAAAAATATTGTTTCAGAAGGAAGTTGGACATCATGACCAAGCCCCTTGAAGACTACAATATTGGTGTTCCATATTTTGCAAGCAGAGAGGAGTGCAAGCTCTCTTTTGAGAAAGAAGATGGTAAATGCTTGTCTGCTTTGGGAGCTAGGTTTAAACCTGTATCTCATATATGTATTTCAGATATCATTTTTCTGATTTACATTCTGATATATCATATTCTAAAACCTCCATCCCTTCCTTGGAAGAAACACCAAACAATTCACCAAAGTTTCCTCCAAAAACTAGTCATTTTTCACTCCATTAAGATCACTCTTATTCTGATTTGGAAGGTGATTATAGGATGACATTCAGGTTATTACAGTTATAAATTCATTTCCCCAACTATTTGATTCCGAAAAGACCCAACAACCCTCAAGTTCGCTAGTTGGAAAATCTCAAAATTGCATTGTTTCCGATACTATGTATCTTGTGTATGTTTTTTTTATGTATTACATATCATTAATTGTTTGAAAAAATATGTCATTTTCATCCATGGGACTTCTATTCCACATTAATGGACCTGATATTACAACTATGGTTCAAATTTCAAGTCTCTAGACCATCCAAGTTGTCTCAACTATCAATGTGATCTAGTTACCTTACCAATTCGGTCATGGAGACACTATACCTATGATAAATTCTGTTGTATATGAATTATATTCTAATGTTTCAGAGCCTCATGAGCTTTGTTACATATTTATGAAGGTGCATCATCAAATTGGGAAGACGATTCATGGTTTAAGTCATGATATGGAAGATAGACATGAATTTGATTTTGTTGAGTCTTTTGATGTTCTTTGGGAAGGAGTTTGAAAAGATATCCTTTCAATTATTTCTTATGTTTCCATATCAGAGTATGATTGCAGAAAAAATGATTCTGTTTATGCCCCTCCATAAAAAAATGATGACCTTCAAGGGGCGCTCCACATGTTCTTTGTCTACAACACATTGATGCATTAATGCATGATCTTGGCATCTAGAACATCTTCACCACGTCCATCACCAAGAAGCTATTCCTTCAGCTCATTAAGGTGAATAAGAATACCTATTGAATAAATTTTGATCATTTCTATGTCATTTCCAATCTTGACCGAGGATTTTCCCCATGAGATTTTGCCTCTTCCTCATTTTTACATGGACAAATAATTTTTTTGTAAGAGATGACTTGAGCCTTAGTTTCCAAGGCCTCAATTTTTTATGTGGTTACATGAATTATGGATTAAGTGGGGTTTGAGAGAATCATACCACCTATTAACATGGTCACATACACCTCAGAAACATTTTCATTTTTCTTGTACTTATGTCATATGGTCCAAATCTTGGTTATGTTGGTCTAGCAAGGTATATGGGGGGTTTGGACTCATTAAAGCACCCAAGTTCCCTATTTTTGGTCAACTAAGAGTATTAGCAACCTCATTTATGAAATTACATCTCTTGGTTCACTCCTTCTCCTTAAAAAAGGGAACTATTTTTACCAAAGGCGCCCATGCATGTATTTTGGTGGTTTTTGCCCCTTCTAGACCATTAAATGCTTCCTAGAGCCACTTATACTAACCCATGCACTCCACCACGAATAAAATACCCTAATTTATGTCCTAGTATGCTTCACCCATGTTCATATTTCCATTTGTGACCGTTTGAGGTGGTTTAGGATTTCATTGGTCAACTTAGGGGGGTTTCAGGTCCAATTTAAGATTTACACATGTATCCCACGAATTTGCCTCTGAAGGATAACTATTTTCTACCATTGTATTATAAATATGTACCACATATATTTACAATTTGTACACTAATAGAAACTTTATTTATTTGCACCATCTATGCGTGTTAATTTTCTCACTTTTACTGTTTTTCTACATAGTTTATGAATATCTTGAATTGTAAAGATTCCCTTTGATCCTAGGCCTTGTTGTGAATCATATTTACACACAGTTCTAGGAATAACAAATGGAAATACAAAAAAATCATTATTACAGTCTATGATGATCAAATCTCTAAGAATATTCACATAGATCTTATTATATTCTATTATGATTTCCAACTATATAGTCACTATACCAAATTGTGCATTGAGGAGAATTGTTTTGGGTTGGAATCATTCCTTTGTTTTGGACACATCATCGATACTTGATGAAGGTATTCTAGTAGTATTACATTCATTAGAAGTAGGGAGGCCCTGATGATAATACACAATCATTCTAGGAACATTTCTTCAACTATTGTACTTTATAATAAGAGAATGTAACTATTGAGCAGCATAAACTTCATGATCACCAAAACGTTAGAAATTTCCGACTCAAATGACCGAATTGAACTCTTTGGTAAATTTTGTATTCATAATATGGAATTGGAATGTGTTTGTGATTTAGAACCAGTTGAAATTAAGCTCACCAGGTGGAACTTCATATCTAGGGAAGGTGTTATACCCAAGTGATGGATACATTTCTTATAAATAAAAATATTTTAATTCAAACAAATAAATTCAAAACTTTGGTTAGTAGTGTTTGTTCTTGTAAACACCTCCCAACCCTTCTACCGATGCAAAAGGATGAAAATAATCATAATGTTTCATTCAAATTCAGTCCGAAGTGGTTACAAGATTACTTTACTGACTGGGCAAGCAAGGATGGATACCTCATAATGTGTACTTTCAAGGCTCTACCTTGCTTCAATTCAATGATAAATTCAAAAGATATAAATCAACAATAGTAAATTAGGGTAATATTAAGTACAAAAACCTTTAGCATTATCTAGTGGTTGCGGAAATAGAAATATCATTATTGTTTGACCAAAATCCTATTGATGTGTTCACTAAGATGGAAAACAATAATCTTCATGTTTAGAGGAAAATAATTAACACCTATTGGAATTAGAATAAAACTAATTGTGTATGAAAAGTAGGGAAAACTAGATAGCTGAAGGACATACAAATGAAAACTTATTTCATACATATGAAAATCATAGGAATAATGTTAATGCCATTTTGGAAATGACAAAGGAGGACAACTCAAGACTTGGAAAATTTAGGGGTTGAACATTTCAAAAATATTTATAAACATTCCCATAGGGATAAGATAATAGAAATTATCAACATGAACTCCTCCTTCCCCAAATTCATAAATGAAGAATAAAATGAATATATGAGGGAAAATCTCTAAAAATAGGAGCTAAAGACAATATTATATTCTTTCCCAAGGGATAAATACCAAGCCATGATTTCTAGTCTATAGAATTATTCATATCATTGTATGACATTATGGAATATTTTTTAATTTAGTCGCAAAATAATCCATATTATCAGGAATCATAATGGGGGCATTCAAATCCATATTCATATCTCTACTCCCCCAAAATATACCAAATCAAGGGTAATATCGAACATGTAACAATTCTCATCATGAAAGGGGAATGTAGTTGTGTGGTAGAGCAGCTCATTGATCAATGGTTGGGGTCTAATTTCTATCCTACATAGTTCTCAACATGGTGTCAAAGCTAGATATTGAGGTTAATTGATAGTGGCTAGAAGGCTTGGTCCAAAATATAGTTTGAGGGGGAATCTTGGAGGTGGAAATCCATACCTTGATATCATATTAGTAAGGTACCACGGTTCCCATGATAATAAAAAAGAAGTAGTTAGTGACAAAGTAGCTCACTAACCTGTTGAAATATTGTAACTTCAAAGGGTATTCTAAATGTATTTTACTGATGTGCCCAATGTAGATGTTCTATTCCTTCATCGGGATGTTATTATTGTAATTGGTCATATAGATTCATGAGGTAAATCCTCCATTGTAACTTGGATCAATAGTAGCCTAATGAATATAATATAATATTTTTTTGACTCTTCCTAGATGAATTCATCCTAGTCAGTTTAGTGGGGCCAACTTGTTGCGGAAATTGAACCCAAGGGATAGATCAATTACACTCACAAAATTGCTAATCAAACATGCAAAATTCACACAAAAGGAGACTGAAATTGGAGCATAACTTAATCTTGTATTGAATAACTATACATGAGCCAATAATATGGAGTAATAGGCTACTCAAATATATAATTACATAAGAGATTCAAAATAAATAGGTTTTTATTCGAATTAGTCTAAAAGCAGGCTTACTAAAACAAGTCAAATCCCCCATAGGTGCAAAAAGGACTTTCGAAATCCATGAATATCCTCATGAAATAACTAAAGAAAGTGGGAAATATAATATGTTGTGGAAATTCAACTCATTCATGCTTTTGTATGGAGAAAATGAAGGAGGAATATGTGGTGAAAAACCAATGCAAGTTACCCTAGGATAGCTTTTCTTTTATGCCTTAAAACAGTTGTAAAACAAGGCAGCTTTCAGAAAAAGAAGATATGTGCTTTAAGGAACCAAGAATAAAGTATACATGCTAAATATGTCTCCATGATTATTCCAAAGAACTCCATGACCTATTTTAGCAAGTATTGATTTCTAGGAACATGTAGAAGTTAGCTAACATAGAGAGGGAATCTAGGGTTCTAGGAATAAGACAAAAATGATTTAATTAATGTCAAATATGGATAAGTATGTGTTGATTATTATAAAACCCCCCCTTAATCCTAAATTTATGAGTAAATATAAGAAAATTATAGGGACTAGAAACAAGGTTTAGTCACCCTTTTACATACTGGATGTCCATACAACCAAGGAAAGAGGAAAAACCCCAGTGGGAAAATCCTCCCTTAAACATGGACAAGAAAACAAAATTTTGGAAACCTTGTCATCAATCATTCTTCACCACATGATCATCAATCCTTAGCAATTATTTGAGATTACTGAAGTTCTTCTCACATAATACTTTGGTGAAGATGTCTAGTACTTGTTTTGAAGATGCGCAGTACAGTAGAGCAATGGTACCATCATGCACAAGCTCCCTCTTATAGTGGATATGGATCTCAATGTGCTTGGTTCTTTGTCTTTGAATTGGATCAATGGTTATTTTAATGGTCTTTCATTGTCACAATAGAATACTATTGAAAAATCTAATTCGAAACCACATTTTCCAAGTATCCCCTACAACCATAAACATTGAGTAGCTACATTTACAACTCCTCTATACTTTTCCTCTGTAGATAACAGTGCTATGGCACTCTGCTTCTTAATTGACCAAATGATTGGTCCTTTTGCAAGCATGAACACATATCCTAAGGTATATTTTCGATATGTGTTGTCACCTTCCCAATCACTATCGGTAAATCCAACTAGCTCTAAGTCATATTTTTCTTTGTAGAAAATTCCATGAGTCCTTGTTCCCTGGACAAAGTTATGGATCCTCTTGGCTACTCTCCAATGGATCTCATGAGGTGGATCCATGTATCTTGAATCCACACTAACTACATAATATAATCTAGTTTGAGTATGTGTAAGATAAATCAAACACCCAATCAACTACCTATATAGTGTATTATTTACCATAGGAGAAGAACCTACTTCTTCAAGCTTAACTCATGAAAGGAATGGAATCTGGCTTGGATTGCAATCTTTCATTCTGAAATTGGTTAGAAAATATGAAACATAATTTTACTAATGAACCTTGATTCCATGTTGAGATTGAGAAATTTCGACACATAAGAATTGGCTCAACAATCCCAAATCTGTTATAGAAAAGGCATGGTTCATTGCATCCATCAAGGAGTCAATCTCTTTCTTTGAACTTCCTGTAATTAGTAGGTCATCAACATAGAGAAGAATAAAGATTAAAGAACCATGAATCATCTTCAAATAGACATTAGTATTAGAATTGCATTGAAAAAAACTCAATGACATCATAAATCCATCAATCTTGGCATACCAAGCCCTGGGGACTTGAGCCCATGTAATGATTTCTTCAACTTGCACACTAAACATGGATTAGATACAAAAAAATTTGGTTTCTGTATATAAATCTCTTCATTCATATATCCATTCATAAATGCACACTTTACATCCATGTGATGTACCTCCCACTGCTTCGAAGCTGCAATGGCTAGAGCAAGCCTTATGGATTCCAACTTTTCCACTAGTGCAAAGGTCTCATTGTAGTCAATACCATGTACTTGAGAGTAGCCCTTGGTTACCAATATTTTCTTATATTTCAAAGGTGAACCATAAGCAGCAAACTTAGTTTTGAAGACCCACTTACACTTCACTAGCTTTCTCCCTAGGGGGAGATCAATCAATTCCCATGTGTTGTTCTTTTGGAGCGAAATAAATTATGCTTTCATGGATATTTCCCATATTGGATCATGTGATGAATATTCATATATCTTTGGATCTGAATCTATCATCAAATAACACTTTGTTGAGGCTTGGAAATTTGCAGGAAAAAACAGCAAGGGATTCTCCCTAGTCAACATTCCCAACTAGCCCGTGACTGTTTTGTGTAGGGAATCCATCCGGTTTGCGGTCTGGCTACTATATCTCAAGTAAAAAAAATAAAAGGTTTTACCAGTTGCGGCCTGGTCCACTGTATATATTTTTATAATTTTTTACTTTAAGTATGATATGCACGTGCCTACCTAAGATGCAGATTGATTGAGGATGCAAGGAGTGGTCACAATGTGATGCGCAGGTTCTTACCTCTCATCTTAGACTCTCTCGTATCTCAATCACACACAACTAGAAAATACATACTAACTAAGCTACCTCTAGAGAGAAAAATATTAATTCATGAGTAATGTAATACTGTTCACATGTTAAGGTAAATCACAGGTAGTTGTTCTTAGGACCAAACACACAAACATGAATAAATATATACATGACAAGATAGCTCACCAATAGTTAAAACCTCCATTAATCAAAGTGGAAACTATCACAGAATATACCAGAGAACATTCAGATAAGAACATAGGTTCAGAAAGTTAGAACGCTCTCACAGTTAATGAAACACAGTCGAAAGCGAAATAGTTCCCCTTCAACATTGTTCATTTTATCACTTTTGAACATTCCACACAACACCTTCTTCAACAGGAAAAATTTGCAATTTCTTATTGTAAAATGAAATAGTTCCTCTTACAAACAATAGCTCACAAGTTTTTCCAGGGAAAAAGCCGCCATTCCCTCTAACTTTCCTATCTTTATACAAAAACCACAAAACCTTTGGGTTGCCCCACCCCTTGACCTTCTAGCTTCCCCAAACATTTTAATCTCACAATTTTGTCAGTTTGTGAGTGCTCATGATTTAGGCAATACATTACATTTTGGATTTTAGTCTTACAAGTACTTCATATACCGGGACCAGCTTAGTTACTGCTGAACCTTTTCAAAAACTGGGCCTCTGTTGCTATTGATTTTTCTTTGTATTTTACTTGTCCCTTTTTAGATCCCGTTGATCTCAGAATGTATCTACCTATCATTGTTCATCCAACTTTACTCAGCTTTATCCTTTAGCTATATCTTCTTACAGCAACAATCTGAAGAATCTTCTGAATCCGTCTGCAATCAAAACAAAAAAATTCATCACTAATATGGACTGCATATTTTCAATAATTAAACCACACTAAAAATAAAATTGATCATCAAGATGAGGCCCTGTACTAATATTTCCTAGCAAAAATATTAACAAGAATCAGAAAACAATGCCATCCAAAAACGACAGGAAACAACCTTATCAGCGGCTTGAAACACTGAGACATCGACTGGACAGTCTTACTTACAGCCACAATGGTGGGTTTCAGATAGATAATGAGTTCTGTAGGACCGTTAAGTCTATCGGAGTCGAAAGAACTAAAAACCAAGCATCGGGTGGTAGAGTTCCCTGTCAACGAACAGAATAACATCAACGTCGGGAGGTTAGTGAATTACGCAGCCACAATAGTGGAAGATAAAAAGACTATGATCCCCATGATCAAAATATGAAACGACAGAACCCAGACAAATCATCGGTGAGCAGAGAAATTATATGGAAAACACTTAGTTCGCGTAGGAGCCGTAATGGTGGAAATCAAACAGAATACAACCTTCGATTAAGACCATAAGCTTTTCGATATGGTGCAGAAACATCACGTAAATGTTAAGTGTTAGAAATACCTAAGGTCATGCATCAGCCCAAAAATTTTGTCTCACTTCCAAAAATAGTGGCTTCACAAAGATCAAACAACCCCAACTCAACTTCAACCAACCTCCAATAATGCAAACAAGTCAAAACAATAACAACACAACATCGGAGAAGTCAAGACTAACCTGTGGAACACTCATCGTTCAACTTCCACAATGGAGGCTCCATAAGGAAATATGGCTCCAATACATTATTTAAATGGCCTTCGAAACAGTGGCTATAATGATAAATAAAGAACAAATAAAGAACAAATAAAGAAATCGTAGATCAAAGGTAAAAAAACCAAACTCTAAACTCCATAACCCAAAGCAGTTTCAGACATAAGCAATTTTTTGAAAATCATGAAGAGAGTTAATCTCAAAATAGTCCAAACTTGTAGAAAAGGAAAACAAATAGAGTTCATGGATCTGAATGATTCTAGGAAAAATAAAAATTAACAGGGGGGTCCAAAATTTCAAAAATTTGGGGAAATAGTTGCAACTACAACACACTTCTCAGCAAAGAGTGGATCTTTCACACAAAGAGTACTCTCAAATTGAGATCTAGTCCTCCTAGTGTCATTAGGATTTCCAGCCAGTTCCCCAGCTGCATGAAGGGTCCTGGCTACCCAATTTGGTATTGTAGGGCTGTTAGGATTTGAAATTAATTCATCATTATCATACATATAAGAATAACGAAAATCATTAGTCTCTTCACTTACAATCAATGGATGTGGTGGTGAAGAGGACTCTCCAACTTCAACTACTGCTAAAGGCTCTTCTTCAAACTGAACACTTCTTTCAATGAAAGATTTGTTAGTGCTCACATTGATCAGATTGTACCTTATTGAATCTTAAGAATACCCAATATATAGGAACTCTTGTCTTTGGGGTTGAAAATCCTTCCTCTTTTTCAGTTGGAATTCTAGCCCAATCCTTTGAGCCAAAAAATCCTAAAAAGGGTCACATCTGGCTTGTAACCACTCCAAGATTCGAAAGGAGTCATAGCATCAAGATGATTATGTTGCACCCTATTCTAGATATAGTATTCCCAGTTTATAGCTTCGTCCCAAAAATTTGGTGGAAAATTTTTAGCCTCCATCATACAAGTTTCCATCTCCTTCAGTGGTCTATTCTTTCTCTTAGCAACAACATTTTGTTGTGGTGTGTAAGGGATGTATTGTTGCATATGGATATATGCATATTTACAATATTGGATGAACTCAAACTTGACATACTCACCACCATTGTCATATCTAAGGATATTTATTTTCCTCCCATACAAGTTTTCAACCAAGGCTCTAAATACTTTGAAGAGGCCAAAAACTTCAGAGTTATGCTTTAGGAAGTGAACCCAAAAATAACTGGAAAATTCATCTATGAAGGTGAGTGCATATTTGGCTTAACTCATGGACATATGAGGAAATGGACTAGAAATGTCACTATGGATCAACTCAAGAGGTGCAGAGGTTCTTTCATGACTAGCTCTCTCAAACTTGTGCTCTGGGTGTTTTCCTAGGATACAACCTTGACAGAATCCCTTAGAAAACATGATCTTTGCTAACCCTATTAGCATGTATTTTTCACTCAAATTAGAAATATACTTGTATTTAATATGGCCAGATATTTCATGCCAAATATTGCTTGATTCATTAGCATGAGTAAGAAGAGAAGAGGGGTTTGAGTAGGGTAGAAAATGGGAAAACTTGTATACCTTTGAAGTGTGATCAACAACACCTTTCGCTATGAATTTACCATTTGAAATATCAATGATTTAAACTTCATTGGGGGAGAATATGACTTTATTTGGAGACCCATTGTGAGTCATCTCATACACTAACAAGATATCAGAGGCAAGACTTGGAACATACAACACATTATTGAAATTACCATGGTCAAGATCAATCCTACCCTTTCCTATACTGTCGTTCAGAGAGTTATCTCCCAAAAATATTGGTGGACCTTTTGACATGTCAAGATAAGAGAAGATCTATTTTTTCAAAACCATATGTCTAGAATCTCTAGAATCAATGATGAAACTAGGTGATCTTGAGGTGCTAGCTACCAAGGCATGTACTCTCTCCTTGTCTTCTGAATTTGATCCTCCCCTCTTCTTTGAGCAATTAGGAAGGGATATGTTTTTCTTCTCCAAGACTTGGGTCAACATGTCTATTTTATTTTTCATACATGAGCTCTTAGGATGATATCCCTTACTACAATATGCGCACTTGTTCATTTCTCCTTTCTTCTTCTTATTCTGGGGGTTCTTCTTGGAGGCTGAGGACTCCTATTGAGACTTTACCTTGTCTCTCTTTTGCTTAGGTGTATTTTTCTCTTATTTCTTTCTTTTTTGAATCCACCTTCGAATATCCATCAACCAAATCTTGGTCTTTCGAAGGTTTGATGGTGCCCATCATCACCAATTTATCTTGCTTTTGAGTGAGGGATTCCATGAAATCAACAAGCTTAGGCATCTTCCAGGTTTTAGCTATCAATTTAGTGGCACATAACGTCGAAGAAAACATTGAATAGTCAGCACCAAGATTTGAAATAATGGTCAAAACTATTTTCTCCTCCTTCTTTTCAATCCCACATCGTTCAAACTACAAAACAAGGGCCTTAAACTTGATAAAATAGAGTTGCAATAATTTGAAGCTACTGGGATTCAAGGAGATCAATTCATTCTTGATTTGATGTCCTCTCATCTCATATATATTTCCAAAAATCTCTTCAATATTCTCCCACACCTCATTAGGAGATTTCAATGAATTAATATGAAAGAGGAGGTCTCTTCAAATACTCAGACAAAAAATACCATAGGCCTCATCCCTCCTGTTGTGCCATTTGATTTTCTCTATATTTTCATTGGGATCTACCTTAGTATCCATGGTAACCATCTAGATACTTTTCGCTCTCAACAATATCTCCATCTCAGCTTTCCATTCGAAGAAATTGAATGGAGTCAAGATGATCCTTTGAGATTGGTCCATATCTCAGCTCTTTTGCCCTTCAGTCAGCAGAATGTGCTCCCAGTTAGTGATTTCAAACCTGCAATAAAAATTTGGAAGGAGAAAAATCAATCTCCAGAGGCTCTAATACCATGTGGAAATTGAACCCAAGAAATAGATTGATTACACTCACAAAATTTCTAATCAAACATGCAAAATTCACACAAAAGGAGACTGAAATTAGAGCATAACTTAATCATGTATTGAATAAGTGTACATTAGACAACCATATAAATTTATAGCTGCTCAAATATATAATCACATAATATATTCAAAATCACTAGGATGCTATTCGAATTGGTAAAAAAGCATGCTTACTAACACAAGTCAAATCCCCGATAGGTGCAAAAAGGGCTTTCCAAATCCATGAAGATCCTCATGAATTAGATAAATAAAGTGGGAAAGATAATATATGGTGGAAATAAAACTCAGTCATGCTTTTGTATGGAGAAAAGGAAGGAGGACGATGTGGTAAAAAAATAAGGCAAGTACCCCTAGACTAGCTTTTCCTTTGTGCCTTAAAACAACTATAAACAAAGGCAACTTTCATAAAAAGAAGATATTCACTTTAAGAAACTATAAATAAAGTAGACATGCTAAATATGTTTCCAAGATGATTCGAAAGCACTCCGTGACCTAGTTTAACAAGTATTGACTTCTAGGAACATGTAGAAGTCAACTAGCATAGAGAGGGAATATAGGATTCTAGGAATAAGACAAAAATGATTTCATTAATGTCAAATATGGGTAACTATGGGATGATTATTATAACACTTGTTAGGTTAAAATTCAAGTGACTTAAAGTGTAGAAATAGACAAATTGTGTTCCTAATTTAACACACAAGAACACACTTATGTAGTGCATAGGAGAGAGAGAGAGAGAGAGAGAGAGAGAGAGAGAGAGAGAGAGAGAGAGAGAGAGAGAGAGATACCAGAAAGGAGGAGAATACATGTTTTGTGGTTTTATCTTATACATATATATAGAGTATTTTTTGGGGGATTTATTCCCTTTGAGGGTTTCCTAATATAAATAATGTGTCTACCTTATGATTGTGTTTCTTTCAGTGATTTTTCATATGCTACTGTTGTGAATTTGGATTAAACACTAATGATATCTAGATAAACATATGAAATATTAACATGGTATCAAATCTAGCCTAAATAGAATAAATTTCACAAGGTGAAACTCTCTCTCCTCTCCCTCTAGAAGAAATTAGGTTTTTTGCAAAGTTTGGAGTTTTTACAATATTCTTGCATAGAAATTTTCCCCTCCCTAGAGCACATCGATTGAGCCCTAGATCAATTTTTTTGAGTCGATGGATCTTAGGGAAATCCAAAGCCTAGTTTTTCCCTAAACCAAAAAACTGCATAAAACTAGAACCAAAATTCTATAGAAATTGCAACCTCACAAGAAAGTTTTGATGGTGAAGATTTGGGATCTCTAGAAACCAACCAACTCACCTCAGTGAAGTGCATCTCCTGGTAAGGTCAACTTTTCATTTTGAGAAATTTCAATTTTTAGTGACCTCCTAGATAAGATGGCCCCAAGCACTATGCTTGAGGACAACATGGAAGACATAGAAAAATTCCCAACATTGAAGTATAGGATTAGTATCATTCATAGAGAGAATGATCTTGTGAAGTACATCAAGGATGGCATTGCAGAACCAAATGAATATGAGGTTAAGGAGAAGCATCAGAAAGATCTAATCAAGGCAATGATGATCATTTTTTATTCTATCGAAGACCACTTGATCCCTAAAGTGTCATATAAGAAGATAACAAATCAAATGTATGATGAAATTTCTAGAATGTATGAGGGAAATAACATCATCATGAATATGAATTTGAGAACCCATTTGAAGGGTACCAAGATGAGTAAAGGAGAATCCATTCAAGATTACTTCACAAGGGTCTCCTAGTTTAGGGAAAAACTAAGTTGCACTGGAGACACCCTTGATGAAGATGAAATAGTTATGACTACTCTCAATGGTATCACTAGACCTTGGTATTCATTCATATAGACTTTGTGTGCAAGAAAAGAAAGTGTGAAGTTTGATATTGTATGGGAAGATTGCATCTGAGAAGAAGCTAGAGTAGCTAATAGAGAAGCTCTACTTCGAGAATATGATCAAGATCTATCCACCCATACTAAAAGAATATGAAAATAAAACTTCAATAAGGATATTCACAAGGAGAATAGACCTATAAAGAATTTTCAAAGGAAAAGAGAAAATAGTCAGAAGAAAGACTACTAAAAATATCAATTCTATAATTGTTATAAGATAAGTGTTAAAATTCCATATGATAAGATATGTTATCATCATTTAATTTCAATTTCATAACAAAATCATAGAGAAAATATCACTGAAAGAAACAGTATCACAAGAACAACATAGATTTATCCTGGGAAAACCCTAATGGGAAAAACCCAACAAAATCTTCCTCAATATAGATGCCCCAAAAGATAAAAGGTAAAACTCAAAAGATTGGTCCTCCTCCTTCTCCAGCTACAACTCTTTCTCTCTCTCTCTTATGTGCTACATCGATGAGTGTCTGTGTCTCAAATGAGGAGCACCTCCCTCTATTTATACTTTTTCATTCACTTAATATTTGACTCAGTTATGTAGGCTCAAGTTACCATAAATAGGGTAGTAATGACCTGAATTACAACAGAGGGGGATTCCTCATGACTTTTAGTAATTCTCTTGATAGGAACATTAGGGTACAAAGAAATACAAGTGATTCTACTAATAGTAGCATTCGGGACCACTTAAAACTATATTTAGAATATTCTTCGAAGTTACAATAATTCAACACCCCCCTTAATGAGAAGGCTATTCTACATCAACATTCACAACAACAGTAGGAGAAAGAGGGAATCATCAATATCATCAAGATGATACATATATAGATCATTGGAACCTTTTTCATCATCTTCAACATATAGTATTCATCTTCAATCTTCATTAGTAGCAACACTTTGACCGTTCAATCGACAACATCAGCACTTTGACCTTTCGATCAACAACAATATCATCATCATCATATTCTAAAATTTCATTTAGCAACATCATCATCATATTCTGAAATTTAGATCAACAATATCATCATCATCATACTCTGAACTTTCGATCAACAACATCATCATCTTCATATTCTGAACTTTCAATCAACAACATTATCATCATCATATTCTGAACTTTTGATCAGCAACATCATCATCATCATACTCTGATCTTTTGATTGGTAACATCATCATCATCACAATCTGATTTTTCGTTCAGTCACATCGTCATCATCACACTCTAATATTTCAATTAGTAACATCATCATCATCAACAACAACCTCCAATCCACATTATGAAGACTAAAGTCTACGCATCACTTTAGGACCTAAGTCCAAGGATGATGCAATCCTACCACATTCTTGATGACCAAAGTCACCATATCCATTCTGAACAAAAGTTCAAGGATGTTACAATTCTATCAAATTCTTAGGGACCGAATCCTTTGGATACCTTTCTAAGCCGAAGTTCAGGGATGATGCAATGGTGCCACATTCTTGGGGACCAAAGCTTCTGGATACCTTTATGAAGCAAAGTTCAGGGATGATGCAATCCCACCACATTGTCAAGGACCGAAGCCTCTGGATACTTTCTTGAACCAAAGTTCAGGGATGATGCAATCCCAACACATTCTCAGGGGCTGAAGCCTCTGGATACCTTTCTGAACCGAGGTTCAGGTATGATACAATCCCACCACATTCTCAGGGACTGAAGCCTCCATATACCTTTCTGAATCTATGTTCTAGGATTATGCAATTCCACCATATTCTCAACGACCGAAGCCTTCGGATACATTCTAAAGAGAAGTTCAAGGATGATACAATCCTACCACATTCTCGAGGACCAAAGTCATCGGATCACTTCTGGACAAATGTCCTAAGATGATACAATCCATATTCATTCTTTAGGAGTGAAGTCACTGGATCACTTCTAGACAAATGTCATGGGATGATATAATCCCACCACAACATCATTGCTCCCTCTTTCGAGTAAGGTTTTTCCGAACAACACCAATCTTGTCCCGAAAGTGTTAGAACTTTATTCAAGATAGAGGCTTCATCAACACATCAACAACATGTTCCTCAGCACTCACATATTGGAGCTTTATGGCTCCCTTTTGTATCATATATCATATGTAGAAGTACCATATTTCTATGTGCTTCGATCTATCATGGAACACAGGGTTCTCCGACATCTTTATATAAATTTGGTTATCACATAGAATCTTAATAGTATACATATCTAGATCAAAGAGACCTGACATCAGCTTCCAAAGCCATATGGATTCACAACTAGCAGAGAAAGATTATATCTATTATGCTTCCCTCGTGCTAATAGAAATATTGGATTGTTTCTTGCTAAACCAAGAAATCATAGCAGACCCTAGACAAAATCATCCACCTGATGTGCTCTTCATGTCTGAGACACTTCCAGCCCAATCTACATATGTATAGGCATACAATATGTAATCATGGTTTCCTTCATAGTATAGACCAAAGTCTATAGTACCCTTCAGATACCTCATCACATGTTTTGTAGCTATCAGGTGAACCCAACTAGGTTGAACTAGATACCGACTCAAGGTGTTCACAACAAAACAAATATTTGTTCTGGTATTTGTTAGATACATCAACAAATTAATAATTTGTCTGTATTTAGTCACATCCACTAACTCTGACAAGTCATCAACTAACAAATTCAAGTTGGAATCCATGGGTATGGCTATGGATTTACGTTCCAACATATCAAATCTCTTCAAGCTTTCTATTGCATACTTTCCCTGATTGAGAAATATTTCTTCTAAATTCTTCCAGACTTCCAAACCTAGGAAATAAGGCATTAGACCAAGGTATTTTATCTCAAATTATTCAGTGAGCTTCTTCATGCATTCTACAATCTATTTCTCATTCCCTGTAGGAAATAGATCATCCACATATACTAATAGTATGATAGGTTCATCTTCTATAACATTGAAGTAAATTTTAGGATCAGGTTTACTATTGGCAAAGTCCATGCTTGTCAGGAAACTATCTATCCTTCCATACCAATCTCAGGGAGCTTGCTTCAGGCCATACATGGCCTTCTTAGACTTACATACGTGATTTCATCTGTCTTCAACTTCAAATCCTTGTATTTGTTCTATGTATACTTCCTCTTCGATCACACCATTCAGGAAGGTTGTTTTCACATCCATCCAGTGTAAGTCCCACTTCATCATGGATGCAAGTGCCATGATGGCTCTAATCGAAGTATACCTTGATACTATTGCAAATATCTCTTCATAGTGAATTCCCTTTTTCTAAGAGAAACCTATGGCCACAAATCTTTCCTTCTACTTCTCTATGATTTTGTTAGCTGTATGTTTTATCTTGTAGATCCATTTTGAAGATACTGCACTCTTGCCTTCTGGATTGGGAAATATATCGCACACATCATTCTTCATTATTGTCTAGTATTCTCTATTCATTGCTTCTACCCATTCTTTCTTCTATACCACTTCTTCGTAGTTTGAAGATTCTTGATCTACAAGATCACACATCAAACCTACATAGTTGGAAAAATTCTTGGGCTTATTAGTTACTCTTGTGGAGTGTTCATGAGCTCCATATCTTTCTACTTCTTGTATAATATCTCTTTCCCAAGCAAGATTTCTCTTTTGTAACATCTCCATTGTAGGAGGTTCTTGTGGCTCTGTCATGTAGGAGGTTCTTGTGGCTCTGTCATGTCATGATCTTTAGGAGCTTCATCTTCAGGGATGAATGTAGTCTCTACATTTTTGGGAGGTGAATTTTCCTCATATACTTCTTGATGTTGGAATTTTCTAGGTCTATTGAGAGCTGCTTCTTCATCAAATGTTACATCTCTACTAATTTCCATGTGATGGAATCCAGGAATGTACATTTTGAATTCCTTGGATACTTCACAGTATCCAACAAATATCCCCTTCTTTCTGGAAGGGTCCAACTTGGTTCTTTTCTCTTCTAGTATATGAATATATCCTGGACAACCAAATATTTTGAGGTCACTTACCTCAGGCTTCTTTCCCGTGAACATCTCTTCTTGAGTCTTGAATCCAAGATCACTTTGATATATTCTATTATGTACATAGACAAAAGTTATTGTTGCTTCTTCCCATAGATGCATAGGAATATCTTGATCATATATCATTGTCTTCACTGCCTCCATGATGGTTTTGTTCTTTCATTCTACAACACCATTCTACTGAGGATTGTAGGGAGTGGTTAGTTCCCTCTTGATTTCAGAATATTTACATAAGGATTCAAACTCTTTTGAAGTATACTCTCTACCATTTTCTAATTGGAGTGTTTTGATTGTCTTGTCTGAAAGATTCTCTATCAAGACTTTGAATTCATTGAATTTCTCAAATACTTCACTCTTTGCTTTCAAGAAGTATATCCAAGTCTTTCTTGAATAGTAATCAATAAATGTAATATAATATTCAAAGACACTTAAATATGTGGAGGAAATTGGACCACACACATCTAAATGAATCAATTCCAACATACCTTTTTTTTTGTTTCACTCTTCGGAAATGGATTCTTGGTGTTCTTTCCTTTTGCACATCCCTTGCAAATTCCTTCATGTTTGATCTTCATGTCTGGTAGTCCCGTCACTACTTTTTTTAGATGAGGTAGTTCCTTTTAATTGATGTGGGAAATTATTCTATGCCATAGTTCACTAGGGTAAGTGGACTCATGAACAAGGGTTGTTTCTGAATGTCCCTTGAGTTTATACATACCTCCTTCTTCTTAACCGATAACAACTTCATCTTCAATTTTATTTCTTTTGGGCCACATGCATACTTAAACATCTTTGAATGCGACTCTAAATCCTTTCTTAAATAAGTCTGAGATATAGAGTGTATTCTTCTTTAGACCTGGTGCATACAATACTTCCTTCATCTTCAGGGGATTTCTTGAATCAAGCTTGTAGCTTTCTTCACCAACTCCTTTGATTGGATATTGATAGTCATCTCCTAGGGATACTTTCTGAGGAGATTTATTTTATTCAAGTTTGGACAAAGTTTTCTATTATTCTTTCATGTGATTTGAAGCACCACTATAATTAATCCAAGTGTCTTCTCCAGGTGTTACAATTCTAGAGAGCGCAAAGAATAGTAGATACGCTTCTGCATCTTCTTCTCTTGCTTTCTTTCTTTGAGGTCCTTCCTCCTCTTTTTCTTCATCCTCATCTTCAACTAGATGAGCATGATGTATTTTTTTGTTATTGATTCTCTTCTTATATTCTTGCTTATTCATAGGACAATTTCAGGCAATGTGTCCTATCTTATCACAATGAAAACATTGAAAGCCAGAGTAGTCTTTATCTAGAGTATTTTCTCTAGTTCTTTGTATTCTTCTAGGAGGTTGATGTTTCATGTGGTTTATCCTCTTGAACTTAGATTGACTGCTTATTCTCTTGGTGTGAGTGGATAGGGATTCATCATCTTCCTTCAATAAGGCTTCTCTATTTTCCACTCTAGTCTCTTCTTAAATGCAATATTGCCAAACAATGTCAAACTTCATGCTTTCCTTTCTAGCACACATCATTTGGATGAATGACTCCCAGGGTCTAGTGAGACCATTGAGAGAAGTCATAACTAACTCATCTTCTTTAAGTTTGTCTCCAATATCTTCTAGTTGTTCTTTGATCGGGAAGACCCTTGTGAAGTAGTATTGGATGGATTCTCCATGACTCATCTTGGTTCTCTTTAGTTGAGATATTATATTCATCTTTTTGTTGATGTTTCTTCCTTCATACATTCTAGATAGGGAATCATACATTTATTTTGAATTCTTCTTGGATGACACTTGAGGGATCAAGTGATCCATGATAGAGTCAGTAATAATTCTCTGTGTCCTAATCATATCCTTCTTGTACTTTTCCTTAGCTTTAGATTCTTCTTTGATATACTTATCAAGATCATTCTCTTGGATAATCAGGCTAATCCTCTATTTCCATGCTCAAAAATTCTCTATTCCTTCCAATTTGTCCTCAAGCTTAGTGCTTGAGGCCATCTTGTCATAGAATAAAAACAAATTGAAATTTCGTGGAATGAGAAACTGAACTTACCAGGAGATGTTCTTGACTGAGGTAAGTTGACTAGTGAGCTTGGTTTCTAGAGATCTCAACTATTTCCCCTTCAAATCTGACTTGTGAGATTCAGCACTGCAACTTTTAGCTGCTTTCTGGTTCTACAATTTTCTGGCGCAGCTGTCAAAACTAGGGTTTGAATTTTTGGTAGATATACTCCTCCAAAAACTTTAATTCCATGATCAATAGATGTGATTTGGGAGGGCACAACTTTCTATGCAAGCAATTTTCTGAAAATCAATTTTTTTTTGAAACACTAATTTGTATCGGGGAGAGAGAGAGAGGGATTTTTCAACTTCTGAAAGCTATCCTATTCGGGTTAGCTCTGATACCATGTTAAAATTCCATATTCTAAGCTATATTATTAGCATTTAATTTCAATTTCATAACAAAATGATAAAGACAAGATCACTGAAAGAAATAGTATCACAAGAACAACACAAATTTATCCTTGGAAAAAACCAGCAAAAGCTTCCTCAATATAAATGCCCCAAAAGATAAAAGGTAAAACTCAAAAGAATGACCCTCCTCCTTCTCCAGCAACATCTCTTTCTCTCTATCTCTCTCTTATATGCTACAAAAGTGAGTGTGTGTATCTCAAATGAGGAGGACCTTCCTCTATTTATATTCTTTTGTTCACATAATATTTGACTTAGTTATGTAGGATCAAGTAATCCTAACTCAGTTATGTGGGCTCAAGTAACCACAACTAGGGTACTGATGACCCGAATTACAATGGAGGGGACTTCCTCATGGATTTTAGTAATTCTCTTCATAGGAAAATCAGGTTACAAAGAAATACAAGTGATTCTCCCAATAGGATCATCGAGGACCACTAAAAATATATTTTGAATATTCTTCGAAGTTATAATAATTCAACAATAGGACACCTTTCCAGAGAGTGTCCATAAAAAATTACAACAACAAAATACATCATGCTCATCTAGATGAAGATGAGGATGATTATGAAGAAGAAAGACCTTGAAAGAGACTAGCAAAAGAAGAAGATGTAGAAGAATATGTATTATTCCCTGCACTCTCTAGGTTTGTAACACCTGGAGAAGATACATGGATTATTGATATTGGTTCTTTAAATAAAATGATTTGTATTTATGTAGGAATGAACAATAATACAAAAATAACCATAAATACAAAGATGCAGTGGAAATAACACTTCATTTCATTAATATCAAGTAACTGAAACTTGTTTACAGACATAATGAAAATAAACTAGCTAGAGCGCTAGTAGCTTATCTCTTAGAACAGATGTGGTGGCTACATGCCTATTAATTATATGTTACAAAGAGCCTTGAAGGCCTATATATCATTGATAAATGATGGAAAACCATACACATCCAAAAACCTAACCCTAGGAGGTAAAACGCCAACATATGGGCCCCGTCAAGGTAAATTGGTACATCAATTTCCCGGGGTGGTAACTTTGGCATACTATCTCCATTTGACATACATGATACATTGTTATAAATATCGATATAAAAAATAAATCGAGGAATGATGAATGTTGAGTCTCGAATGGATGAGTCTCATATTTGTCGAAAGGTTTGATGCCAAAAAACATCATCTAGGGCCTCAGAATGGCTCCAAAAGTTCATGACCCAAAAAACTGCCAAAATAGTAAAATGTGATACAATTAAGGAAACTGAAAGACTAAAATAAACAATTATGGGGTTTGAAGTGGAATAGGAGGGTGGCCACCAATATCCTTCTGGATCAGAACATGACTTGGAAGAAGCAAACTCTGTAAAGAATCGAAGAAATGAACTCTCCTTAGAAAGTATAATTAGGAGATGAGTATCAATATCCCATCAAAGGTATTGGCAAATCAAGCTACAAGATTGAAAATGGAGCCTCCATGAAGATGAAGGAAGTACTATATGTACCAAGTTTGAAAAAGAAACTACTTTCCATCTCAGCACTAGATAAGAAAGGATATATAATTTCTTTTATAGATGGATAAGTACTCATGTAGACCAAAGGAAAGACACTTGAAGATGTTTTGGTCATTGGTTAAGAAAAAGGAGGACTGTACAAACTAAACGGACTTCTAGAGACAACCCTTGTCCATGAGAACACTAGCTCAAGTCAACTATGGTATAAAAGGATTTCTCACATCAACTACAAAGAACTACCCTACATGTGCAAGGTGGTAACAGGTTTACCAGATCTGAAGATTGATCATGAAGGAAGTTTAAAGGGATGTGAAAGAGGAAATATCATGAAGAATAGTTTTTCAAAAATTGAAATAAATACTAAAGGTACACTGGAATTAATTCATTCTGATGTATGTGGTAATATTCCCTCCATGTATTTAAGTGGATATGAATATTATGTCACATTTGTTGATGACTATTCAATAAATACATGGATATACTTCTTGAATACCAAGAGTGAAGTGTTTGGGATATTGAAGGAATTCAAAGCCTTGATATAGAACCATTCAGAGAGAAGAATCAAGACACTGAGATCAGATAATGGCAGAGAATACACTTCAAAAGAATATGAATCATTCTTCAAAGAAGATGGAATTAAGAGGGACCTAACCACTCCCTACAATCCCCAACATAATGGTGTTGTGGAAATAAATATTAAAACCATTACAGAAGGAGTGAAAAAAATGATTCATGACCAATACCTTCCCATGCATATATTTGCTAAAGAAAAAAGAATAGTTGTGTATGTGCATAATATATTATCTCAGAGTGATCTTGGGTTTAAGACTCTTGAAGAAATGTATATAGGAAAGAAACCTGAAGTATGCCATATCAAGTCATTTCGTTGTCCAGTATATGTACATATTTTGAAAAAAGAAGAGAACCAAGTTGGATCCTTCTAGAAAGAAGGTAATATTTGTTGGATCTTGTGAAGTCCCCGAATCCCTCAGGATATACGTTTCATGATTCCATCATAAAGATATTAGTAGGTATGAGACATTTTATGAAGAAGCAACTCTTAATAAATCCAGAAGGTGTGAGCTTGAAGAACTACATGAACAGGATGTACCTTCAGAAAGGTAGAAGTTAAACCCTTTCTTAAAATACTAGCATCAGTGGATCGTGATATGGTAGAACCTTAAGAACTCCCTACTATGGATATATCTCAAAAGATAAAACTTGCATGGGTAAGAGAAATAAAACAAGAAGTATAAAATTATGGAGCTCTAGAAGGATCCACAAGAAAAAGAAAGATATCAAATCCATTCTCCAGCTATGTAGCTTTTATTTGTGATATTGTAAATCAAGAACCCACAAGCTATGAGGAAGCTACACAAAAGAAAGAATGGGTGGAATAAATGATAGAAGAATACAAGTCAATATTGAATAATAATGTTTGGGATATAGTACCCAAACCAGAAAACAAGAGGGTGGTATTTTTGAAATGGATCTACAATCTAAAACATGTAGCTGATGGAAGTATTGAAAAATGTAAGGAAAGATTTGTGGGTAGAGGACTCTCTCATAAAGAGGGGATTGATTCTGAAGTGACATTTTATCCATTAGCAAGGTACAATTCCATCAGAATCATCATGGAACTTGCTTCCATGGTGAAGTGGGATTTACACCAAATGGATGTAAAGACATCATTCTTGAATGGTGTGATTGAGGAAGAGGTATACATCGAATGACCATAAGGATTTGAAGTCGAAGACAGAGTGAATCATGTATGTATGTTGAAAAAGGCTTTGTGTGGACTAAAGCAAGTTCCTAGAGCTTGGTATAGAAGAATATATAACTTCTTACCAAGATTGGGCTTTACCAAAAGTAAAGATGATCCTAACCTTTACATGAAGTTTATGGATGATTAAACTATCATACTAATTCTATATGTGGGTGATCTCTTTCTGATTCGAAAGGAGAAACAAATCATAGAAAAATAAAGAATATAGATGAATAATATGAGATGAAGGATCTTGGAATGATGCATTATTTCCTTGGGTTGGAAGTGTGGCAGATCCTAGAAGGAATATTTCTCAACCAGTGAAAGTATGTAGTAGAAAACTTGAAAATATTTGATATGTTGGATAGTAAATCCATGGCCACACCAATTGATACCAACCTGAAGCTTTTATCTAATGAATGATCATAGTTAGTGGATATGAGTTAGTACAAACAAATCATTGGTCATTGATGTATCTGATGAATACAAGGCCAAATATATGCTTTGTTGTGAACACCTTAAGTCACTATCTAGTTAAACCTAAATGGGTTCACCTGATAGCTGCAAAGCATGTGATGAGGTACCTAAAAGGTACAATAGAATTTGTAATATACTTTGTTAGATATCATGACTATAGATTGTATGGATACATTGATTCATATTGGGTAGGAATTTCCACAGGCATAAAGAACACCTTAGGTGTATGTTATTGTTTGGGATCAGCCATGATCTCCTGGTTTAGTAAGAAACAGTCTAGTGTTTATCTCATCATAGCTGAAGCAGAGTACATAGAAAATTGCTTCGACAATTATGAAACAATATCGATTTGGAAGTTGATGTCATGTCTATTTGGCATGGAGTTGTATACAATAGTGATTCTATGTGACAACCATAATTTTATAAAGATGACGGAGAATCCTATGTTCCATGATAAAACAAAGCGCATAGAAATACGATATTTTTATATAAGGGATATGGTACATAAGGGATCTATAAAAATCCAGTGTTTGAGTACCGATGAGCAAGTTGTTGATGTGCTGACCATGCCTCTATGTTGTGTAAAGTTTGAATATTTATGTGACAAGATTGGTGTAGTCCGACAAGACTTTCATCGTAAGGAGGAGAAACGATGATACTCTCACATGGAGAATGTACCTACATTCATTTGTATATTTCATATAATGACACTTTCTTAGGACTGGTCCTATATTTGAAACCAAGAATTCTCTATGATGAATCCTTATGGATGATAGGTCCTACATTTTGGTGTTGACGAAATCTACAGTTGCAGATGATACTCTCGTGTGGAGAGTGTACCTACATTCACATGTAGATGTCATAAAATAACACTCACTTATGAGTGGTCCTAGTCTTAAATATGCAGATTCTCTATGATGATTCCTTATGGATGTCAGGTTATGAAATTAGGTGCGGACAAGATCTATAGTTGTAGGCAATATTCTTGCATGGAGAGTGTTCCTACATGCACATGTTGATGTCGTAGTATGACACTCGCTTCAGGTGTTCCTAGCTCTAATAGGATGAGGATGGTCTATGATGAGTCCTTGCAGATTATAGGTCATGCATTCATTTGTGGAAGATATATACATTTAATTGTAAACGATGTGGTACTGCATTCATTTTTGTACATTCCAGATGGTCGATACTATGGACCCTCCTCATTAAGGGGGAGTAGGATGATGTGGATTTCATCATCCTTGAACTTATGTACTAAAGTGTTAGGGATTGATAATCCCATAGAGATATCATGTGTACTACAGGTATTGTTGCAACAAAGGATCGAGAAGATCGAAGTGTGGTTGCAAATGATCAAGAAGATCGAAGTGCTACTACAAAGGATTAAGAATATGGAAGTGTTGCTACAAAGGATCAATAAGATCGAAGTGATGATACAAAGTATCGAGAATATTGAAGTGTTTCTACAAAGGATCAAGAAGATCGATGTGCTGATACAAAGGATTGAGAATATCAAAGTGCTGCTACAAAGGATCAAGAATATCAAAGTGTTGCTACGAAGGATCAAGTGACTGAGTACTTCAGAAGATGAAGAATCATTTTTGTAGAAGATGATGTTCCAATATGGAAGATATTGAATATATTACAGTAACTATTCTAGTTTTCGATGATCATTGAAAACTTCCTATGACGTATATATGTATTACCTTGATGCTGCTAAATATGCTCTCTCTCGTTACTCCTATAGTTGATGATGTTGTTGTCAGTAAAATACCCTTCTCGTTAACAGGGACCATTGAAATATTGTAACTTCAAAGAATATTGTAAATGTATTTTATTTATGTACCACAAGGGAGATAATCTATTCCTCCTTCGAGATGTTATTATTGTAATTTGTCATCATAGAGTGATGAGGTAAAGCCTCTATTGTAAGTTGGGTTGATAATACCCTAATGAATATAATATAATATTGTTTTGAGTCTTCCTAGATGAAGTCAGCCCAGTCAGTTTAGGTGGCCCGACTTGTTAGGGTATAATTCATGTGACTTAATGTGTATAAACAGAGGAGTTGTGTTCCTAATTTAACACATAGACACACGCTTGTGTAGTGAATAGGAGAGAGAGAGAGACATACCAACAAGGGGGAGAGTACATGTGTTGGGGTTTTATCTTATACATCTTTATACAAGACGTTTTGATAGGTTTTCTTCCCCTTGAAGGATTCCCAAGATAAATATTGTGATTTTGTTTCTTTTAGTGGTTCTACATATGCTAATGTTGTGAGTTTTGATTAAACACTAATGATATCTAGATAATAATATGACATATTAACATAACTAAGGGCTTGGGTTTGATTTTAACCTATCCATTTCTCAACATGGAATGGAAGTCAAATGTTGAGGTCAATTGGTAGTGGCTAGGATACCTATGTCAAAATGTGGTTTGAAGGATACGGGTTGTTGGAGGTAGCAACCCATATCTTCATATCTAAAATAACAATGTTGACCATCATAAAAGGGGAATCTAGCATAATGGTAGATCATTCAACCAAAACGACTGGGTTCAATTCTCATCCTATCCAAATTTCAACATGGTATGAGATTGAGAGATTAAATTTAATTAGTAATGGATAGGAAGCCTAAGCTAAAACATGTCTTGACGTGTGGATGTTCGATGTAGAAATCCACAACTTGATCTCAAACTAGTAAGGACAACCATCGGGAAAGGGAGATGTGACTTAGTGGTAAGGAAGCACACTAGCCATAGGCCTAGAGAAGGTTCTATGTTAAACTCTTATTTCGTCCAAAATTCAACATGGTATGATAGCTAGATGTAGCGAAACTCACTAGCTAAAAAATTTATATGCTTGCTTCTTTGTGATTCCAAATTTCAACATGGTATGTGTTGTGCCCCTGCTCAACAACCTTTAAAAACATATTTCATCAAACAAAATCCCATTTTGTTTTGATGAAATGTTTGAATTTTAAAGGGACAAATCAAATGAATTATCAAGCTACTGAAAGGGTGGCCTTCGTTGAGCTATTGATTCAGTGAAATTCCATATTTTTAAACAACCTTTGTGAACTATATTAAATTAACGAAATCACTACTATGAAGCTATTGTTTGGGTAGAGTTATACTTAAAAAATCAAAGGATGAGTATAAATGATTCTCATATTGGCTATCATCATCTTAGCATTGAATCTTATCCAAAACATTATAAACTGATTTTATTGTTTGATTTTGTTATTAGCATGGTTGATAAGGTTGAGATATCATAATGGTTGATCTTGGTATGATTTCTCGCATTACCATAGATATTACCTCAAGGTTGATTAATGATTTTGCATGGTTGGTTTGTTATGACTTTGGTAAAACCTAGAGTGTCAAAGCCCAAAGGTTTTACGTGTGATATCCGCCATATCCTTTGATTACAAACCATAGTTGATACTACCATAGAAATTTAATGCCGATTTTTATGTAGTTCATATTCCAAAGTCTAAGTTTGACTGGATGGTTTGTATTATGATTTATCGTCCGCCACCTTTGAAGGGTAAGTTGAACTTACGGTAAGGATGATATGTATTGTGGTCTTTCGTCATTTCAATTCATGCCGTTGCCTCCAATTTTTATCTACCTGTTGCGAAGTCGATATGGTATCATTAGTTTGGTACTGAAACTTGTCTATAACATTTAACGCTCAGTACTTGTCCTCCATCGTGGCTATCTCCCAATGGAACATCTGTTTCGTGTACAGCGAGAGGTCTCATATCAGTCACGCCGAATAAATAATGATAACAGGAGTTATCGGGAGTCTTCGACCGTCATTCCTCATTAATCAATTACCTCTCTGAGTGATAATGCTCTCGTCCATGCCGAACTTACAGGGGTGCAGTCAGTGTTTGTTCATGGCTTATTTTCCTTATCATGGGTTTGAGTTTCCTTTCTCGTTCTTGCTCAGGCTTTATCCCGAGTGCCCATTATATGGTTTTCTGTCTTTTGCTGAGCTGTGGTACTTGTTTTGTGTGCGTTTACGTGCTTTGACACGGTCGGTCATGGCGCCTGTGGTGAGGGTAGCGCCTTGCGAAATGAAATTGCTGGATTCGAACCCTGAGCTATCAGCAAAGGTTCAGGCCATTGGGTGGATGCCATTCATAAGTAAATTCTCTGATTCGAACCCCGAAGTCACAAGGGTTTTCGCTCTCTCCCTGGCTGATTATCAGGATGAAGTAGGTGACCTCTGTTTCCGGGTTGATGAAAGATCAGTGGTGCTTGCTACAGGTCTATCACTAGAAGGTGAGCGATGGTTTAAATATAAGCACATGGATATAACAGAGTGGCGGCAGCTGCTTAAAAATTCCTGCCAGGATGTTTCATTTCGAACCGGGGTAGCTCGCAAGTACTTCAAAAGTGAGTGGAGCCCTGTTCTAGATTTGATCCACAGATATTTGACTTGCGAAGGTCGCTTGTCTTCAACGTACGTATATCATCTCAGGATTATGTCTGCATTCATAGGTTTCCCGCTGAATTTACCTTATTATCTTTTGCATAGTCTGTTTAAGATGTCTAATGCAATCAAAAAGGGTCCTAAACATGTCAGTCATAGCCCCTTTCACCATGGCTTAGTCTGTATGTTAATTGATAAGGAGTTGTCGAAGTCGAACTGGTCCTGGGATGAATTCGTTGAGTCTAATGGCTTTTCCTCTTTTTGCCACTGTATGTTTAACAATCCTGATGAATGCAACAAGCAGAAAGAGCCAAGTCCAGTTCCGGTTTCCCCTTTACGTAAACCCTTGACAAACCCTACTGCTTGTATGAGTCTTGAACCTTGCAGTGATCCTATGCCTACTCCCGTGAGAAGTGCTGATACTCCTACGGTTTCTAAACGTGTGAGGAGATTTTCATCTCTGTCACCGATTACGCCACAAAATGATACTAATAAAACTGGTAATCATGGAAGAGACCGATCGAAGGCCAAGTTGGTGGGTAGATTCACCAGGAGCATGGCGAAAGGCAAGTTTGTCAAAACCCCCGTGTCTGGTAGTGCTCATATTGAGACTGTGGTGATTGATGATGAAGTGGAAGATCCTATTCTGCCTGTGAATGATCAGTTTGTCGAGCATGAGTTCGATTCGAACCTTGATCATGATAACCCTCCTGCGATTGATAAAGAAGTACAGGTCGATTTTGTTATTGGTCATCCAAATAAAGAGAAGCATGTAAAATCAAGCTCACCTGGTTCTTATTGCATTGAGGATATGATGCATCCTCTATTCATTAACTGTCTTTTAGACAAAATTAGCAGAATGGAAGAAAGGGTAAATGAAGTAGCAACAAATCGTGATTTGATGAAGGCTGATAATGTTGAGTTAAAGGAGAAAGTGGTTTTTACTGATAAACAACTCTTACGTTTGAGAAATCACAAGAATAAGCTTATCAGAAGAGTTCTTAAACTGCAGGATGAGAATGATAAGAACGAAGAAAAGCTCCGAGAGCTTAATGCTCAGATTGCACTCATGCAGTTTAAGGTTCAGTTGCCGAGTCAGTCCAGTGGTGTGAACATCCAAGTTTTCAATGCGCCTGTAAATTTGTAATGCTTTGGGTGTGTTTGCTGTCTGTTTTATATTTTGAAGTTTTTGATGAAATGAAGATCAGGTCATCTCTGTACAGGTATTGATTTATTTTATTTCTGATTATCACATAGTTTTTGTTATTTCGATTTTAGTATGTGTGTTAATTAATTTATTTTCGTGTGTTGCATTGCAGGCGATATGGTTGTTGTTCTTGCTGTGGATTTTGATGATGGTCTGTTTTTGGATGATTCCCCACACGATCGGAAACAAAACAGTTACCATACTTTTCAGGTGTTGTCTCGTTGTTAATATTTTCGATTTTCATGGATCGAATCTTTACCAATTTTAGGTGTCTTCACGTATAGTGAAAAATGACATGTTCTACTTGTCATTTTTATGGGAAATTGGTTAGAGAATTCGATTTTGCTATCTCTAGTTTGTAGGACTGTTTTCCTTTAGTGATTTCATGTATTTAAGGGGAGATAGCATATGGGAGAAAGGGTCGATAGTTTATGGAAAGGAGACAACAAGACTGCGGTTTTTACCATTGTGACTTGAGACAGCTTTCTGTCAGCAGATACAATCTTGAAACTGGTGATAAATTATATATATGTTTATAGTTTATGCTTAACACGTGTGTATGCTATCCATAGTCTTGTTACTGTTTTTCTATACTATACATGTTTTTCATAATCTCACTTATGAAATTGTGCAAATATATCATGTTCTGGCTATTGAATTATGCTGAATATCGTTCTGTTAATAAATGCTATGTTGTAAATTGATGACTGTCATTGTTACATACATGGCTTATACTTCTGTTGCATGATCTTGGTAATTTCTAAAATTTTTTTGAAGATTGTCAATATTATTGATAGTCCTGTTAACAGACCTGACTTCAGTTCAATTTGTATTGCTCCTGATCAGGATAGTACATAGGTTAGGATAATATGTTTCTTTTTCTGTTTAGCATATTGTTTTAAAAATCTATTTCAATCGGCTGTTAATATTCATGTCATATGCATATTACTCTTTTTTATTATTGGTTTATGTACAGATCTATATAATGTATCTTTGTATTTAATCTAACTTGTTAATAGTTGTTTAATTTTCTAACTTTATAAACTTAATTAACTTAGTTAATTGATACTGTAAATAATAACATTTATTAATATGTACATGCATAGATACATATCTGATAATAACCAGCAGTGTTAGATCTTTCTCTTAGATTTTTTTTACATAGTATAGACATTTAGGCTAAGAGAGCCTTTAAACCTGTCGGGAACAACCATCCCAAATAGCTTGGAGCCTGCCCGAAGGATCCCTGTCTGGGTTGTCTCCCCCGTTGCGTGCATAGTCATCTACGCCCGTCAACAATGGCGCTAGAAGGAGGGACAACCTAGGCAAATGGCTGATGAAAACAACCCTGTAAACAAAGTTAATCAGCCTATCACCCCTCAAATACAGTCAACTGCACAACCATGCTCTCACCGTTCATCACGAGTGAATGAAACCCCAGTGAGAGACTCTGTTCAAAATCTGATCTCTCAGTTCAACTCTCCCGGTATTCACCTACCTGAAGAAATCGACTAGTACGAGCAGGCCATAAACGAATCTCAATGGATTTTAACTAGGCATTATTCGAATCTCACCGGGCGCCAGCCCACTGAATTACCTCTTCCGCAGATTACCCATCCTCGTACTCATCATCATGAATCTGTTTTGGGAGAACAAGAACAGCCTTTAGGTGCCCATCCCGATCTTTACATACAACAATCTCTAACAGGCACCAACCAGCCTTCCTCTTCTTCAGGACGACCTGCTTCATGAGGGTCTGGACAACCACCATCACCACCTCGATCGCCTCCGTGTGTTCTACAATCACCACCATCACCACCTCCAACTCTAAGAAACATGGCAGGTGCAAACCCCCCAAACCCCAATGCTAATATGCCATGGCTAGCTCAGGATGCAGTGGCTGTCCTAGGCGTTCAACACCCTTTACCTAAACATCCTGAGAAATTACTACCTAAGTTCAACCCTAAGTTGAAAGAGACAGTGGAAGATCATGTCAAGAAGTTTATGTTGGCAGTTCGACTCCTGGATGTTGAACATGAAGATGTGGTCTGTCGGCTTTTTTCTTA
The DNA here is from genome assembly GCA_001517045.1 of Pseudotsuga menziesii. Taxonomy (NCBI): domain Eukaryota; kingdom Viridiplantae; phylum Streptophyta; class Pinopsida; order Pinales; family Pinaceae; genus Pseudotsuga; species Pseudotsuga menziesii. The sequence goes on along the minus strand of LPNX010466161.1, from coordinate 112,932 downwards.
TACATTTGAGGGAAAAGCATCGACGTGGTACTTTTCACTTACAGCTGGTTCCATTACCAGCTGGAACGAATTCAACCTTGCTTTCATGAACAAGTTCAGAGATGACAAGATGCCAACAGTTTTAGTGTTAGAACTGTCTAAGATTCACATGGAACCTAAAGAAAGGGTCAAAGATTTTAACCAGCATTTTTTAACTCTAAGAAATAGAATCCCTGCTACTTCAAGGCCGATTGAGGATGTCACCGTTGAATTTTACATTTCAGCCTTGCCCGAAAAAATAGCCATGTTTGTCAGACAAAAGGCCAAACTTACCCTCGCTGAAAACTTTGAAGAGGCAATTAAAGTCAAAAAAGATGTGACTGCCACAAAAGTAGATCCCGGAATAGATACCGATTCAGCATCTTCTTCTTGGAAGAAGACTGATAGTCCTACCAAAACTGCAGCAAGCTCTGACAAAAAAGGCCAAGATGCCTTAGATCTAGACAGTCTCCAAAGAGTTATTAAAAAACTGTCTAATGAAATAATTGATTTAAAAAAGGGTACCTCTGAGAACACCCCAAACAAAGAGCTACCTAAACAGTTCTTCAGGAGACCTTTTCAAAATCCAGCTACGAAAAAAACTCCACCCTCTGAAACCAACAACATTGAGGAAATTAATAGTCTCCTCAAATTAATAGTTTCAGATCTAGAAACATCTACTGAAAATGAAACCCAGTCTACCGGATAGAGTTCTCAAGATAACCAAAACACAGATGATAACAATGATGATAAACCACCCCATGTAATCAGTCATTTCTAGGACACCTCAGAATTGACCGATGATGAAGATGTGGCTGTTGTCAATGTAAATCAGCACCAGTATAACACCAGAAGTAAGAAATACCAGCCCCTAGGTGAACCTTCTACAACTGCTATAGATAATAGTTCAACTGTCAAAAACAAAGATCAGCCTGCAAATATTAAATCTGCCCACTCCCTTGAGTTAGAATACGACCTGATTGAAGATTTAAAGAAAAACAGAGCCAACATCTTGCTCTATGAGCTTCTCAAGCTACCTGTGATTTGAGATAAAGTGATGCAAGGAGTTTCCCCAAGTAAAACTGGTAAGACTCCTTCCAATCAAAATAGTTCTGTCAATACTAAGGATAGCTCAAAAAAATCTTCAGTCAATGCATCATCTATAGGCAAGAAATCTGATTCTTCAACCCCGCCTTTTTTACTTACATTTGAAATTTTTAATCGTAAAGTACACAACTGTATGATAGACTCAGGGGCCTCCAAGAATGTAATGCCTTACTTGGTATGTAAAAAACTTAATGCTGTCCCTGAACCTTCCGATACAAGTATTGTACAGCTTGATCTTTCAAACGTAAAAGTAATAGGTAGGTTGAAGCAGGTGTTGATAAGGTTAGCTTCGAATCCTCAAGTTCACTTTATCATCGATATAATTGTTGCTGACATCCCAGACGCATATGGTTTATTTCTTAGCAGGGATTGGTCAGAAAAGCTCGATGGATATTTTGCGACAGACTGGTCACACTTATGGATATCTCATAACGGTCGCCCGAATAAGATCAGAATCGATCGAGAACGGTATATGAAGCATACCGTCACTGAAATTGATGACTCAAATGAACTAGTCTTGTTCACTGATACCATAATGGGTAATTACATGGCTGACTCATTTTTTGGGAACTTGGAAGCTGAAATTTCAGAAATTCCAGATTCAAATCAGCAATCTGAAATTTGCCATTTTACACAAGTCCCAGCTGAAATTCCAGTTCCAGATACACCACATTTAGATCTCAATGATGGTCTTTGGTCTCTTTACTTTGATGGTTCTAAGTCAAAAGAAGGAGCTGGTGCATGGTGCTTGCTTATAGATCCTTATGGGAAAAGGTTTTTCATTGCTTGCAGGTTAGAATTCGATTGCACCGATAACATCGCTGAATATGAAGCCCTCATTCAAGGGATAAAGAAAGCGATTGACTTGGGAGCCAAAGCCTTGGTAGTCTTAGGAGATTCTGAGATCATTGTTCGACAGGTACGTAATACAATACACTGCATAGCTAGACACCTGAGAAATTATCAGGCTGAGGTATGGAATTGACTATTACCATTTGAAGCATTTAACATAAGTTCCATCCCTCGTTATCTGAATCAGGAAGATGATCTTTTAGCTAATGTTGCTTCAAGATTGATTCCATCTGAAGGAATCCTTACTGATTCTTTCTCGGTTGAATTGCTGTTCAGACCTTCTATACTTGACAACATAGCAAATTGGAGAGTCTTCAATGACGACGAGTAGTTGATCGATTTTCTGACCTCGAAGGATACTTTTAAGGATGTGGTTTTGGACGAAATGACTCACGATGAGGATCTATATAATTTTGCGGTAATCCATCAGCCTTGCTCAATTCAGGAATCTCTCAATTAGGTTAGTGCTCTTCCCAGATCAGTAATCAAACTTGAGAAATTCTATGACTTAAAGGATAAATTTAAAGCTGCAAGGAATTGTAAAACTAATAGCTCCATCATGCAATCTGACACTGTAAATCTAGGAACTGAGCACAACCCTCAATGTGTAAATTTGGGCAGTACATGTACTGCCCAGGAAAAAAAAGCCTTCATTAAACTCTTCAATGAATTTAAAGACATATTTGCATGGACGCATGACGACCTGAAAATATTTGACCCTAATATAATGCAACATGTCATTCCTATGAAACCGGAGGCTAATCCTTTTCAACAAAAATTGAGGAAAATGCATCCCAGCCTAGAACCAGTTGTCAAGAAGGAGTTGAATAAACTCCTTGCCGCCAGAATAATTTTCCCGGTTCGGCATGCATAGTGGGTAGCAAATATTGTACCCGTGAGGAAGAAAAATGGTGACATCAGGTTATGTGTCGACTTCCGAAACCTGAATAAGGTTTCAGATAAGGACAATTATCATGTTCCTCCAATGGAGAAAATCTTGCAATAGGTCTCCGGATCTGAAATGTTTTCACTACTAGATGGTTTTTCAGGATACAACCAAGTGTTGGTATCCAAAGTTGACCAGTTGAAAACAACTTTTAGGACTCCTTGGGGAACCTATGCATATAGAAAGATGCCATTTGGTCTCATAAATGCCAGAGCAACATTTCATATGGCAATGGACATCGCCTTCAGAGGTCTGATCGGTAAGTTTGTTGTTATTTATATTGATGATATTACCGTCTTTTCAAAAAACAGAACTGATCATTTAACTCATCTCAGGAGAGTTTTTGAGCGTTGCAGGAAGTATGGGATTTCTCTAAATCCTAAGAAATCTATTTTTTCAGTCACAGAAGGGAAGTTGCTGGGTTTTGTTGTGTCTAAACAAGGAATCAATATTGACCCAGAACGTACCTATGCTATATCATAGATTTCGATGCCTCACTAAAAAAAGTCTATGCAGTCGTTTCTTGGAAAGATAAATTTTGTTTCTAGATTTATTCCTGGGTTCACGGAAATTGTTAGGCCACTTCAGAAAATGATAAAAAAGGATGCTGATTTTAAATGGTCTACTGATGAGAAGCAATCTTTTCATGACATCTTAAAAGCTATCGCTGAAGCTCCTACTCTAAATAGCCCATATTTTTCCAAACCTTTCATTTTGTATAGGTTTTCTTCTGAATCTTCTTATGCTGCTGTTCTGACATAGAAAAACCAGGAAAATAATGAAGCTCCTATCGCTTTTACGAGTTCTGGTCTGAACAGTGCGGAATTAAATTACCCAGAAGTAGACAAGCAAGCTTTCGCTGTTTTCAAATCTGTTAAACATTTCAGGGCTTACTTGCTGAAGTCCCACACCAAAGTTGTTGTACCATATTCTGCAGTTAGAAATCTCTTGGTACAAAAGGATCTTGGTGAAAAAAGAGCACATTGGGTCACAGCATTTCAGGAATACGACCTAGAAATAAAACCTTTAAAGATTGTCAGGGGACAAGCACTTTGTAAGCTAGCAGCTGGGTCTGCGGACAATTTTGAACCAGATCTGCACTTCTTTAGCGAACCTTCTTTATTTGAAAGGCAAGTTTTTCCTATCTCCACTCCTCCTGATTCTTGGTATGACGATATTAAGTTCTTCTTATTGCATGGGACCTCCCGTGAACATTTAGACCCACATCATAAGAGGGCTTTGAGATTGAAATCTGCACCTTATCAGCTTATTGATAACATTTTGTTTAGAAAGAATTTCGAAGGAGTTCTTCTTCGTTGTCTAGAAAGACATGAGGCTGATAATGCGTTATCTCAACTACATGCAGGACCAGCCAGAGGACACTTTAGTGGAGAAACTACTGCCCATAAGATACTTAAAGTTGGGTACTACTGGCCCACATTGTTCAAAGACGCATATTATTTCACCAGGAATTGCCAAGAGTGTCAGAGAGCAGGAGGTAGACTGAAGAAGGTAGCGTTACCCCTCCAGCCGGTTATTATCGAAGTCCCATTTCAGCAATGGGTTCTGGATATTGTTGGCCCAATCACACCATGCTCTTCACAGCAGCATAAATACATTCTCACAGCCACAGACTACTTCACTAGATGGGTTGAATCCATCCCTTTGCGATTAGTTAATTCGGAACAGGTGATATCTTTCCTTGATTCTTTTATTATCACTAGATTTGGTGTTCCTGAATCTCTGATTTTTGACAATGCAACTTATTTCTCCTCTGTTAAATTAACTGAGTATGCATTGGAAAAGGGAATAAAATTAAAGTATTCTTCTAATTACTACCCCCAGGGTAACAGGTTAGCAGAATCTTCTAATAAAAACTTAATTAAGATTCTGAAACGCACGGTGGTAAATCATCACAGGAATTGGCATAACGCCTTACCGAATGCCTTGTGGGATGATAGAGTGACTCCCAAAGCTGCAATAGGAAACTCTCCCTTTTTCCTAGTGTATGGAAAGGAAGCCATTTTTCCTCCTCACTTGTTCTTACCCTCTCTATAGCTCTCCCAGTCGGTGCAGGAGACACCATGTTCTGCCATGGAGCATTGAATTAACACCTTGCATAAACTGGAGGAAGATAGGGAGTTGGTTAGGAAAAAGTTTGAAAAACACCAGCAGATCGTGAAGCATTGGTTTGACCTCAGAAAGTTAGTCAGTCGGGATTTGGAAGTAGGTGACGTAGTCCTCAAATGGGACAAGGAACATGAAGATAAAGGAAAACATACGAAGTTCCAATGCCTGTGGCTGGGACCATTTATTATTACAGAAAAACTTGGTCCCAGCACTTTCAGGCTGCAAACATTGGAAGGTGACATTGACAACCTTCCAGTAAACGGTCACCTAATTAAGAGAGATTTTTGCTGATCCCCCTCAAGGGATCATTGTGTATATACCTGGTGTGGTGTGCTTGCTTGGAAGATTTTATTTCATTTGCTTTTGATTTGTTTGTATTTTCCCATATTTATTTGTTGTTTTGTTTGTGTGTTTTGAGCCTGATCAATTCATCAAACCTCAAACTGATGACTGATTTCAACTTCTGTAATTTATCTGTAAATCATGCACAAAGACATTACTATCCTAGAACTGTCATTCTGTTTTACTTCTTGAACAGAGAATGGTGTTTTCATCATTCTAGATTTTACCAGAATTTTTTTCAACCATGTTAATAGTAATTAATTATATCAGTTTCTGCAAAGATTTGCCCAAAGGGATTGGGACAGTACTTGGTAAAGTTATCTATTTAAATATTTTACGCCATCCCTTCTTGCAAAGAGGATCAGATTTGCCTCCCTATCTGCTAAGATGGTCTAATTTGAGATTAACAATAATTACGTTCTAGACAAGGATGGACTGGAACATTTGCAAAAAAAAAATCTGAAGGACAGAAGGTCTCATGACGAGCTGATCTGCTCAAGATCATAGGTTTTCATCCAGTAACATTGTCATCTCCGGTCACCAAGCCTGGGCAATGACCCTTGGACAGAAAACTCTGAGGGGTGAAAGGTCTCATCACGAGCCGGTTCATTTTACTGCAATGCATACTGGTGACTGACATGGTTACTATCTGGTTACCAAGCTTGAACCATGGTCTTCATGAGTAATAAAATTAAAAGCAAATAAAGGTAACAGTCCACCCCAACCAGAATTATATATTTATAACTAGCAGATGGGATACTGGCATTCTGTGGGTTTTGAAGCAAACCTGTCGAGGCTATGGATGCCTGCTGGCAGCAGGGCCATGCTTGTGGTATTGAGATTTCACTCTTTAAAACTAAGCCATTTGCTGTTTTACTCTTTAAGGACTGATTTTTGGTAGAGATCTGAAAATTATCAAATAAATGAATGAAACTGTAATTTTCTGGTAATTTTTAGAACTATGAAATACTTGAATCTGTTTGATATGCTAAAATAGTGTTTTCTGTACAATGGCTCATATTAAGGATTTAATTTATTTGTTTGCATGATTTCAGGGTACAGAACAGAGATAACTGTTCCGTCCAGCAAGTCGCCATCTGTTGTGCCCCTGCTCAACAGCCTTTAAAAACATATTTCATCAAACAAAATCCCATTTTGTTTTGATGAAATGTTTGAATTTTAAAGGGACAAATCAAATGAATTATCAAGCTACTGAAAGGGTGGCCATCGTTGATCTACTGATTCAGTGAAATTCAATATTTTTAAACAACCTTTGTGAACTATATTAAATTAACGAAATCACTACTTTGAAGCTATTGTTTGGGTAGAGTTATACTTAAAAAATCAAAGGAGGAGTATAAATGATTCTCATATTGGTTATCGTCATCCTAGCATTGAATCTTATCCAAAACATTATAAATTGATTTTATTGTTTGATTTTGTTATTAGCATGGTTGAGATATCATAATGGTTGATCTTGGTATGATTTCTCGCATTACTATAGATATTACTGCAAGGTTGATTAATGATTTTGCATGGTTGGTTTGTTATGACTTTGGTAAAACCTAGAGTGTCGAAGGCCAAAGGTTTTACGTGCTATATCCACCATATCCTTTGATTACAAACCATAGTTGATACTACCATAGCAATTTAATGCCGATTTTTATGTAGTTCATATTCCAAAGTCTAAGTTCGACTGGATGGTTTGTATTATGATTTATCGTCCGCCACCTTTGAAGGGTAAGTTGAACTTAGGGTAAGGATGATATGTATTGTGGTCTATAGTCATTTCAATTCATGTCGTTGCCTCCAATTTTTATCTACCTATTGCGAAGTCGATATGGTATCATTATTTTGGTACTGAAACTTGTCTATCACATTTAATGCTCAGTACTTGTCCTCCATCGTGGCTATCTCCCAATGGAACATCTGTTTTGTGTACAGCGAGAGGTACCATATCAGTCACGCTGAATAAATAATGATAATAGGAGTTATCGGGAGTCTTCGACCGTCATTCCTCATTAATCAATTACCTCTCTGAGTGATAATGCTCTCGTCCATGCCGAACTTACAGGGGTGCAGTCAGTGATTGTTCATGGCTTATTTTCCTTATCATGGGTTTGAGTTTCCTTTCTCGTTCTTGCTCAAGCTTTATCCCAAGTGCTCATTATCTGGTTTTCTATCTTTTGCTGAGCTGTGGTACTTGTTCTGTGTGCATTTACATGCTTTGACACGGCCGGTCATGGCGCCTGTGGTGAGGGTAGAGCCTTGCGAAATGAAATTGCTGGATTCAAACCCTGAGCTGTCAGCAAAGGTTCAGGCCATTGGGTGGATGCCATTCATAAGTAAATTCTCTGATTCAAACCCCGAAGTCACAAGGGTTTTCGCTCTCTCCCTGGCTGATTATCAGGCTGAAGTAGGTGACCTCTGTTTCCGGGTTGATGAAAGATCAGTGGCGCTTGCTACAGGTCTATCACTAGAAGGTGAGCGATGGTTTAAATATAAGCGCATGGACATAACAGAATGGTGGCAGCTGCTTAAAAATCCCTGCCAGGATGTTTCATTTCGAACCGGGGTAGCTCGCGAGTACTTCAAAAGGGAGTGGTTCCCTGTTCTGGATTTGATCCATAGATATTTGACTTGCGAAGGTCGCTTGTCTTCAGTGTACGTATATCATCTCAGGATTATGTCTGCATTCATAGGTTTCCCGCTAAACTTACCTTATTATCTTTTGCATAGTCTGTTTAAGATGTCTAATGCAATAAAAAAGGGTCCTAAACATGTCAGTCATAGCCCCTTTCACCATGGCTTAGTCCGTATGTTAATTGATAAGGAGTTGTCGAAGTCAAACCGGTCCTGGGATGAATTCGTTGAGTCCAATGGCTTTTCCTCTTTTTGCCACTGTATGTTTAACAATCCTAATGAATGCAACAAGCATAAAGAGCTGAGTCCAGTTCCAGTTTCCCCTTTCCGTAAACCCTTGACAAACCCTACTGCTTGTATGAGTCCTGAACCTTGCAGTGATCCTATGCCTACTCCAATGAGAAGAGATGATACTCCTACGGTTTCTAAACGCGTGAGGAGATTTTCATCTCTGTCACCGATTATGCCACAAAAAAATACTGAAAAAATTGGTAATCATGGAAGAGACCGACCGAAGGCCAAGTTGGTGGGTAGATTCACCAGGAGCATGGAGAAAGGCAAGTCTGTCAAAACCCCCGTGTCTGATAGTGCTCATATTGAGACTGTGGTGATTGATGATGAAGTCGAAGATCCTAGTCTTCCTGTGAATGATCAGTCTGTCGAGCATGAGTTCAATTCAAACCTTGATCATGATAACCCTCTTGCGATTGATAAAGAAGTACTGGTCGATCCTATTATTGGTCATCCAACTAAAGAGAAGCATGTAAAATCAAGCTCACCTGGTTCTTATTGCATTGAGGATATGATGCATCCTCTGTTCATTAACTGTCTTTTAGACAAAATTAGCAGAATGGAAGAAAGGGTAAATGAAGTAGCAGCAAATCGTGATTTGATGAAGGCTGATAATGTTGAGTTAAAGGAGAAAGTGATTTTGAGTGATAAACAGCTCTTACGTTTGAGAAATCACAAGAATAAGCTTATCAGAAGAGTTCTTAAACTGCAGGATGAGAATGATAAGAACGAAGAAAAGCTCCGAGAGCTTAATGCTCAAATTGCACTCATGCAGTTTAAGGTTCAGTTGCCGAGTCAGTCCAGTGGTGTGAACATCCAAGTTTTCAATGCGCTTGTAAATTTGTAATGCTTTGGGTGTGTTTGCTGTCCGTTTTTTATTTTGAAGTTTTTGATGAAATGAAGATCAGGTCATCTCTGTATAGGTATTGATTTATTTTATTTCTGATTATCACATAGTTTTTGTTATTTCGATTTTAATATGTGTGTTAATTAATTTATTTTCATGTGTTGCATTGCAGGCGATATGGTTGCTGTTCTTGCTGCGGATTTTGATGATGGTCTGTTTTTGGATGATTCCCCACACGATCGGAAACAAAACAGTTACCATACTTTTCAGGTGTTGTCTCGTTGTTAAGATTTTCGATTTTCATGGATCGAATCTTTACCAATTTTAGGTGTCTTCATGTATAGTGAAAAATGACATGTTCTACTTGTCATTTTTATGGGAAATTGGTTAGAGAATTCGATTTTGCTATCTCTAGTTTGTAGGACTATTTTCCTTTAGTGATTTCATGTATTTAAGGGGAGATAGCATATGGGAGAAAGGGTCGATAGTTTATGGAAAGGAGACAACAAGACTGCGGTTTTATCCATTGTGACTGGAGACAGCTTTCTGTTAGCAGATACAATCTTGAAACTAGTGATAAATTATATATATGTTTATAGTTTATGCTTAACACATGTGTATGCTATCCATAGTCTTGTTACTATTTTTCTATACTATACATGTTTGTCATAATCTCACTTATGAAATTGTGCAAATATATCATGTTCTGGCTATTGAATTATGTTGAATATCGTTCTGTTAATAAATGCTATGTTGTAAATTGATGACTGTCATTGTTACATACATGGTTTATACTTCTGTTGCATGATCTTGGTAATTTCTAAATTTGTTTTGAAGATTGTCAAGATTATTGATAGTCCTGTTAACAGACCTGACTTCAGTTCAATTCTCATTGCTCCTGATCAGGATAGTACATAGGTTAGGATAATATGTTTCTTTTTCTGTTTAGCATATTGTTTTAAAAAGCTATTTCAGTTAGCTGTTCATATTCATGTCATATGCAGATTACTCTTTTTTATTATTGGTTTATGTACAGATGTATATAATGTATCTTTGTATTTAATCTAACTTGTTAATAGTTGTTTAATTTTCTAACTTTATAAACTTAATTAACTTAGTTAATTGATACTGTAAATAATAACATTTATTAATATGTACAGGCATAGATACATATATGATAATAACCAGTAGTGTTAGATCTTTCTCTTAGATTTTTTTTACATAGTATAGACATTCAGGCTAACGGAGCCTTTAAACCTGTTGGGAACAACCATCCCAAACAGCTTGGAGCCTACCCTAAGGATCCCAGTCTGGGTTGTCTCCCCCGTTGCGTGCATAGTCATCTACGCCTGTCAACAGTATGATATCTAGAGGTTGAGGTTGATTGGTGGTGGCTAGGAGGTTTGTGCGAGAGTGCGACATGAAGGTGGTGTTGGGGATAACAATCCACAGTTTGATATCAAAGTGGTAAGGACTCCCATCATCAAACATTGTATGGCATTGAATCTTGTATTTTGTTCCTCTCCTTTCCAAGTTTCAACACTTTGCAAAATCATCACTTAATTATCTACAATTTCAATTATCATTAGAGGAAATCTGGGGTCTAAAATGGGACTTATAAGAAAATGAGCCAACAATAAATTATTGTGAGTTGGAATTCAAGAACCAATAGAATTTAAATAAAATGAGTCAACCATAATGGTTGACTTGACTTATTTGTCATAAAAAAAAGTCTTTTTTTCTTTGTATTTTCAACATATCTCCTTGCATTTTTACTCAAATATTGAATGGGAGTGATCGTTGGATGTGGAATTTAATTTGACATCCAACGCGTACCCACGCAAGATAATTTTGACATCATCATCACGTTTTTTTCAGGAATTTCTTTTTTGGGGGTAGCGGGGTCCATCAAAATTATGTCGTGTGGGTACACGTTGGATGCAGAATTAAATTCCACATCAAACGATCCCTCATGTTTGATATTTGAGTAAAAACATAGGGAGATATGTAGAAAATATGCACAAAAAGTAGTTTTTTATTTCTTCCTCCAAATTAATAAATATTATTTTATTATTTTCCTTAGGAGGCCCATTTTAGACCTCAAATTTCATCTAATTTGAAAGATTGTTAGTACAATTAATGTTGTGGTTGTTAGAAGTTGGAATACGTTTATCGCATTTGGTTCATTTCTAGTTCTCTAGACAATCTCATGAGCATTGCTTTCTTATCTCAGACTGGTTTCTAGTGGAATACATTGTTAAGGTAGCGCCATGCAATTTTCAGACCATAGTTAGCTCCAAGCCACACAAAATGGATTTAGGTAACTGAGAATGTTGGCTATCAAATATCCAATAACTTGACAAGGAATTTGTTGTGGCCTGGTTTATTTTATAATTTCATTTTGCTGAACTACTATAATCTGTTTATTTTCAACTCTACATGGTGACGAATTTCCCATACGCATCAAGTCAAAAATTTATTTTAATCTTTCGAATGGATTTACATAAAGTGTTTAGCATGGATGGTAGTGATAGAATTGTTCTTAGAGATCATTTACTAGCTTGCACAACCTTTTATGGAGGTGTTTCTAGAAGTGAAGTGATCTCATTCATGTACTTTCCATATAAAATGAAATATGCTTATTACTACCAATTTTGTATAGGAATCCACTCTTGAAAAGGGTTGAACTTTTTATCATTAAGATGCTAATAAAGTACTAAAGATATGGGGATCAAGAAGGTCATAAACAATAGTCCTCTAGCAGAAAAAAATAGAACATGTAGTAAAATTGTATCCCCATTCTAAGCAATATAGGCATGTTTTAAAGATATGAGAGGGGACTATCAATCAATAATTCCATATGTAAATTAATTCCTTCAAACCATCATGATATAAGGTATTTACCAAGTCTATCATAAAGGTGAAAAATGAGGGTAGTATTTCGCGTAAGTCTTTAGAATTCATAGTAGTTCTGAGGTTATGGATAGGATTCTTTGGGTAGAGGAAACATCCATTATTTATTTAAGATAGTTATAAACTAACCTAGGTCTTGTAACAAGATTGCAACCATTATATGTTACAACGAGGAAATAGATTTATGTGGACCGCACTTCACATTTGTAAATATTTTCATCCTCATATATGTGGATATACATTAAGGGGAATATTGCATCCCTTACCCTTATCTTAGTCATTCTTATAAATAGACAAGTCATCCCTAGCTGGTTTGTCTCATGATTGCAAGGAAGCCACAATTTTAGGAGGATTTAAGAACAACCCTAGTTCTTGTAAGAAATCAACCTCCAATGCAGTTGTTCATGCCTTTATTTGATAATTATATTCATGTTTTGGAGGGACCATATCCTACAAGAAAATAGTAAACATCCTAAGATACATCCTTGCATTCTTTCGTATGGTTGGATCTTGAAAACAATAGTCAAAAGTCAACAGTAATTTATGAGAGTGTATAAAAGACTTGATTTTGTAGCAATAGACTTGTAGCATCATATCCAACAATAAGGGTAGTTTGAGTTAAATTTATATTAACATTATAAGGGTGTTTCAAGAATGAATGTATCCATTAGATGTTTTGAGCATTTTAATTAATTATGGTCAATTTATAATGATTTTCAACAAGGAAAGCAATCCTTGATTCATAATTTCTTTTAGCCATTGTAGTGTGTTTGATATCGATGTCAACACTAATATTATCATTGTGATAAGATATAAAATATAATTTTGCATATTTTCTAAATTCCGGACATATTGAGATCGAGAAGGCTCTTAGTCAATAGAATATCCCATTCCCCTTTGCATATGTTATGGAGAAGCTGTAATCTTGGAGAAAGGTAGTAAAATGCTTGAGATGGACTCATTAAGAAGGGATAACATATTACATTTGTGCCTCATAACTATGATTAGCATTGAAAGGACACATTTTGACATTTTGGAGATCTATATATAGAATTGTGGATAAGTGAAGAGGAGTAGATAATCTCCTTGGGTGAGATTCTCATGGATGAAGTCTTTGTCACTTACTTTGTCACTTAGAGCGTATTTTATTTGGAAGGAACCTTCAAATTGTTGGAAGCTTAAAATTGTTGACCTGGTTTTTTTTTACATAATTTACTCATTATAAAGGTTGGCTTGGTGCCTTATGGTCTATTCATGTTAATATATATCAATTTTTGGGTAACCATGTCACAAAGTTGTTATTATTTATTTGGGTAAAGTACATAAAGTTACTTTTAAAACCTTTCTTGAAAGGGATCAACTAGTTTCTTAAGAGAAAAAAAAGGTTTAAATGTCCCAAAGATGACCAGAAAATCAAATGGTACTGCTAAATACATGATATTCTATATCCTTAAATTTATTTTGACATACGTAAGGTAATTAAAAAAAGAAAAGAAAAATATGTATCCAATAAAGAGTGTTCGTGGAAAAAGTATAGTATGTATGCGTGGTATAAGAGCCCTTTTGTATCAAAGTCATTAAGAAATAAGGGTTGTTCAAGAAAAGGAAATGTTTATATAAGCATCAACATGATATCGTTTATAAGGGTTCGTTTAAACTTCATATCAAACAATAATCATAATAACATGAATAAGAAACATTATAAAAAACATTAATCATAATAGATTGAATACCCTAAATTTAGGGGTATTCATTCCTTACATGGAACTAATTAATCTACAAAAATTATAGCACATATGCATTGGATTCTTCCTTAGCTCCATAGTTCCTATTGGGGTGTGACATTTTCAAATGGTACCATGTAATAAATAAAATTACAACGTATCCAAAATATCTTATTTTGAACCGCATACTAGTAGTTGGAAATTAGATAAATTACTTATTGATGGATATGGATTTCATAAATTGGAAGTAGCTTAAAAGGAATTTAACATTTAAAACTACTAACTTTATTCAAAGATGTAGAAAACAATGTATGTGATAAAAATATTTAAACATGTAAATATTATTTTAGTGCTAATTCCTTTGACGATGGCATGAAAATAACATGATCATAGCATGCACATAAAAGCACTTTTATGAACAACTTATCATAGAAAGTTGTTCAATAAAATATTTTAAATTAATTCAAGGTTTGATTTAACCCTAGATGTTCTCTCATAATTTTTGGACCCTACTCAACGCATGGATTCCCTCCTTTTAAACAAGGGGATTGGTGAGATTATCAAATATCCTCATATTCAATGGAATGTGATAAAAGTGAATACAAAAACATTTTCTATCTAGTGAGGCTAGTAAAGAAAATCATTTACGAACTCATGGTTTGGATGTAGGGTATTCAATATAGGAATCATAAAGATTACCCCAATTATACAAAGTGGTGTTCTCTCCAACTTTCCCTTTAGAAGATAGATGAATTATATAGAGAATTATTTTGGTGGTATTAAAAAGCATGATGTATGTTTTCGCAGGTTTGACTATCAATAATAAAATATTACTTAATAACCCACCAAAAACATAAAGTTTCCTCTATACCCTCTCTATACAGAGGCCAACGAAATTACATCATCTACAAATAAGAAAAGAGAACCACTAGAATCATTAATAAGGCATTATAGCTCATCAATGTAAAATCCAAAGAGATTAAGGAAAAAGAAAACATTTGTTTTTGGTGCCAATGGTTATTCCTAGTACTCTTTAAGAATCAAAGATATAAACAAAAGTTTCCTATTTTAATCATGTAAATAAACATGTTATATTTGATACTAGGAGACTAGGTATCCCCAATGTATTATGTTGCTCCATGAGTAAGTATATGGATATAATGTCAAAGTCGTTTCAAAAGTAAACAACATGGCAATAGAATTTTATTGACTATGTCGATCTTCCTTGATTCTAGTCAATTTAATATGTGTTTCATTGCATGAGAGTCTACCTAAAGTTTACATGGCATGTAGTTGTCCACCCATGTTTCCCAAAACAATAAAACATGTAAACGTAAAAGGAGGTGAAAAAGTGTTTAAAAAGTATATGTGGAACAATGATAGTTTTATAGTTATTATGATCTAGGATACCAATGGATTTGTGCAATATATGGAGAATCACATGTTAGGACCAAAGAGGAAATATGGCACATGTAACCTCATTGAAAAGGGAATCCAAGCGGTAAAGCTAAGGTCACATTCCATGTTTAATGAATTCAAAATAAATGTATGTGAGGTAAATATTTTACTGTTGTTAATTTTATAGATGGATCTTCAAATAAGGTAAAGGGTTAACCAATAAGAAGACAAAGTGGGGAGGATTAGTAGCAGTGGTTTCTTGGGTTTTGTTCCTCTCCTCTCCAAGTTTCAACACTTTGCAAAATCAACACTAAATTATCTACAATTTCAATTGTAAATATTCTTAGTATAATTAATGTTGTTTTTGTTATAAGTTTGGATAAGTTTATCACATCTGGGGAATTTGTAGTTCTCTACACAATCTCATGAGCAATGCTTTCTTATCCGAGACTATTTTCTAGTTGAATACTCAGCTAAGATATGGCCATGCAATTTTCAGACCATAGTTAGCTCCAAGCCACACCAAAATGGATTTAGGTAATTGAGAACGTTCGCTATCGAATATCCAATAAATTGAGAAGGAAATTGTTATGGCCTTGTTTATTTCATTATTACAATTTGATGACCTACTAAAATATGTGTATTTAGACTCTACATGATGAGAAATTTCCCATACAAATCAAGTTAATAAATTATTTTAATCTTTCAATTTGATCTACATAAAGTGTTTATCATGGAAGGTAGTGATAGAATTGTGCTTAGAGATCATTTACTAGCTTGTACAACCTCTTATGGAGGTGTTTCTAGAAGTGAAGTGATCTCATTCATGTACTTTCCCTTTAAACTAAAATACCCTTGTTACCACCAATTTTATCTGGGAATCCACTCTTGAAAATGGTTGAACTTGTGATTATTAATATGCTAATAAAGTACTAAATGTATGGGGATCAAAAAGGTCATCAAAAATAGTCCTCTAGAAGAAAACAATTAGAACATGTAGTAAAATTGTATCCCCATTGTGAGCAAGCTGGGTATGTTTTAAGGAGATGAGAGGGGATTATCAATAAATAATTAAATATCTAAATTAATACCTTCAAACCATCATGATAGAAGGAATTTCCCAAGTGTATCGTAAAGGTGAAAAACACAGGTAGTATTTCATGTAAGTCTTTAGAATTTATAGTAGTTCTAAGGTTATGGATATGATTCTTTGGGTAGAGGAAACATCCATTGTTTATTTAAGATAGTTATAAACTAACCTAGGACAATTTCTACCATTAGAAAGCATGCAAACAATTACTCTGTCAATTTTTGTCATGTAACAAGATTGCAACCATCATATGCTACAGCGAGGAGATAGTTTTATGTGGACCGCACTTCATATTTGCAAATGTTTTAGTCCTCATATATGTAGATATACATTGAGGGGAATACTCCATCCCTTACCCTTATCTCAGTCATTTTTAGAAATAGACACGTCAGTAGTAACCTATGGGAGTGTATAAAAGACATAATTTCATAGCAATAGACCTGTAGCATCATATCCAATAACAACATTTAAAGGGATTTTCAATAAGGAATGTGTCCAGTATATGTTTCAAGCATTTTAATTAATCATGGTTAATTAATAATGATTTTCCACCAGGAAAGAAATTTTGGATTCACAGTTTCTTGGAGTCGTTGTAGTGTGTTTGATATGGATGTCAACCCTAATAATATCATTCTGATCATATATAAAATATAATTTGGCATATTTTCCAAATTGAAGGTATATTGAGATCAAGAAGGCTCTTAGTTAATAGAAAATCCCATTCCCCTTTGCCTATGTTATGGAGAAGCCACAATATTGGAGAAATGTGGTAGAATGTTTTAGATGGCATGGTTAAGCAGGGATCACATCTCACATTTGTGCACCATGAGTGTGATTAGCATTGAATGTATACATTATGGCTGTTTGGAGATCTATATATAAAATTATGGATGATAACAGAGGAGTAGCTAAGATCCTTGTGTGATATTCTCATGGATGAAGTCTTTGTCACTTAGAGCAGAATTTATTTGGAGGGAACCTTCAAATTTTTCACTTGGTTTCTGTGTACATACATTACTCATTATAAATGGTGGCTTGGTGCCTTATGTTCTATTCTTGTTAAGAGAGATAAATTTTTTGGTGACCATGTCACAAATTTATTGTTATTTATTTGGGTAAAGTGAATAAAATTAGTTTTAAAATGTTTCTTGAAAGGGATCAACTCATTTCTTAAGAGAAAAAAAGTGAACATGTCCCAAAGATGATAAAAAAAAATGGTACTCCTAAATACATCATATTCCATATTTTTAAATATCTTTTGGAATATGTAAGGTAATTAAAAAAAGATAAGAAAAATATGTATCGAATAAAGAGTGTCATTGGAAAAAGTATGGTATATCTGCGTGGTATGAGAGCCCTTTTGTATCAAAATCATTAAGAAACAAGGGTTGTTCTAGAAATGGAAATATTTATATAAGCATCAACATGATATGGTTTATATGGGTTATTTTAAACTTCATACCAAACAATAATCATAATAGAATTCATAAGAAGCATTATAAAAACTTTAATCATAATAGCTTGAATACCCTAGATTTAGGGGTATTCATTTCTTACATGGCATGAATTATCTACAAAAATTCTACCATATATGCATTGGATTATTCCTTACCTCCATAGTTCCACGGGGGCTTCACTTATTAACCAATATCCTATCACATTAGTTCATACTGTGGGTTTTAAAATTATCAAAATATGAACCAATATATTCCAAGTATTGGGGGGGATGAGGGGTTTAAGGTGGGGGTGGGTAGGGTGGTTTATAAGGATTGAGGTATGAAAAGGAGTGGGGAGGAGGTTTTAAGTATTGGGAGGGGGTTTCAACAAAAATAATTTGGGGCAATATCTCTGGAAATTAAGGGTATTCTTTAATATCCCACGATCGCACGTGCTATGTGAGAGGTTCACTAAGTGAAGTCCACGTGCATAGTTCCTCTTGGGGTGTGACATTTTAAAATGGTACCATGTAATAGATAAAGTTACAAGGTATCCAAAATATCTCATTTTGAACGGCATACGAGTAACAATTAGATAAATTAGTGATTGATGGGTAGTGGATTTCATAAGTTGGAAGTAGCTTAAAAGGAATTTAACATTTATAAATACTAGCTTTATTCCAAGATTTAGAATGCAGTGTATGTGATAAACATATTTAAACATGCAAATATTATTTTAGTTCTAATTCCTTTGACGGTAGCATGACAATAACATGACCATAATATACACATAAAAGAATTTTTATGAACAACTTATGATAGCTAGTTGTTTAATAAACAATTTTAAATTCATTCAAGGTCTGATTCAACACCAAATATTCTCTCATAATTTTTGGACCCTACTCAACACATGGATTCCCTCCTTTAAAACAATGGGATTGGTGAGCTTATAAAAGATCATCATATTCAATGGAAGGTGATAAGAATGAATACAAAAAAAAATTCTATCTAATGAGGTTAGTAAAGAAAACAATTTACAAACTCATGGTTGGGATATAGGGTATTCAATATAGGAATCATGAAGATTACCTGAATTATACAAAGTGGTGGTCTCTCCAACTTTCCCTTCAAAATATAGATGGTTTCTATAGAGAATTATTTTTGTTGTATTAAAAAGCATGATCTATGTTTTCAAAAGTTTGACTATCAACAATAAAAGACAACTTAACAATCCACCAAAAACATAGAGTTTCCTCTATGACCTCTCTAGATAGAGGTCGAAGAAATTACATCATCTCGAAAAAAGAAAAGAGAACCAGTGGAATCATTAATATGGAATTCTAGATCATAAATGTAAAATCCAAAGAGATTAAGAAAAAAGAAAACACTTGTTTTTGGTGCCAAGGGTTATTCCTAATACTCTTTAAAAATCAAAGATATACACAAAATTTTCCCTTTTTAATCATGTAAAGAAACATGTTATATTTGATGGTAGGAGACTAGGTACAACCAATGTATTAAGTTGCTCCATGAGTAAGTTCATAGATATAATGTCAAAGGCCCTTCAAAAGTAAACAAAGTGGAAATAGAATTATAATGACCTATGTCAATCTTCCTTGATGCTAGTCAATTTAGTACGTGTTTCATTGCATGAGAGTCTACCTAAAGTTTACATGGCATGTAGTTTTCCGCCCATGCTTCCCAAAAAAAATCAATCATGTAAATGTAACACGAGGTGAAAACATGTTTAAAAAATATATGTGCAACAATGATAATTGTATAGTTATTAGGATCTAAGATATCGATTGATTTGTGTAATATATGGAAAATAGCATGTTAGGACCAAAGAGTAAATATGACACAGGTAACCTCATTGAAAAGGGAATCCAAGCAATAAAGCTAACATCACATTCCATGTTTCATGAATTCAAAATTGATGTATTTGAGGTAAATATGTTTACTATTGTTAAATTTATAGATGGCTCTTCAAATAAGGTCAAGGGTAAACTAATAAGAATATAGAGTGGGTAGGATATTAGTAGGAGTGGGTGGCTATGATATTGTAAAAGGAAACATAAGTACACATAAGTTCCATGGCCCCATTCTTTGCACAAACAACTTAGGATTCTATTCACCCTCTAAAATCCTCTCCCCTCATCATTGGTAGACCATGGGAAATTACAAAGGGCCTTCTCCAATATCGTGTAAGTAGTAGCCAAGGAACCCAACACAATGAGTGGTACAAAGGCAACAACAATAACTTATTGGCACTTTGTAGATAAAATCATAAGCTGAATGCATGATTTCTAGCATTGATTATAAGGAAACATCCCACAGACCTTTAGGAAATCCTTGAAGGTAACTAAGATCCCAAAAATTTGAAGACATTGCTAGGTTAAATCGGCAACCATGTTTTATTATTTAAATAGAGGAGGATCTCATTTTGCATTGCCTATAGCAATAAGTCTAGGACAGTTGAATCATCAAGACCAAGGCTTAGTAAAAAGTCTAGATAAAAATTGTAGTATTCTCTATTCAAGTTAGATCATTAATGATTGTGAAAAATGAGCTATCACTAACTCTGAGTTGATGATGTTCATCATGGTTGACTAGATTTGTTTTTATATCTTAATATTTAGGATTTTAGATTCATTACTATAATTACAGGCTAACACTACCAATATAACATCAAAACTAGTAAGATTTCTTATATGTTTTAGAGGTGATGCTCATTTAAATAAAACTAAGACTAAGCAAAATTTATTGTGTGCAAATTTCTTCCTGCTACATGTGAGATTCCATTTTATGGTATGAGGAAGAGTACACTTATATAGAATAATATTAGAAGAAGTGTAAATAAATAACTATAAAAAAAAGCTCGAATATAGACATGGAAAGAATATGATTGTGAATGAGTTCATTCCTTACAATGAACAAGGTATAAAAAACTCAAATATAGATATGGAAAGAATATGATTATCAATGAGTTCATTCATTACAATGAACAAGGTGTACATTTGTGAAAATCACATTCATATCAAGTAGAAAATAGTGGCATAAGTCTTAATTACAACATAAAAACATAAATTTATAATCCAAGATATAATAGCCAATAAACATAAAGATTTAATAACTCCAACTAATCATACATATGCTCCTCAAGATTCAATAACTTCAACTACTCATACATATGCTACTCAAGTTCTGATCAGATTTTCTTTATAAAATAGTCATATTAATCTTGTTGAAAAAAACCAAAAAAGTCACCGCATGCTTATAGGATTTAAACCCCAAATAACACATAGACCAAAAACATAATTCCTCATAGAATTCTATGCTAAAAGAAATCACCGCACCTCATTTACCAATAATACTATTCGCAGTTCAAAACATGACAAGATTTCTGGTTGATCTAAAAACTTTTCCAAAGCACATGCACACCGTATTACAAAGAATACGTCTCCAACTTCGTATACATCTGCAAAAACATAGCCTGAGATTACGAGTCCGAAAGCTGTGTTTCCTCAACAGAAGTTTGCAGTTTGTACTAAAGACTGGTGTCTAGAGAAACGTGAAGATGTAAATAAGAAAGCAATGGTGTTAAAAAATTTCAAAGTGATGAAAAGCATGCATGCTTACCAGTGTTCATCCAACCTTCATGTCCGCCGTCGGTTCAAAAGCCATGATATTCTGATACGACGTTTCCTCTGTACTGCGAAGCATGGGAAGCCAACTCCATGTATGATCAGTTACACTGTAAGCAACCACCTCTTTCACCTTCGATGATTCAGAGACTACGAAGTATGCCCAATCCCCCACTCCTACGCATTGAGTATAAGAAAACCTCTTAGATCGGGAAGAGACATTCTTGCAATCTCCTTCCATGATGAGGACGAAGAGGGGTTCACGTTGAACTTCTCAAACTGCCATAGAATGACCTGCTCTCTATCTCGGAATACGTACACTGCGAGTAGAAGCTGCGACCCACAGGTGAGCATGCGAGGGTATAAAGGACCTCGTTCATCTATATTCGGAAACGGTACGAAGGTGGAAGTCCCCTCTTCCGAGTTGAAATCCAAAATACTCTGCTCACCACGAATGATCACAGGCCAGTACAAAGAACCGGCGCAGAAAACCATCCTGCTGTACTCTGGATTGACATCCTCCGGCAAGTGTCCTGCAATCCTCCATGACTTGTAATTGGAATTGTAGATTTTTCGACTGTTAGTGCATTTAGAGATCCTGAATTCCCCACCACCACCACATTGTATGTGTCGCGCCTGTCGCCCTCCCCTCCTACGATGCCTTGGCCTTGGACTAAATTGTGTTGAATGGATTGCAAGAACGTTCTTGTGAGAAGATTGCAAACGACAAGCGTAGATGGAGTATCAGGTTGTCGTTTAGGCCACATAATCATCAAGAAAAGGCCTGCGGCCGATGCACAGAAATGAAGTGAGTGTTTTCCCTTCCTTTTTATCCAGAGGGACTTGCGTAGGAACCTTACAGAGACGGAGGAGGTTTTCTTCCAAGCCCCGTTGAAGAAGCCAGAAGCCGAAAACAATTCTGCAGTTTGCGCAACCAGCCATGGGTTGCCATTGGAAGCTTTCTCTGCCCATTTAGTTGTTATGCTTCACTTTCTGCTTGCTTTTTCTATATTTCATCTTCTTCTTTTCTTGTCTTTCCTTCTTCAATCTTCTTTGCTACTTCTTCAACTGCTGGTTTCTTTTCTTCTTCTTCTATTCTCAACCAGTTCTCTGCCTCGTGTACTAGTATGTTAGCTTCTTCCTGGCTCTTCTTGGCTTCTTCTTCTTCTTGTCTTTTCAGTTTCTCAGCAGCTTTTCCTTTACCACCAACAATAGTTATCTTCTGCTTGAATCTTTTCCTTAAAGATGTCATGTTTTCAGCATTCTGGAATATATCTTCATCTTTATCACAGAAATCTGTATACTCAAAATGTACTCTAGCTTCTGTGCAATAATCAACAACTTTGTCCTCAGATTCATTCCTATGGAAATTCATTTCACTGAAGTGAAAATACTTTAATTGCTTGACAAACTCCACTGCATTCTTTACCCTATAAAATTTGTAAATTCTAACAAAAAAGGGCACTCCGGGATAGACTGCCTTCTTCTGTTCAAAAATGAAATTCCCCACTCCATCAATGTACAACTGTCTCACAGCCTCTTTACGGATTACATAATCTGTAGCATACCTTGGGAAAAGAGAAGGGGCACTTAAACCACTGTACATTCTTAAATATAAACCTTCTTCTGTCAAATAATAACTTCCGTATTCTTGCACATCTTTGAAAGTTTTTTCTGACATAAAATTGCATTCGACAAAGAAAATCAAAGTATATAATGGCATAATGAAATTCTCACAAATCTCCTTATAATGGATGTAATATTTGTGGGCCGAGAATAATTTATAGGCTGCATACACTGGAGCTCGGTCCTTATCCCAATGGCACTTTAATGAGTGCACATAATGCAATCAATCAAAATAGAACTAATGTAAAATTCTGACTTCTTTTGGTAGACTCCTCCCAATGGTACACTTTTACAGGCTGACAGGCTGTTGGACACTATATTTTCCCAGTTAAAAATTGTACCTTGTGTAGCAACAAAATAGATAACTGGTATCCAACCCATTTTAAAGCTTTTTCCATTAGCTCTCCCAAAAATTATGTTCAACATCAAAGCAATGAACCTATATGGAGTGCTGAGAGTTGATGTTTCATATTATCCAGAAGGCATTGTCTTGAAATTTCTACCCAGGATCATCATTTTCTTCACTATCTCCACCATGTCCACACTTAGATCCTTTAACCAACCTTCAGTTAAATAAGTTTGTGATATTGGTAAATTATATAAGATGGATACATAAGCAGGGCTATATGCAGCATAACCTTGCTTCTCAGTATTGGCTAGTATCATCCTTGTTACATCTGCCTTAGGTAGAATCCAACCTATCACTTCTGAACATGGGAAAATCTCAGGCCTGGGAGCCACTTTCATAAGGGTCGATCTCTCAATGTTTGCATATATGGGCATATCTTCAAAACCAACATCTGGAACACTCTAGCTTGAAATCATCCTATATACCTCTACCCATTTATATTCTGGCTCGACTCTAGTAATAGATTTAGTATCTTCATAGACAACTTCCACTCTAGTTATCCCCTCCACTTCAGGTTCCTCTTCGGCCACTTGGGCCTTCTTCTTTTGTTTTCTCGGCATATTGTTTTGTTGATAATTTACCTGTAACAATTATACAACATGATCTTAGTCTATTTATCTCTAGCAAGATGTGTAGTCAGAAAACAAGAAACAACTAAATATTACCATTCCATTGATATGCATACTGAAAATATTGTCAATACCCACAATCCTTCTGAATGAGAGACTTTAACAAAAAAAAATGCAAAACCCCTATGCCCTAAAATTCTGCTAGCTCAAAACATAACCTTTCCCAACCTCCCAAAATACTCTTCAAGTGAGTCTCGACTGAGAAAAAAAAACATTGCCATCTGCTTCAACACAAAAACCTAAAACCCTTATCAATTACATGGCCCTCCTGCGTCTCATGGAAACCAACTGTCAAAGGAGAGATGGCAGTGAATATTGGGCTTTAAAAGGAAGCAGGAAAGAATAGGGTGGTGCAAACGGCAAAACGCTCATCTACACTATGCCCTAACCTTCCATACAACTATCAAAGGTACACTCATGGCCGCACAGAGGCTGAGATGAAAAAAGATAACCGATAGAAAATAAAAACAAACACAAATAAGCATGCTACACTCTAAATAAAGGAAGTTTCACCATAGGAAAACCACAAAAATTCATAAAACCTTACTCTCCCATGGAAAACCTAATCCTATCCACCCCAACGGTTTAAAACAACAAAAAAACCAAGCAAAAAATGAATTTATGAGTGAATCCTACCTGGAAATGAAGTGGCGGGCGACCTAGACAGGAGATGACTGCCGCAGGTGTAGAGGAGATTGACAGCTGTGCACGAAGGACTCGATAGCTCTATTGTGAGAATGACAAGTCACAAGCTCAAAATGGCTTTATAAACCTCAGGCCAGAGTAAACAACTAAAACTAGCGAGAAAATATTTTAACCAAACTTTGAACATATAGTCTTCAAAGCATCCACAACGTCGGACATGAACATCTCTACTTACTTGATAATCGGATGGAAAGTCTCATCAAGAAATCATAAGGACTAACCTCTTCGTTATCGGCGGGATAATTACGAATATCTGGATCGACTAAACAATAACTCTCCACAACGGTGGATGGTGGACAAGCTAAATCTTTTGGTTCATTCCGAAAAAAAAAAACCAACGGCGAAAATGCCAACTTCACTAGACATTGAAAAAATATAGCTGAACGGACACCTAATTCATCGGATCTTCTTTACACTAAAATGTCGAAACATCGGCAAACTATCTCTGAGATCGCATACAAACTGAATCTCGATACAGCGGATCAGACTTTGGAAGGCTTCCAATAAACACATCAGAAATATAGTGGGCTATGCCTCCATTGTTTCGAAAGACTAGTCAATTAAGATTTTGATATGGGCATGCAAAAAGACTAAGTTTTGTCACTGAAAGCAACTAGCTCTTGGCAAACCCTGGTAGCAATAAAACATTCTAAAGCGGTTTAGATACTAAAATAAAAAGGGGGACCCTAAAAATAAAAAATTTCGAGGCAATAGTTGCAGCTGCAACAACTCCATGTCATCATTTATGTCATGCCACATTCTAAACTATGTCATCATATTCCTTATGTCTTTCACTGATTTTTTCCTCATTCATCGGATCTCATGCAGATAACTATGCCACTTCATCATCGTTCCATTTTGTGTTTACTTTGACTTATGCTATGTTAACTCTGCATTAACTCTGCCATGGTATCTTTTTCTTATGCTCCATACTTCATAAACAACTTTTCCATCACTACCTTAGTCTTTCAACATCATTAGGACACTATCGTACTCCATGTCATCATTTGTGTCATCCCACATTCTCAACTATGCCATCATATTCCTTATGTCTTTCACTGAGTTTGTACAACAATCATATCCACCAAATATTCTTTTGTCAGTCATGAACACCTTTGACATCAATGACAACCATAACCCAAATTTTCCAACAATCTCCCCCTTTGGCATTGATGGCAATGTATAAACATTCTCCCCCTTTGACAACAATGAAAAAGGATAACCTGGTATTCCAATGTTGCACCCATTTTGATAGAGGATTTCTTGTCTCTCTTTTTGACAAATCCTCCTGTCATCATATCTCCTCTTTAAATTTAGCTTGGTTATTTAACCAATGTATTATCACTTATCTTAGCATTTCTTGTTCTTGAATGATAGCTTAATGGATAGATCCATGGAATCCCCCTATCACTGTACTTCTTCTCCTTTGTCAACATTTTTGTGACAGAGTCTACACTCAGCATTTTTCCACCACTTATCCATTTTTTTTTCTAGGATACATGTTTCCTTTTTCTTAAACTATGTTCCTTCTGCCATATCTAATGGTTTATTCATCCTGTAAGTTAACTGGATTCATATATATATATATAGCTCTATAGCTATATATAGCCAAACGTGTGTTTATAGCTCTATTTATAACCAAATCGTTTGTTTATATATAAGTCACACAATTATCCTATCCACCACATCATGCTTTCACCATATCTGTGTGGATTACCTTTCATAGATTGTGCAGGCATATTTCTCAAAACTGCATAGGCATATTTCACCTATGTGCAACATACCCCTTTATATACACAGTTTTTTAAGTTTTAATATGACTTTTTACTGACTTGGTAGGTGTATATTTCGTACATGTGGCCACCATATGGAAGACTGAATCCATGACCATGTGGACAATACATCAATGAACATACCCATGTCATCACACAAAATTATTTCCCCAAGGACACCAACTGGCATGCATTTCGAAAAGACAGTTTCTTTAAAGCGAGCATATTTTCACACTTTCTGCATCATCCATACACCAACCTTGATCACCCATCATATTTGAAAAAGGTATCTTTCAATATACTTCAACATTAGATACCAATTAAATTTTTTGACTTTAACTCCCCCTGAGTATAAGATCCATTCTAATGTTATTTTCAAGGTTTTCTTTAAATCACGAGAGACCTTTTGAGAAAAGGATAACACAGTCATCATTGCATCCTTTTTCATCACCTTCATATTTATCAGTGTATTCTTTTATATATCCATCTTGATTTTCCTCATAAAGGATGTTATCCTTATTTATGCCTCTATTATTCTCATCGTTATCTTTGGAGACTTCACTAATTTTTGAAACCCTTATTGCTTCTACATCTTTAGAGTTTTATTTTCTTCTCCACATCTTACTGGTTTCTCATTTATTTGCTTATTGATTTTCATCTTCCATACCTTCTTATGAGTTTCCTTGGAAGGTGTGCATGTACTATTCTTGCAATGTCTTGCAAAGTGTCCAATATTGTGACATATGAAAGAAAAAATATGTCTTATGCTATTAGAGATGTTGGTGTCTTATTTCCTTACCAGTCCTTCATCTTCTTCCTTGATTCTACAATCACCAGCCTTATGACCAAACTTGTGACAACAATTAAAATATCCATAGAATGTATGTTTGGAGAATCTCTGTTGTTTTTGCTTGTAATGACTCTTTTCTTTTGCATGTCTTCTGAAATTTTTCATCTTGGGAGGATGAGCAGAATTATGATAATTGGACTTCATTTCCTTGTGATTCTTCTGCTACCTAGGTGTATCTTTGGAGGCATCATGTTGACATTTGAAATTTTCAACATTTTCATAAATGATGGAGCTTGATCCTATATGATTATATCCAAGACTTGTTTTATCCCTGGAGGATCTTTGTACGCTAAGGACTTTATTAAGAGCTTTAGTACTTTCCTTGAACTTCTCACTAAAAGTCAGTTGATCTTTTAGCTTCTTCATTTCTTCCTTGAATTGAACAACTTCTTGTTTTAATATCTTGACCTCTTTCATCATAGCCAACACTTGTTGTCTTGAATTGCGTATCTCTTCTTTGAGGTTTTTTGCTTCCTCTTCTTTTGACTTTTACTCTTCTTGATATTTTGACAATTTTCCTTCCAAGACTTTGTTACTTTTCCTACACTTTTCAGTTTCGTCTACAACATCCATGTACTGGGTTTCTAAGTCCACTTATGATTACTCATCTGAGTTTGTTGTCACTATAAATAAATTTTCTTCATATTCACTTATATTTTCATCTTCAATAACATCCTCGAGAAAATCAAGTTTTTCTTGCTTTTTGCTCAACTGAGTAGAGGTATTTTATCTTGTCCCAAGGTTCCTTTGCAGAGTTACATTCACCTATATTCTCTTTGACATCATGAGGTAATCCATCAAGGACTGAATCCATTTCCATTGAGTTACTTTTCTTGGATTTCTTTTGAGATGGAGTCCTTATCCTCTTTGGTGAGAAGTAATCAAAGATCACTCAATTCCATACATCATGTCCCAATTCTTTCAGATAAATTTTCATTCTTGTAATCCAAAATATGTATTCTTATTTTCCAAGTATTGGAAATCAATTTAGCGTGTAAATATCTTTTTGTTGATCCATAGTGGTTTTAATGGGATCTTCCTTCCAGCGGTTAAACTGTGCTAAAGGAACCTACTATGATACCAATTGTTGCTTTATTGGTCAATACTGAGAGGGTGGGGTGAATCAGTATTGTGAATTTTTTACTATTTTAACCACCTTTAAATCTATCATTAGAAACACATAACAACAAGAATACACATAACACAATGTTAATGTGGAATCCCAATAGGGTAAACCACCAATACATCCTATTACTGCAAAAAAATTATTTACAAATGGTTTTTCCTACTACTACAGACAAGGATGGTATTACACCCTATTTACTAATACCAATTGGAAGGAGGCTATGACCCCCTACTTTATCATCTTCGAATGAAAGGATGCTATGCCACCCTATTTACAAATGCCAATTAGAATGAGCCTTTGACCCCCATGCTTTATCAGCTGCTACTGAAAGGACAAAACAACCCCCTATAGGCCTGTTTCCTGCCCTACCGCTACCCTGCCTCCCTAATATGTTTTCTGCAATATTTTATATTTCTTCCCTCAATTCTCTATCGCACCCACTAGCCTCTGTGTTATGCTATGGATACATCGATCTCGGTCACAATCACTTTTCTCACTCATACTTATGCGTATAACTATCTTCAGGTTTCCTATGGACGCATCTCTTTATCTAGGAAACATACAGTTTCACACTCACACCCTTTCAAATATGATTGTCACACCTTTTCAACAATCTTTGAATAACAATTTTTAATTAAATAATTAATTAAAAATGTCTTGATCACTTATGATCTGGAAGCTCCCTTCCTTTCTGATCATTGGATTCATCAAACCAATGCCTATGGACTTCCTCTTCTCCATCAGTAGAAATACTCTATCTTCAAACCTTCGGGATTTTCTTTTTCTCATGCCTTTGGGAATTTTCCTTTCAGCAACATTGTTTCTGCATTTTCCTAAATCGTTGATTTCCTTGCAGATTTATCCCTAACCATCCAATCTTGAATTTTTGTTGAACTTTGGATTTTCCGCCTATATTTTACAAGACGCTTACTAACCATTGGATTTGGTATGAATTCCTACCGTCCAATATTGATATTTTTTTAAATCTT
Source organism: Pseudotsuga menziesii (assembly GCA_001517045.1). Taxonomy (NCBI): domain Eukaryota; kingdom Viridiplantae; phylum Streptophyta; class Pinopsida; order Pinales; family Pinaceae; genus Pseudotsuga; species Pseudotsuga menziesii. Next base: position 83,445 of record LPNX010466161.1, on the reverse strand, counting down.
TAGCCTTCTTTCCTAATTTATGAAAACTTGATCTTAACTATCAGATCTAGTGTGGGTCTCTTGTTGACCATCCATTCTAGGACTAATGCAGATCTCCATTTTTGTCTTTGTGGATTATACAAAAATTGATCCTCATTCATTGGATCTCATGCGGATAACTATGCCACCTCATCATCATGCCATTTTGTCTTTAGTTTGACTTATGCTGCATTAACTATGCATTAACTCTACCATGGTATCTTTTTCTTAAGCTTTGTACTTCATAAAAAACTTTTCCAGCACTACCATAGTCTTTCATCATCATTAGGACACCATCATATTCTTTGTCATCATTTGTGTCATGCCACATTCTCAACTATGCCATCATATTGCTTATGTATTTCAGTGATTTTTTCCTCATTCATTGAATCTCATGCAGATAACTATGCGACCTAATCATCATGTCATTTTGTCTTTACTTTGACTTATGTCGTGTTAACTCTACGTTAACTCTGCCATGGTATCTTTTGCTTATGCTTTGTACTTCATAATTTTTTTTTCCATCACTACCTTAGTATTTCATCATCATTAGGACACCATCATACTATATGTCATCATTTGCGTAATGCTACATTCTCAACTATCCCATCATATTCCTTATTTCATTCACTAAGTTTGTCCTACCATCATATCCACTAGCTATTCCTTTGTTACTCGTGAACACCCTTGACATCAATGAAAACTATAACCCAAATTTGTCAACATAACCATAAAATGAAACTATAGCATTACTTGAATAAAATAAACCATAATGTAATGGCCCCCTATAAATATCTCATAATTCTATTCGATTCCTTCCAATGAATTTCACGAGGTTGTTGCATGTATTAAGAAACCATACGGATAGGAAAATATATATCTGTTCTGTTGTGAGTTAAATATATCAAGCTACATACAATCTAACGACAAAGAGTAGTATCAACAAGAGGAGTGTGACACACAACAATTAACTTTACACTGGAATGAAATGGCATAGGAGCATGGTTACAATCACGCATATGGAAACGAGCCAATAAATTTGTAGCATACTTAGGATCAAGGAGAAAAAGACCTTCTTCCATATGCCAAATCTAAAGGCCAAAGAAGTAGCATAATATACCGAGATCCATCATCTCAAAATGATTTTGAATATCACTTTTCATATTTTGAATTAAAATAAGCTCACTTCCATTGATAATAAGATCGTCTACATATAAAACAATAATCAGGAGATTATCACCAAATTTCTTAACATGCAAATTTGGATCAGATATATAGTGCTTAAAACCATTAGTCAAGAAATATTCATCAATTTTAGCATACCAAGCCCTAGGTTCTTGTTTGAGACCATATACAGACTTGTGTAATTTGCATACTAAAATTCATGATTCAAGAGAAATAAAACCAATAGGTTGTTTCATATAAAAGTATTCATTAAGATTACTATTTAGGGAAGAAGTTTTAAGATCCACTTGGTGTAATTCCCATTTATAAGATGGAACACTAGATAAAAAGGTCCTTATTGTGTCCATTTTAGCAACAAGAGAAAATGTTTCATTATAATCTATTCTATCAAGTTGATTAAAACCTTTTGCAACTAATCTAGCTTTATATTTTTCAATTTATCCCTCTACAGTGAACTTAGTTTTATAAACCCATTTACAACCAACTAATTTTTTTTAAAGGAAGAGGAACAAGAGACCAAGTATTATCTCTCAAAAGAGATTCATCATTAGCAAACATAGTTTGCTCCCAATGAGGCTTACCCTTAGCTTGACGATAAGGAGTAGGATCATCTGTAGCCAAAACTTTTTCCATAAGAGAAAACTTAGATCTAGTTCTACGAGTATCGAAAAGAATACTGACCTCACTACCTGCATAATCAAGAGTTTTATGGGCTCAAACAAGAAGATGAGAAGTAACATAAGTTACTTAAGGAGCTTCATTAGATTCAGGTTTAATACTTGAAGAAGAGGATTAACTAATATAAAACAATAGGCACATAACTGGAAGAAGGATTAATATGCGATATTGGAAAATTTGGGGTAATATGAGGTTTTACAAACTCAGGTCATAGAGAGACTTAATGAAATTGACCATCTATTTTGATTATGAAACTTTGATTAGAAGGATCAAACAACCTATAATTCTCATAATTCTCATCATAACAATGAATATACACTTGTGAGACTTGGAATCTACCTTTTTTATGTTTTCATGAGGAATATGAGCCCAACATTCACAACCAAACACCTTAAAATTACTAATATTCGGTTTTCTTCCATTCCATTTTTTCTCAAGGGTAACATGCTTAAAATATTTTGTAGGGACATGATTTAAAATAAAGTTAGCACAACAAATGACTTGAGCCAAAAATTTCTTATGCAATCCTTCAGAATATAACATACATCTAGTGATTTCAACTAAATTTTTGTTTTTCCTTTCAACAACACCATTTTGTTGAGGTGTATAAGGAACAATCATTTGATGTTGAATTCCATGTTTAGAGAAATATGCCTCAAAATATTTCTTAACAAACTCCACCCCATTATCTGATATCAAAGTTCTAATACTTCAACTAGATTTAAATTCTTGGAATTTCACAAATGTTTCAATCTTATTTTTCGAAAAATAAGCCAAATATTTTCTACTAAAGTCATCAATAAATGTAAGAAAGTAAACAGAATGAGATATAGAGGGAACTTCAACATTCCATGTTTAAGGAACTTCAACATTGCATGTTTCAACATTTGATGTTTTTGTTGATGTGTATAAGGAACATTCATTTGATGTTGAATTCCATGTTTAGGTAAATATGACTCAAATTATTTCTTAACAAACTCCCCCCCATTATCAGATCTCAAAGTTCTAATACTTTTACTAGATTCATTCTGAACCATGGATTTAAATTCTTGAAATTTCGCAAATTTTTCATTCTTAGTTTTCAAAAAATAAACCTAATATTTTCTACTAAAGTCATCAATAAAAGTAAACAAGTAAACTACATGAGATATAGATGAGAAAGTAAAATGCACTATATCTGACAGTGAATATCAAAGTTTACATAAATTAGGTGGGAAGCATAAATATGCCGAAATAGATCAATATCCGACGGTGGACATTGATCCTGCACTAGATCTGACCGTTAAGGATTAAATCCGACAGTTAGGCGAAAAATTTGAAGTTCCACAAAAGATCAAGATCAGACGGCTGAAACTAGTTCGAATAAAAGAGATCGATGGTGCGGAATAAAAATGTGGAAGTAACGTTAAACTATTTTATGAACCCGCATCTTGTATCCTGCAATATGGAAAGATCAGATGGCTGAAGTTAGTTCCACTAAAACAGATCGACGGTGTGGAAGAAAAAATGCAGAAAGAAGCTTGTGGAAAGAAGCTTGTGGAAAGGATCTTGCGAAAAGGATCTTGTAGAAAGAATCCTGTAGAAAAGAGTTTTCAAAAAGGAAAAAGTGAAAATTCGACATCCTACATGCCGCACCCTTCATCTCCCATTATGGATATCGACGGTTAGGAAAACACCTAACGAATATCAATGGTTGGAAATCGCTGAAACATAATCTTGGAGTGGAAAGGCAATTTTGAAGCGAAAATCGATGGTTAGATCGATGGTCCGAATCGACTTAGAGATAAGATCAACGACTATGATTGGATCAGGAATTTGATCTTGTGCAAAATAAGTTTGGCATTACGGAATCACCTGAAAACATTGGACAGAGGTGTGGAAATGGTTTCCACGTTACGGAAATGATTTCTGAGGTGCAATATCAATGGAAGAGCGTGGAAGGACATTCTAGAAGGTGTGATCTTCATATACGAAAGGGTACAATAGTGAAACATGTTTTTGTTCAGTTTAAAGAGACACAACTATTGAGATAAGATTTGTTGGGGCGCACACCTTAACGGTCCCTATTTTTGGTAACTCCGTGTTTTTTTTGGAAGTTGTAAGCAGAGTTATGACTCAAAATAGTCTTAGGGGTGTCGGGGTTGAGTAAAAGTCATCTTTTTGTAATAAACCCATGGTTTAAGTCCAGGGTTTAGGGTTCGAGGTGCCCATGGTTTAAGCCCATGGTTTTGTAATATGTGCGTTGTATAAATATGCACTCTTGTAAAGAAGTAAGGTTAGGCTTTTTGTGTAAGATGAATTGATGTGAAGCTAAGGCTATTTTGTAAGAAAAGGTTAAGTCCCAGATGTGTGCATGGACAACCTCTGCAGCTATGTGCGCAGAGGGTTTTTGGGTGATTAAGAAAATATGTAGCTGTGTGCGCGGCTTTGAGGACCTGAAGGGATCTGCAACTAAGTGCATAGATCAGAACTGTGGTTTTTGTAGAAAGTTGAATAAAACACAGTTCTGTGGACGTAACCCCTACACTGGGGGTGTACCACGTTATATCTTGTGTCGTGCTTCTATGTGTTGTTTCTATTGTGTTCTTTCATGCATTAATATCTATATATGTGATAAGTAAAGATCACTGCTAGTTAATAACTTCGCTGTGAATTCCCAGTAAAGGGTTGTGCAAGGCACTGTTTGTTTATCTAACCACGAAGCTAAATAAGTGAATGTTAAGCTCTGTGATTTATATTTATAATCTGTTAAAAGCTAAAAGTACAGTAATATCCCTCTTTTGCTTGCAGAAACCTGGTTCTGCGGCACCCCATAGCTGTTTCGGGTGAGACTGCAACCTGTTTGCAGGTTGCTGCCGAAAGGGCCAACACTGTGGGTCTTTTGTTGTTGCGATGTTAAAGGTATAAAACCCGGGTCTGCCCTATTGCCCAACAAATTTGTTCCGTTGCCGGTTGAACTCAGTATCTGTTCAAGAGGGGTTTACGTCGTACCTTGAGGGCTATGTTCTGGAGACCCTCTGTGAAGGAAATCGGTGATTGGCTTGACGAGACTTATCTGAAATTCGTCGCGCAAGAGAACAAAGATCCACGTCGAAGTGCAAATGAATTTTTATAGAGGTATGTTTTTTGTGATGTTTATGAAATTTTCTTTGGTAGTATCCACATAGAGTTGCAGCAGTGGTTATCCAGGTTAACAAAGAGAAGAAAAAACTTCCAAGAACGTCAATTTCCTTCTTGGACCCCAGCGAGAATTAATATACTAAAAAGGGTGAACAACGAGATCTCTCGCGCTGTTGATTTCTGGACAACGCGAACCCTTGAAGAATTTGTGACGGAGTTCACCATCGACATGAGTACTTCCTTTAGTGAAGCTGAGCGACAGTTTTCCAACGGACCAAGGGGTAAGTTTTTGAATTCATTTAGTTTGAGAATTAAAATGCTATTGGTTTAAAAAGGTATATTTCTAATTGAATCAGACTATTAGAGTTAGTATTACTCACCTATGTTTGCAAGTGAAAATACCTTCGACGAGCAAAGTGGTTTACTGCGAAGTGGCAAAAGGTACAAGAGATATTTTGGATCCTATTCCCAGGGTCAGCATACCGAGTATTCCCTTGTAAATCCCACCGATTTAGAACCCGAAGAAACCCCTTCTGTTGGAAACCCTCTGGTAACCCCACAGCGAAGACCTATTATCCCTGAGAACCCATCGCAGTCTGAAAGTCACCCTAGCTCGAGTATTCCTGTCGCAGGTTAGTCTACCCGAGTAAGTTCCCCCCCTAGATCCACTATGGCCCATATGCATGATGAAATTAAGCTACCTGTTTTTCAAGGAACTGGATCAGAGGATCCAGAATAGTTCTGGTTTTTATGTGAAGCAGTATGGACTGCTAAGTCCATTACGGATCAAGATACAAAAAGAGCGCAGATGGTTACTTCTTTCAGAGACAATGCTCTGACCTGGTTCATGAATTTCTCCAGCACTCAGAACCATGCCTTTCCTGATGTAAAAGCAGCAATGATAAAGGAATTTAAGAAGCCAAAATCAGATTCGCAGTGTATCACGGAGTTGAAAGAGATTCAGCAGAAGCGTGGAGAATCAGTGTGGGACTTTGATCAAATATTCAAAGTTCTACGAGACCAAGTAAGTTTCCCCATTGGACCTGTGCAGCACAAGGAATGGTTTATTGTAGCGTTGCTCCCACATATAGGAACTCCACTCATGCAACAGAAGGTTGCTGACCAGCAGGAGGCTCTGGAAATCGCGATGAAGCTTGAAACCACTCCTGTCGAGGAAAAATCTGGTATTTCTCAAATCCAAGCGCAGTTGGCAGCGATGGCTCTGGAGCTTCATGATATGAAGAAAGGAAAAACCAGTCACGAAGAGGTTTGGTGCACACAATTTCGGATAGAAGTTCACGACAAGGAACAATGCCCTGTGGTAAGGAATTACCTAAATACTGGTGCGCCAAACTCGTTCAACCCTACTTTTCTCTATTGTGAGATCTATCGGACAACTGGCCAGCATTGACCTGAGAATTGCTATCTGCTACAGAGGTATGTGCAAGTCCCCAAGAACCCTTACTGCAAATCTTGTAAGTCCGTAGGACATAATGAAGATGAGTTTCGCAGTTATGACCTTAAGAGAGAACGCACCTACGATGCCTATCAGGTACAAAATGAGGGACCGAGTAATGACGGCTATGGATACCGCAGTGGTGCATCAGGTAGAGGTGGTTTTGGAGGCCATGGTCATGGTGGTATGGTGGCATAGGCAATGGTCAGGTGGTGTGTTATAACTGTAACCAGGTCGGACATCTAGCTCATGACTGTCGAAACCCCACTACGACATGTCAGTATTGCTGGGTAGTAGATCATGTGATCAAGAAGTGCCCGCAGTTAATAGCTAAGATTTAGGAAAGAAACAGTGCCCCTACTCAGAATCTTCAGATGATTTCAGTCGATCAGAGACCTGCCCCAGCCATTAATGTTGTCACCAGAAGTGGAGCTACGACGCATATACAGCCTGCCCAGAAACAACCTGACGAGGCTTGGGTTCGTAAGGCCCCTGTGATGGTCCCCGCCTTTGATATTTAAAGAGAAAAGAAGACATTCATGGAATCCAAGCAAGATTTTGTGGATTCTAGCACAACAGTCGCACTTGCGCAGCCACATCATCAGCATTTGCCACCGCAAGAAGCTTCGCTAGATAAAGTAAGTACATTGTCCTCCTTTTTACAGAGCTGTCTGAAACTTCTAAGAAATCAAAATGCTTTAAGTGAGTTGTAGAAAGTTATTAGTTCCTGTGAACCTCAGCAAAGTACTGGTCAAGCAAAAACTGTTAATAGAGTCAGAAGAACTGGCAGGGAAATGAGATTGAATGCTCAGATAGGAGAGTATGATATGACTGATGTTATTTTGGATCTAGGATCAGAGGTAAATTTCTTAACCAAACAGACCTGGGAACAAATGGGAAAACCTACCCTTGACTGGTCCCCTATACAGTTGAGATTAACCAATCAGCAGAAGAATGTGCCCCTAGGATGATTCCCTAATGTTCCAATAGATATTGATGGTGTCTGTACTGTAGCAGACTTCGAAGTTATTGAGATCATTGATGACAACAATCCCTATCCAGCCTTGTTAGGTATTAAGTGGGCAATGGAAAACGCTTCCATTATTAACCTTAAGAAGAGACAGATGATTTTTGAAGGGAAAGATTTGAAAGCCATAGTCCCATTGGATCCTTCTCAAGGAGAAAGGTACACAGAACCCCTCCGAGATGAAGATCAGGATGTGTTGGACCATATCTACAATATCACAGTGAAGGAAGAAGATTATGTTGACCCTAATGCTGAAGGTATTATGGATTGGCAGTGTGACAGCTCCTGCATGACAAATTCAGATGATGGTCTAGAGAATTGGCAGAACAGATTGTATGAGATACATGGCCACCGTTATGCAAGAATTACCAAGTCTCTTAGATGGCTTAGCTCGTAGACAAGACCCTTACCTGTTTTTGATGGTTCGACAGACCCAGAAGAGTTTATTAAGCAATTCTCAGCCTACATACCAGACTCACAGAAAATGGAGACTTTGGAATTTGTATTTATAGCTACAGCAGCCAGATGGTGGACTCGCCATAGGAAGAACACTCCTAGTTGGAAAGCTTGTCAGTAGTTCCCTTGCCTGAGATTTATGGATCAGCCCCAGGAGATTCAAAGTAGGTTTGATGGAAATAATATCCCTCAGGAACATTTGGCACAATGCTACAACGAATGGCAGCATGTACCTCAGGAAGAATGGGTACATCAGTTTGTGCATACTCTGGAACCGATAGCAAAGAATTGGTATGCGGAGGCTGAGCTTCGCCAGGATACTGTAAGTTGGGATTGTCTTGTTGATAGTTTTGTGCTTACCTTTTCTACTAATGAAGTTTGTCCAGCTTTAGATGCAGCTATCCGGTTGGTTCATACTAAGGTATTGGATGCTCAAGAAGTAGTAAAATACTGGCCAGATTGGAAAGCACAAGAAGTTCAAGCAGTCGCACATTATAACCTCGCAATTGATAAGGATGATGATCTGCGCAATAGTGCTATTCCTTAGTCAGAAGCACATTGCGACGTACAAGGACCAACAGTTGAAGCTCCTGAAGTGACTCAGTTTCTGAAGACGCGGACAATCAACATTGGATCAGAAGACCAGCCTAAGTTTGCTACCAGTGGAGATTATTGGGATGAAGACACGGTAAGCAAAGCGACCCAACTTCTCCATAAGTGTCGGGAATTATGTCTAATGAAGTACCTGGAAATAAGAGGAATCATCAAAGCCATGGATGACATTCTATCATGGTTCAAAGCTCGACTCCCTGTCGCAAATGGTGTCCAGAGGTGTCGAGTGTCTGTATTAGGGCGCAGCCACAGCTACTTCCCGTGCCGAAGAAGGAAAGGTCTATCGGAGCTAAACAAACAACCATTAGAAGAAATCAAATTTGGTGGCGCCGGTACGTTCTCTGTATTAAATACCCATATTAATGTGATTTTGGGAAATCTACTGCCATTTGGACAAGATCTCTGTCCGATTTGGCTCCATCAATGCACAGTTATGACAGATTTCGTGGATAGATTCTATAAGAAGTCACTCATATCCACGATGTTCACATTCTTCAGCTTATTGAGTTTTCTAATTACATCCATGTCAACCGATCGTGAGATCTAGGAACTGGTAAGAGAGTTTGAGCAGACGGGTTTGCCACACCTTTTTAACCAACCATCTGCATCTACACCCCATGAAGATACTCCACTAGCGCCAACTCCACCCATGTAGACACGATCTGCCCAAAAGAAGTTCAAGCCTGAAGTGCATTCTAAGCGCAACGAAGACCGACACAAGCAATCAAGGAAAATGCCAGAAGACCCTGAAATGCCTCCGTCCGGTTTAGCAGAAGTCCCACCTGTAGAAGATGAGAACATTTCCCCGAAACATCCCCCGTATATTCCACCCGTTCGACCAGGAGTTCAGCCACCTCGGCGGTTCAAGAAGTTCACAGTACGCACCCCTTCGTTGCCTCCGGGTGTGCAGTTGGTTGGGACCATGATATGGAGAATCGACCGGCTTAAGTATGCCGACCACGACACAAATGACCGTGGAAAGTTTCCACAGTTCGCTCCAGCATGATACCTGCATTTTGTCAAATATCTAGAAACTGCTATGACAGTGCTGGAAGTAAAACAGTGGGCTGCTGGCTTGGATCGAGCTAGTCTACTAAAGATGCTCGATGTTCCCCATTTTGGTCGCAGTACACAAGTGACCATAGTGGTCAAACAGCTGCTGGCATTAGTACATGATAGTCACTTATGGATACGAGACAAGAAAATTCCTATTAATGGTGAGCTCATTCATAGGATCACAGCCTTACCAATAGCGGGGCCTGATCCGGGGACTGAATTTCCTTCAAAACATGAGGATACAAAGCTCGCACAAATCATGAAGGGACGCTTTGACCTGACAAAGGGAAAACAAGGGTATCACACTTCTACGATTCAAGAGCATAATATTCGCTTCGCAGTTGAGCTTCTAGCATGCAAGCTCATGCGAAAGTGCAGACCATATGAAGTGCCTGCCCCGGTTATCAGAATTGCTGCGAACTGTGCCGAAGGATACAGTTACAATTGGGCAGCGTATATCGCGAAGGAATTCCTTGAAGATGTCCGCGATGCAAAGGAGAAAGGTAGGCCTTTTCATTATTCATGGTTAATAGTCCTCATCGCCTTGGTAGGATGGAAAGAACCTACTGAGGCGCAGTTTGTTGATATCCCTCTGGACCTGCCTGGCGCAGTATGGTACGCCTCTCTATGGGTTTCCCAGGATAAAACCCTACAGCAGATGACCAACTGTTTATTTTATTTTTATATGATGAGTATCTCGTATGAGATTAGGAAAACCCCTCAACTTAGTAATGAGTTGTTCTCTCAATACCAGGGCGTAGCCCATTTCAGTGCCGACATGCATCATATTTTCATCTAGGCCTGCGCGGACCAAAAGCATCAATGGTTTAAGTTACCATATGTAGTGACCAAATCCGACATCCTCGCAGTTGTCCAACAATGGCCAGCTGAATGGTTGGAGGATGCAGGGACAAAACCCACCATTCCCGTTCCCCCAGTTACCAATGTGGGCGCAGGCCCTAGTCATACACAGCAGCAAGAACCCCCTGAAGACAGTGAAGACCAAACCGAGTCGCAGCAAAGTGAAAGAAACGAGGGTGGAGATGAGGGCAATGAAGAAGAAGAGGAAGACTCGGCTCAAACTTCTTCAGACCCTACTCAGCAGGATAAGCGCAAGACGCCGGAGCCAGAGGAAGTGCACAAACCCCAGCCCTGAAAGAAAATGAAGGCATCGAAGGACATGAATATTGTCGAGGAGGTCAGCCTGACAAGTGAGGAGCTTGCTCAGGCTCTATCAAAGTCCACAGAAGATCTCACCTAGAAATGGTCAGAATTTGCAGATACACATCTACAGGCCCTCACCGGTGTTACAAAGCACGTTTCAGAGATGAAGGACTTAGCGGTGAAATCATTGACTGGCGGTTCAGCAAGCAGTGCCCCAGTCACCGCACAACCAGACCTCGGGAAATGGCTGACCAGTGATAACAAAGGACAGGTATCCAGCGTAGCTCTCATATTAACGGATGCAGCGTCTCGTTTGGAGATGAGTATGCAGGTTGGAATAGATTACACTAAGCTATCCATGCCGTAGCTACATATCTGTGAGTCCGTAATTATGAAGGAAATCGAAGCACGAGACCAATATTTGCAGATGCAGATGGAAAATGTCATAAGTCAACAGCGGGGCTTCGTAGTGCATCTAGAGGTAGCAGAGCTACGAAAGAGGGATGCAGAACGTAAGAGGATTACACTGGTAAAAATTTTGGATGAAACATGCCGAAGTCTTCCTGACTTCGACGTGCAGTTGGTGGAAGAACCAGAACAAAGATTAGTCAAGCTAAAGGAATATGCACAGCAGTCTCACAACGAAATAGAGAAGCTCAAAGCAGAACATGAGGCTCATATTTCGAAGCTTCAACTCCACCTCACCCCAAAAAGCCCACCAGAGGTTAGGGAGCAATGCCGAGCCGACATTCAGGCCTCCATAGCAAAAATCTCAGATATTGTGAGCAGCGCAGCAAAGCTGCTAGAAGACAGTGTTGAAGCCTGGACCACATTACAGGAACATCCCAAAGTCAGACAGCTGCAAGAAACCATCGGACAGCGACAGGCAGAGTTGGATGCAGTAAAAGTGGCAATTAAGACTCTACCGCCTATGGAGAAAATGCTCAAGGTCAAGCGAAGCAACAAACTCTAGCAGGAAATTGAGTTGTGCAGGGAAAGAACAACAGAAGTGGAAAATTCTCTGCAACCACTTATCAGCGAAGCTTCGAGTTGAGTACTGCTGTGGACACCCAACTCAAAGTGCTGAATAAATATGATGCATTTGCGCAGGAAAAGGCCAGTGAAGCATCAGCCATAGTATTGCAGGAGTTGGTCGAAAAGGAGCAAGCAACTGACAATATTATGCACAACCTCAACAAGCAGTGCACTCTCCTCGTCGACAAAGTTCGTGGACAATAAGAATAGCAGAGTGTCCCGGTACGGGACACTGGTGAGTCTTAGGGGCCTGTTGGGGTGCACACCTTAACGGTCCCTATTTTTGGTAACTCGACGGTTTTTGTGGAAGTTTTAAGCGGAGTTATGACTCAAAATAGTCTTAGGGGTGTCGGAGTTGACTAAAAGTCCTCTTTTTGTAATAAACCCATGGTTTAAGTCCAGGGTTTAGGGTTCCAGGTGCCCATGGTTTAAGCCCATGGTTTTGTAATATGTGCAATGTATAAATATGCAATCTTGTAAAGAAATAAGGTTAGGCTCTTTGTGTAAGATGAATTGATGCGAAGCTAAGGCTATTTTGTAAGAAAAGGTTAAGTCCCAGCTGTGTGCATGGACGACCTCTGCAGCTGTGTGCACAAAGGGTTTTTGGGTGATTAAGGAAATCTGCAGCTGTGTGCGTAGAGGCCTGCAGCTGTGTGCACGGCTTTGAGGACTTGAAGGGATCTGCAGCTGAGTGCGTAGATCAGAACTATGGTTTTTGTAGAAAGTTGAATAAAAAACTATTCTGTGGACGTAACCCCTACACTGGGGGTGAACCACGTTATATCTTGTGTCGTGGTTCTGTGTGTTGTTTCTATTGTGTTCTTTCATGCATTAATATATGTTGATGTATATGTAACTTTGGAATGTATTCTTCTATGTATCTTATGTATTGTTACCCGATGTTTATTCCGGGATGTTTCTATTATGTATTTGAGTCATATTGTCTTACCCCGATGTTCCAATTAGGAGGATTATTAATGTAAACAAGTCTTATCAAGTCATTAGGTAAGTCCCCACGGTTTCGGGGCACTTGGGTTATTATACACTAATTAAGGTGTAGGCTCAAGTAAGTAATTGTAAGTTAAGCCTACATGGTTGAGTGCACTTCAAGTCAACGGAAGAATATAAATAGAGAGTGAGAGTCTCTCTATTTATCACTTGTGAATTACATCACTTGCTCTCTCAAGTGTGGCGCACCTTTGGAGAAGGAAATACTTTGGCTTGACAGAAGACAGAAGGATGCTGTTGTGTTGGGAGGTCATCTTACTGTTTTGGGTTTCATATCTTGTGGTGATACTATCTTAGAGGAAGTTGAGGGGTTTTCTCCATTTATGGTTTCCCCTATCAAAACTATTTGTGTCTCTTGTCTTATGCGATGTGCTTATGTTATTGTTGTGCTTCTTATTCTCTCAGTGAAAAGATCCTAACATAATGCTAGCTTAAATGTGATGAAAAACTAACATGGTATCAGACCTAACCTGAGAAGAAGACATTGTGCAACTACAGGAACTAGGGCTTCCTATTTTGTGGATCTTCCTCCACATATTTTCAGCAAAAGTATGCTAAGATGACTCTCCAATAAATGGTGCATCGTTCTGTCGATGCGGAATTCAATTTCAAGCATTTTCTGTTTCGATGTGGAAATTAGAGCTTTCTACAGAAGAGGAATTTTTGGGTGATACCAGCATAGGATTTTTATCCTCATCAAAACCGAAATTTAGAGACCTGGATCAATAAATTTGGTTGGGTGAAACTCTGGGAAAGTCAAACCCTAGTTTGACCTTGAGCTAGGAGAAACCCTAAATACTAAAACTGCTAAGTTTTGGTACAGTCACTATATTCTGAGATTGGTGAAGTCTTAGAAGCTGAAAATTGCAGGGACATTGTGTCCAAAGGTCAGCCTCTGATTCGCTATATTCTGGGGGATATGATCTCTCCAAATTAGGGTTCCATCCTCTTCCAGAAATCATCCATAAACAGGACACCTGGGGAGATCTGCAATATCTTGGGCTATATAGGTCCAAATGGAATTCCTAAAGATGTTCCAGGAAGGGCACAGACTTTAATTTCTGTGGTCCTAAGGTCAGACTCAGAAGATGAACCAGTGACACGTGGCATGCCCTACAACTTCGCTATTCTGAACAGTCCAGTAATAGGTCACCTTGGAAAAAGGATCATAAATCCCAAATGGTGAAACCAATTCTGATGAAACCTACGGTGTTGGATTAGGGACATGCGAGGTTACCTTAGTGAGAAATTTCAAACATATAGGATCAGTAATTTCTGAGATATCACAGAAACAGTAACATGAATTTCTGCAGAAGAAATCAGAAAATTAGGGCTTCCTGTTTCGGGAGTTTCTCTTCACTGTTTTCAGAAAAGGAGTACATTGGAAAGCTCCATTTGAAGAGATCTATCTATTCACTCAATCAGATTTGAAATATTCCAAGTTTTGAAAATTAGGGTTTCTGTGACAAACCCTAGATCAACGAACTTCGGGACAAGGACGGACACCTCAAATCGGTAAGATCTAATCCTTTGCTATTTCCATTTGAGGTTCTCATTTCAATATGATATATCACATCAGCTTAGTTAAAAGCTTGCAGAATTTGACAACTTCCAAACCTGGAAGTATATGACCTCTCTAAAGAAAATGGATTGGACACCTACATGAGTATGGAGGTTCTAGTTTCAGAGGGAGATGAGGCCAAAGAAGACATCATGCTCATGCTGCAGAGGATGACGAACCATCCAGAAAGAGATCCAGATATGAAAGAGAAGATTCTTCAAGCGAGGATGAATATGTTCTAATATCAACTCTCTTAGGTAACATTACTCATGGAAGTGATGATTGGCTTATAGACAGTGGGGATTCCAAACATATGATGGGATTCAAGGAATCCTTTGTAAGACTATCAGAACATGAATCACCTCACAAGATGAGACTAGGAGATGACTACCAATGTCCAATAAAAGGTAGTGGGGAATATTCATACAAGCTATACTCTAGTAAGTCTCTAACAATGAAAGAAGTATTGTTTGTTCTAGGACTCAAGAAGAACCTTCTCTCCATTTTAGCATTGATGCAAAAGGAATGCGGGTTGCATTCATAGATGGTCAAGTCATCATGTGGCCAAAAGGAAAGACTATCGATGATGCGGTAGTGATTGGAGAACAAGAAGGAGGATTGTACAAATTGAAGGGCCATCTAGAACAAGCCTTGATCCATGACATAGTAGAGCCAAATGAGCTTTGGCATAGAAGGCTTGCACATGTGCATTACAGAGCACTACCTATTGCAAGCAATGCTGTTGAAGGTCTTCCTGAATTTCAAGCTATTTGAAGGGAAGAACAAAATCAGAATATGACCTAAAGAAACCAGTTGAAGAATGTGAAGATCCAGAATTCAGAGACCATGCTGTCATAAGAGTCTCTCAAATCAAGAACAACTTGAAGCGGTGAAGAATGAAGAAGTGTTTATGGCCACCTTGAATGGCCTCCCAGGATCATGGAATTCATTCATTCAAGGAATGTGTTCCAGAAGGAAGTGATTACATTTCAGTAGACTCTAGAAATAAGAGAAGGTGGGAGCAACTAAAGATCAAGCTCTCTCCATCCAAAGAAGATCCCTCAAGCAATGAGGAATATGAAGAACTCAACTTCTTATCCACCTCATCATTTGGATAAGAAACGATGCGACTATGAATGAAGAATATGATGAAGATGAAGGCTCAAGGAGTCTACCCTCGAAACAAATAAAGATAAGTATTCAATTGTCATTTCATTATATTATTTTGTTATGCATTTGTTTATATTCAGTTGTTGTATTATGCATGATAGGATGTTTGCATTAATGACAGCATACTACTAATATGCATGTGATGGGTAAGTGGCTCATGGTGCTATACAAATTCTCCATTGCTACTTATCTAGAATGAAACCTCTTTGCTGACATATTGGATTAGTGCACAATCTCAATGTTGTCCTGGTAGAGATGGAAGGCATCTACAAAGTTTCGGTGAGATATGGATGAATGTTGTATTGGCTAAAGTAGTTGCATGATCATATATTTATGCATAAGTGTTTGCCAATATAAATATTCCTTATGAAATGTTTCTAACCATACAAATTCATTTGACTTGTAGGAAAGATCGCAAGCAAAGAAGAATGAAGACTTGTTCCGAAGAACAAGTGACGACAGTTCAAAGACAAAGAACAATGTGATGAGTGCAGTGACATCATTGATGCAGAACCTTCCAGCCACCAAGAAGAAAGGGAAGATCAGTTCAAGAAGAATGATGTCTGGGTGCAGTATCAAGACCTGAAGAGAAGTTCATAGTTCTATCATGCAGTAGATGGAAACACCGTGGGATACAAAGCACGATTCGTAGCATGAGGCTTCTCACGAAAGGAAGGCCTATACTATGAAGAGACATTTGTAGCCAGTAAGAGTTGAAACAAATACATGATGAGCTTGATGAAGATATTAACCTTTTATACAAGGTTGAAGATGCAGGTCTATACACTAGATGGTCACACAGAATATTAGTAGCATAGGAAGCTACTTGTCACTCCAGTACAGAATGTTTTCAGTGCATAGAGCACAGAAGAAAGAGGGAGTATGATGCTTCGCTTCAGAGGGAGTGACTACAGAATATATTGAGGATCGACATGGTACTACAGGATGGACAGATTACTGATGACTCTAGGCTTTACTGAGAGTAAATTGGATTCCAACCTTTGCTTCAAGGTTGAAGACGGAAGACCAGTGATGCTCCTGTTATGTGTCGATGCAATATTGTTCTAGGTATGGAGGTGTGGCAGAGTACAGAAGGAATATCCCTTGGACAAGGGAAGTATGCAACAGAGATCCTGAATAAGTTTGGGATAATGGACTGCAAGGCTATGGCCACACCCATGGCATCAAACCTGAAGCTATTGAGTGATGCTTCTTCAGAGTCAGTTGATGCTACGATGTATCGTCAGATGATTGGGTCATTGATGTACCTGATGAACATGAGACCAGATATTTGCTTTGCTGTGAACACCTTGAGCCAGTACTTGACAGATCCAAGAAGTGTTCACTTGATTGCTGCAAAGCATATTCTGAGGTACCTGAAGGGTACAATTGATTATGGGCTCAAGTATGATGCGAATCAGAAGATTAAAATGGAGGGTTATGTTGATTCAGATTGGGCAGATAGTGCCATCGACAGGAAGAGTACTTCGGGATGTTGCTTCAGTATGGGATTAGGTGTGATCTCTTGGTTTAGCATGAAGCAATCGTGTGTGGCACTGAGTACAGCTGAAGCAGAGTATGTCGCAAATTGTTCAGCTAGTTGTGAGGCAGTGTGGCTACGGAAGCTACTGTCTGATATATTCTATCTCCAATTGGATGCTACTTGTATACATTGTGACAACCAGAGTTGCGTGAAGTTGTCAGAGAATCCAGTGTTCCATGACAAGTCGAAGCACATCGAGATAAAGTATCACTATATCAGGGATATGGTGCAGAGAGGAGCAGTGAAGCTCCTGTATGTTGCGACAGAGGAACAGATAGCTGATGTATTGACAAAGCCATTGGCTAGACTGAATTTTGAGTACTTTAGAGAGAGACTTGGTGTTCTCCAGATCGAGGCTTCCTCCCAGAGACAGTGATGAGATCCAGAGCCATTCTGACATGGTGAGAGGATTGGTTCCTTCCATGGTCAGATGTAAGGGCTGAGACATTCTGTCATGGTGAGAGGATTGGTTCTTTCCATGATTGATATGAGTACTGAGATCTATATCCATTATGTCATGGTGAGAGGATTGGTTCCTTCCATGTCAGATATGAGTGTTGGCCATTCCGACGAGCAGGTCGGATGTAAGGGCAATTGCCATTCTAGGAATGGAGGCACCTGGTCAGTTACCATGATGATTCAGTACAGGACTATATAGCCATTCTGATGTGACAGAGGGATGTGTTCCCACTTGATCAGATGTAAGGGCTGAACCATTCTGTTCATGGCTAAAGGATTTAGTTCCTTCCATGTCAGATGTGAGTGTTGCCCATTTCGACGAGCAGGTCGGATGTAAGGGCAATTGCCATTCTCTATGAGAGTGGAGGCACCTGGTCAGTTACCAAGTAGCTCAGTTGAGGACTGGGGGGCATTCTGATATGACTGTTGGGATGTGTTCTCGTAGGATCAGATGTGAGTGCAAGCCTTTCCATCAGTGTGGTTGGATGTGTTCCCCTGGATGGATGTAAGTGCAGATCCTTTCTGGAGTGACTGCTGGGATGTGTTCTCATAGGACCAGATATAAGTGCTGAAATATCTTATCACTGTGATAGGATGTGTTCCTGTCTGGATAGGAGTCTTCCATCAGTGTGGTTGGATGTGTTCCCCTAGATGGTTGTGCCTTTCTGACGAGGAGGTCAGATGTAAGTGTGGAAATCTCTTATCACTGTGATAGGATGTGTTCCTGTCCGGATAGGAGTCTTCCATCAGTGTGGTTGGATGTGTTCCCCTGGATGGTTGTGCCTTTCTGATGAGGAGGTCAGATGTAAGTGCAGAAATCTCTTATCATTGTGATAGGATGTGTTCCTGTCTAGATAGGAGTCTCCCATCAGTGTGGTTCGATGTGTTCCCCTGGATGGGATTGTTCCTTTCTGATGAGTAGGTCAGATATACGTGCAGAGCCATTTCACAGATGGTAGTAGGTGTGTCCTACCATGCTGGTGATTATAAGTGCTGAGCCATTTCACAGATGATAGTAGGTGTGTCCTATCATTCTGGTGAATGTGAGTGCTGGGCCCTTCTGACGAGCAGGTCAGATATAAGTGTTGGGTGTTCCTTTCTGACGAGCAGGTCAAATATAAGTGCTGGGAGAAGACCTACATGAGGGTATGCCTACAACCAGCATGAAAAAGGGCTGGCTCTGTAGAAATTCCTATGACGAGATAGTATACACATGATGATGACTAGAGGAGATCCAAATCGAAAGATGATCCAGATCCAGTTATGATGACTCTGAGAGATCCAGATCGAGTGATGATACAAATCCAGCAGTGGTGATCCAGATCGAGTGATGATCCAGATCCAGTCCAGTGATGTTGATCCAGATCCAATCCAGTGATGTTGATCCAGATCGAGTGATGATCTAGATCCAGTAATGCCATTTGTGTTGATCCAGATCGAGAGATGATCCAGATCCAGATGACTTGAAGATGAAGATGACTTGAAGACGAAGATGACTCAAAGACGAAGATGATCCAGTTGATGCAGAGAAGAAGACCAGTGCTGCAAAAATTGTGTCGAAAGAATACCTTCCTAGTTAAGAGGGAGTGTTGATGTATATGTAACTTCGGAATGTATTCTTCTATGTATCTTATGTATTGTTACCGGATGTTTATTCTGGGATGTTTATATTATGTATTTGAGTCATATTGTCTTACCCCGATGTTCCAATCAGGAGGATTATTAATGTAAACAATTCTTATCAAGTCATTAGGTAAGTCCCCACAGTTTCGGGGCACTTGGGTTATTATACACTAATTAAGGTGTAGGCTCGAGTAAGTAATTGTAAGTTAAGCCTACATGGTTGAGTGCACTTCAAGTCAACGGAAGAATATAAATAGAGAGTGAGAGTCTCTCTATTTATCACTTGTGAATTACATCACTTGCTCTCTCAAGTGTGGCGCACCTTTGGAGAAGAAAATAATTTGGCTTGACAGAAGACAGAAGGCTACTGTTGTGTTGGGAGGTCATCTTACTGTTTTGGGTTTCACATCTTGTGGTTATACTATCTTAGAGGAAGTTGAGGGGTTTTCTCCATTTATGGTTTCCCCTATCAAAACTCTTTGTGTCTCTTGTCTCATGTGATGTGCTTATGTTATTGTTGTGCTTGTTATTCTCTCAGTGAAAAGATCCTAACATAATGCTATCTTAAATGTGATGAAAAACTAACAATATATATATCTGATAAGTAAAGATCACTGCTAGTTAATAACTTCGTTGTGAATTCCCAGTAAAGGGTTGTGCAAGGCATTGTTTGTTTATCTAACCACAAAGCTAAATAAGTGAATTTTAAGCTCTGTGATTTATATTTATAATCTGTTAAAAGCTAAAGGTACAGTAATATCCCTCTTCTGCTTGTAGAAACCTAGTTCTGCAGCACCCCATAGCTATTTCAGGTGAGACCGCAACCTTTTCGTAGGTTGTTGCCGAAAGGGCCAACATTGTGGGTCTTTTGTTGGTGCAAAGTTAAAGGTATAAAACTCGGGTCTGCCCTATTGCCCAAAAATATTAAGCGCTTATAATTATTTAAGTAGTGGCCTGAGTAAGAAGGAAGATGTCTCTACAGTTCAATTTGAATGATCAGAATCAGAGACTAGTGGGTGTGATAGAATTCAGTGGGAGAGAAATCGTGGGAAACATAATAGGGTGGCAGGTTGGCTCTAGGGAAGGAAACAAGCTTGCAAGGGGTTGTTTCCTCCTTTCATTTGTAGTTGATAAACCAAGGAGTTGTATCCTCATTCCAATTGGCATTGGTAAATAGGGTGTTGTAGCATCATTTTAGTCGTAGATGATAAACCAAGGGGTCGTATCCTCCTTCCAATTGGTATTGGTAGAAAGGGTGTAATACCATCCTTGTCTGTAGAAGTAGGAAAACTATTTGTAGAACACAATTTTCTAGTATTAGGACATATTGGTGGTTTACCCTATTGGGATTCCACATTAAATTTGTGTTCTGTGTATTATTGTTGTTATGTGTTTCTAATGATAGATTTAAAAGTGGTTAAAATAGTAAAAAGTTAACAATACTGATTCACCCCCCTCTCAGTATTGATCAATAAACCAAAAATTGGTATCGAAGCGGGTTGATTCAACAAATTTTATCCACTAGAAGGTATATCCTTTATATAACCACTATGGATCAACAAGAAGGCTTGGCCACTAATAGACCTCCACTATTTATAGGAGAAAACTATGTATACTGAAGTGTAAGAATGAGGTGTCATATGATGTCCCTGGGATGGAAGATTTGGGAAGCAACTGAAAAATAACATAACATAGAAAACCTATACCCTATAGACACAATTGAACTAAGTGAATATGAACGAAATACTAAAGCCCTAAATGAAATCCTGAGTGGATTAACAAACATTGTGTTTACTAAGTTTATGCAATGCACTTCTACCAAACAAGCCTCGGATAAGTTGAATATTGTCTATGAAGGAGAATATAAAGTTAAAGAATCCAAAATGCAGACATATAAAAGTCAATTTGAAAGCCTCAAAATGAGAGAAGAAGAGAATATTGGGGAATACCTTCTTCATGTAGATGAGGTGGTTAATTCTATGAGAGGTCTCGGAGTAAAATTGAAAGAAGAAGTAGTAAGAAAGGTACTAAGAACATTACCATTGAGATATGACCCATAGGTATCGACCTTATAAGAATAAGATGATCTTAAAATGGTAACAATGGATGAGTTACATGGAATTCTGACTTCGTATGAAATGAGAACATGACAAAATGAATCTTCAAGAAAGGAAGCATCTTTTAAAGTTTCTTCCAAAAATAAATTAGAGAAACTAAATGATGACGAATCCCTCTTTGTAAGTAAACTTAAGAAATACATTGGGAAATACAGAGCTAAGCGACCATTGAAATGTTTTAACTATGGAAGGATTGGTCATTTTCCCCATAAGTGTTACTACCCAAAACAAGAGGAGAGTGACCATGACGAATATTGTTGTCATAAGGCTAAGAATAAGTTTAAATAAAAGAAGAAGAACTTCTATTGCATGGAATAAAGTGAATATGGGGAGATGAGTGAAGATGAGGAAATCCTATTTATAGGAACATAAAACTCAGATGAGGAATCATAAGTGGACATAAAAGCTGAATACATGGCTGTTGTAGATGAAATTGAAAGACGTAGGAAAATAAAAAAAGTTTTCAAAGAGAAACTGACTAAATACCAAGATGAGACAAATGAAATTATTACTAATTTGAGAAACCAACTTCAAGAGGCCAAGAAGAGTGAGGAATATCTAGTAGTTCTTCTCAGGAAGAGAATTCAATATTCTGAAAAAACTTGAGAAAGAAATTGCTTGACTTAGAGAAGGGGTTGATGAAAAATTCATCAAATCTAAGTTTAAAAACAACTCAAATATTTTGGATGACATTCTGAATAGTCAAAGATCATCTAGTGACAGATTTGGTTTAGGGTTCGTTAAAGAAAATAAGCCATAGAATTTCCCACTCACTAATCAGAGAGAAAGTACAAAGATCTATGCTGAAGTACTGAAGAGTCCTGTTAAAAAGGAAAATTGAAAAGAATGTGCTTTATATTTTCAAGACAAAGACATAACTCATGAGAAGCTCAAGAGAGAAGTAATAAATAAAAATCAGAAAATATTTTCGGGTCATTGTTATTCCTGTAATAACTTTGTTCATAAAGCCCTGAAATGCAAGGCTTATGGAAAAGTTCATGAGTACAAGAAGGATGCAATTAAAAATATGAAGGTAAGGAGCCATAACCAGTTTGGACCTCTCCAAAGTTTTGATATAGAGTGTTAGAAATGTAATAACTCTGGACACTTGGCTAGGAATTGTAAAGTGAAATGTGATGCCCCAGTAGAAGTTCAAAGATAGTGGAAGAAAATAGCAGTTAGGAAACAGAGAGACCAAAGAACTCCTAGTTATTGTCATTGTTGTCATAAGTTTGGTCACAAGGTGGCTGACTGCAGAGTCAGGGGAGAAAATCAAAGGATGAAAAGGGAGCAGGACACCAACACAGAGCATGGTGAAGGACAAGTAAATAGTACACCTCATGAAAAAGTGTGGATGAAATAATTAGAAGCATTAGAAGAAACAAAAATTTTAGTCATTAATGAAGTCTCCATAGTTGATGTTGAGAATAATGAGGAGATAAATAAAAATGACACTCATCATGAGGGAAAGCTACTTAGTGATGTAGAAGAATACACCGATAAAGATTAAGGTGATTAAGAAGGATGTAGTGATGACTGTGGGATGGTTTTCTAAAATGGTGTCTCATGATTTAAAGGAAACCCTAAAAAATGACATTAGAAGGGATTTTATACTCATGGGGAGTCAAAGTCAGAAAAATCTAATTGGAATCTAAGAAAGAAATCAATTGGTATCTAATGTTGAAGTATATTGAAAGCATATTCTTCAAAGATGATGGGAGATCAAGTTTGGTGTATGGATGACATAAGAGAAATTATGAAGTAACACAAGAACAACAAAATGTGAGAGTCATGAAGACAGTGATGTCTGCAATCAAGTAGAAGATAAACATGAGTATGTTTACTTAGTATTTGAAGTCATGACACATAAAAATTGTTGACAGTAGAAGAAAAATAAATCCTAAAAGAAATAAAAAAATTTAGTCTATTGATAAAGTAGAAGGATGAGTTCAGGATTGACAAAGGAAAAGGTTGAGGTTATGAGTCTTTGTGTCTGAGATAGTGAGACCATAGAAAATATGTAATAAAATGAAGTAATCGCTTTGTTGAGGATCTGAATTTATGGGTCTCTAGACAAAATATAATGTAGATCTAAAATCCAAAAGAATCTAAAAGAATATGCTATGTTCTTATATGAAGATCTAAATGCACAGGCTTAAGGAATTCTTGTGAAAGCGGAAGCAAGTTAACTTATAGGAAGAATAGACCATTAGCTATGGTAGCAGGAATAGAGTTAAAAAAAAGGGAAACATGTATCCTAGAACAGAAAATGGAAGAGTGTTGGAAAAATACTAAGTGTAGACTCTGTCACACAAATGTTGACAAAGGAGAAGAAGTACACAGACGGGGGAGTCCACGGATCTATGAGTTAATCTATCATTCAAGAAAAAGAAATGTTGAGATAACTGATAATACACTCATTAAATAACCAAGTTCATTTAAAGGGGATTTATGATGACATGAGGAGTTGTCAAAAAGAAGAGAGACAGGAAATACTATATCAAAGCAGGTGTAGAATTCTCAAAGGGGGAGAATGTTTAGAAGTTTCCATCAATGCCAAAGGGGGAGATCGTTTAAAAATTTGGGTTATAGTTGTCATTGATGGAAAAGTTGCTTATGAATGAGGATAAGAAAAATATACCATGGCAGATTTAACACAAATTTAACACGGCATAGGTCAAAGTAAAGAAAAATTGGCATGATGATGAGGCGGCATAGTTATTTGCATGAGATCTGATGAATGACGATCAGTTTTTTTTATAATCCGCAAAGACAGAATGCAGATCCACATTAATTACATAATGGACAGTCATGGAGCGACCCGCACTAGATCTGACGTTGAAGATCAAAGTTTACATAAATTAGGTGGGAAGGATAAATATTTCGAAAGAGATCAAGATCAAATAGTGGGAATTTATCCTGCACTAGATCTGACGGTTAAAGATCAAATGTGACAGTTAGGCGAAAAATCCAAAGTTCTGCAAAAGATCAATATTGAACGGCTGATATTAGTTCCCCTAAAAGAGATCGTCGGTGCGGAAGAAAAATGCAAAATGAGAATTGTAGAAGTAAAATTTAACCATTTTATTAACCTGCATTCCGCATCCTGCAATTT
This sequence comes from Pseudotsuga menziesii, assembly GCA_001517045.1. NCBI lineage: Eukaryota > Viridiplantae > Streptophyta > Pinopsida > Pinales > Pinaceae > Pseudotsuga > Pseudotsuga menziesii. The sequence continues at coordinate 59,042 of LPNX010466161.1, read as the reverse complement.
GGAAAGATCGGATGACTAGAGTTAGCTCTGCTAAAATAGATTGATGCCACGGAAGAAAAATTGCAAAAAGAAGCTTGCAGAAAGAAGATTGCATAAGGAAGCTTACAGGAAGGAGCTTGCAAAAATAATCTTGTGGAAAGGAGTTTGAGAAAAGACAAAATCGAACAGTTGAGATCCCACATCCCATAATATGGAAATTGACAGTCAAGAAAACGACTGATGAATATCAAGGATATTTTGAGGTGGAAATCGATGGTTTGACTGACGGTCTGGATTGGCATAGAGATAATATCAATGACTCTGATTGGATCAAGAAGTTGATCCTGCCATAAGAAGTTTTCCAGCACGGAACACTTGTAAATGCTCGATAGAGGTACATGAATGGTTTTCAAGCGGCAGAAGTGATTTTTGAGGTGCACGATCAATGGAAGAATGTTAAAGGACATTCTAGAAGGTGTGACATTTAGATACGAAAGGGTGCAATAGTGAAGGTGTGTTTGTTTAGATTGAAGAGACACAACTATTGAAATAAGCTTAAATGCAGAGAAGTATTTAAGTAGTGGCCTTAGTAAGAAGGAAGATGTGTCTGTATTTTAATTTGCATCATCAAAATCAGAGACCAATGGGTGTGACATAATTAAATGGGAGAGAAATTGTGTGAAACATAATAGGGTGATAGGGCAGCGCTAGGGCAGGAAATAATCCTACAGGGGGTTTTTTGATCCTTTCAGTTGTAGCTGATAAACCAGGGGGTTGTAGCCTCCTTCCAATTGGAATTGGTAAATAGGGTGTTGTAGCATCCTTTCATTCATAGCTAATAAACCACATATTCATAGCCTCCTTCCAATTGGTAGTGGTAAACAAGGTGTAATACCACCCTTGTCTCTAGTAGCAGGAAAACTATTTTGTAAAACATAATTTTGCAGTAATAGGACGTATTGGTCATTTACCCTATTGGGATTCCACATTATATTTGTGTTCTGTGTTGTCATGTTGTTATGTGTTTTAATGTTAAATTTAATAAGTGGTTAAAATAAGTAAAAAGTTAATAATATTGATTCAATCCCCCTCTCAGTATTAACCAATAAAAAAACATCTCAAAATATCTAGGCAAGAACTCTTTTAGATCTTTACTTCTTATCCCTAACATGGTTGGCATACTTTGCTTCCTGGGACAGAGCTTCATCCATCCTTGGCACTTGTTGTACATTGGAAAAATGCACCAGTGGTTCTCTTTCCTTCACTACAAGGTGCATCAGTGCACAGATCCCTATTGCACGTAGTGTCAATGAGCTCAAGAAGGAAAAAAATAGAATTTTTGAGAATATTTAAAGCAAAAGATATCATGGAAGATGATCCTATCCATATGGGGGAGATGGAACTCGGCCTCATGACCCATGGGGATCATTATTTAGCTTCTTCCAAAAGTATATCAACCCATTTGGGATTTCTTTCGCTTATAAATACAGGATAATTGGACCATGTAAAGGGAGATACCAAGGGAGCATTCTTATGTTGTTGGGTTGAAGTCTGGTATAGGAGGAAAAGAGAGAGAGTTTGTGATCAATATGTTGCGTAGTTGATAGTTGTGTGACTATTTCCAAGACCTTGCATTTGCAAAGCTATTGACATCAAGGCTTTGGTTGTAGCTATCTCTTTTCATCTTTAATACAAAAGTTTTTCCCTTTCCCATATATGATTTATGTTAATATTGTTCATTTATTATTAGTTTCCTTCATCACTAATATAGATTATTGATTTATATTGTTACTCTCATACATTGTCTTATTTCTTATGTCCTTTGCAAGTATAGTGGATCGTACTATGACTGGAGAAATAAGGACAACCTTCCAGATCTAAGGTAAAGAGAGTTATTTATTCAAGTAGATCAGTCATCTAGGGAGAGGATATACTATTGGGTGTTTTTGTTCTAGACTTGCACCATGTAGGCTAGGGGAACAAACTATGTCGCACTGATTGAAATATTCCTAGTAACAAAATTGGAAACCGTACTAGGGATCGATCCAATCATATCTGAATCAAATCCAGTTAGATATTGGAATTTTAATACCACTTTTGATTGTAATTTGTGAATTTCATTCTCTTCTTCATTTAAATTGTTAAGCTGAGTGATCCACTGTAACACCCCGGTTTGACCCCGCTGCATTTAAATAAATTATTTAAATAATCATGGTGTGGGGCTAGAAAAAATCCCCACCATCGATTTAGTATTTATGTTTCGGAAATTAAGGTGTGGTCAATGGTATTTTTTTTTATAATAGCTGAACATTATGTTAAAATTGCAATTTTTATTAAAACCCACAGTCAGCTATGTAAACACAACTAAATGAGATGGGGCATGATTTTTCCTAAGTATTAGGGAGTGGGGGATTGGAAGAGTGGGAAAATTCAAATTGTGAAGATCCCCACTATGGGAAAAAAAAAAAATTAATTTCTTGGGAAAGAAAACACCAAAAACAACCACCTCCCTCATGCGGTAGCATTTCACCTTCCCTCACAATTTTGCAATAGAAAAACATTTTTGGGAAAAACAATTCTGCATTCATGTAAGAGCCAACAAGAAAAATGATACTGAGTCTGAACCATTCTAGAATTTCCCCTGTTCGGCGATCTGAATCCTTCACATTTTGGTTTTTGTGTTATGATTTTTCCCCAGTAAATCAATTTTTTGTTCTCTCTCAAATTTTCCCCTGTCTGCTAGTTGTTTTACCGAACACGATTGCCCTGAATCTGATTTTGTGGCTTTGATTTGAAATATCAACAACGTTTTCATTTTGGTAATTTGCAGTAGTTGGTATCGCTCTGGAAATGTTTATAAATTTGTAAATTTATGTGTGTGTATGTAATCCCTGGCATCTGCTATGTTTTTATAAACCCCAGGACTGAGATCACTTTGTGTGCATCCATGTTTGACATTTGAATTGATTGAAGGAATGGAAATAGATTCTAGACTTGCTTGATAATTGTGGTGTGTGAAAGAACCTCACAAACCAATCTAGAAGGTTGGTTTCCTTCTTTGCATGCCCGAAATAGCACTGGAATGGAAGGCATGGCCCGAGGGACTATGTAGCAGAGAATGGAATGCTTCCTTGTGTTGGGTGTGTAATTTTTTAGAAATCAGGCTAAATTCATTGTGGGTGTTCATAGCTCTGTGGTTGAGCTCACTACATTAGCAGCCAGTCTTTGCACCTCCTTGGAAGCATGATAAACCCAACTGGAAGGATGGCTCGACTGGTAGCCTGATAAACCCATCTATTGGCTTGGGTTTATCTCATGTGAAATTGGATAAGTGTAAACCACTTCCTCTGTAAGTCTAATAAACCCAACTATGTTGGATTGATTGAATTTTATTGTATCCTTGGCTATGAATAAAGTTTGCTAGTGTTCCTTATTGCTTGGGGAAAATCATGCCTAGCTCGAGAGTGGTAGTGTTGCTGAGAGACTAAAGAGCACATTATCTTATGGTTGGGTGGAACGTTGCAGCGGTATAACTCGTTATGGGACAAGCTTCTCTAAAGATAAGTATTCTTGTTTATTTAAGTTACGCAATTGTATTTGCTTATGGTTTATTATGAAATTATCGTGAACATGTTGAATTGAATGAATTATGCTTCCGCTGAAGATTGCATTATGCATCTATTTATACTTATGTATGTTTTAAGTTCAATGCATTTTATATATGCATTATGCTCATGGGGCTTACACAACCCAGGTTGATAGATGTAAGTTGCGTCCTCTCCACCTAGTAAGGGTTGGGAACGTGACATCCACCTTGTCACATATTCCATTGTCTTCTATGGTGTATGTTTTACTTCACTTTTATTCCATATTGATTCAAACTAGTCTCTTTTGTAGGTTATTGGCCTTTTTGTATCTCTAGATTCGCTGACTCTCCTGGGTAGGCCTAATAGAGCGTCAGATATACCCCGATGCTTGTTTCCTTCTTCCAAGAAGCATCGTTGATTTTTTTCTTGTTGCTTCACTATGGGTTGTTGACTGCTATCACTAGAATACAAGGAGTGTTGAGCCCATCATGACACCATGATGCAACCTTTCACTGTGGGCCAAGGTAAGCCAATCCTTGCTTTGATGCTTGTCCTTGGATTTTTTTTGTTTCTCTTTAGTTGTTGTGAATTTTTGTTTTGTCTCTCTAATAGATCTGATAGAAAACTTCAAAATTTGAAATTTCAAAAACTTACTGATAGCAAACTTCAAGTTTATATTTCAAAAAATTACTGATAGCAAACTTACTAATAGCAAACTTCAAGTTTATATTTCAAAAACTTACTGATAGCAAAGTTTGAAATTTGAAAATTGTGTATAAACTTTAGTTTTGGGTTCATGGTTTGTTTGGTTGATTCTCTAAAAACCATCATAGGTCTATAGGAAAGAAGTCATGTACTTTTATTGCGTTCAATTAAGTGTGATCTTTTATCTCTTTTTTTGTTTCAAATTATATTAAAAATAAAAAAATTGCCTCCTTGTTTGCTTTGATCATTTTTTTTAGTGGTTAAAATAATAGTTCATCATATATTTGATTGACAAAGTATAGGTTGTTAGAAAATATAAGTTGTACTTTCCTTTTCTTCTCAGAGATATTCGAGGCTTAATGTTGGGAATTTTTGTGTGTTTGGAAATTTGTTGAAAAACTCTTGAACTCACAATCGTTGAAAGTTGCATACTACCTTCGCTTCAAAAAAATAAAATTTTCTCCCTTACTCTAAGTAGAATTCATCGAAGAGAATAGTTGCAATGCATCTAGATATTAATATTTCATCTTGAGCCACATTCCACAAACATTCACTAACCATTAAGATAAAATCAATGGTATCTTAGGTTAAAAATTTTAGTTATATGAGTGATAGTATAGAGACGTGTTTCAACCTCTTAAACCAAAGGAGCTGTCATTATTCACCTACATTGCATCCCGGGGATCTTTTGCTTCTTCCACATATTTCTAGTACATCAAATTTACCTTTTAGATACCCTTGAGTTATGTCAAAAGGTACATCATGTACTTAGTGGTATATAGGAAGTTCCCCTTCGAACGGTTCTGCATCAAACATCACTAATATGAATTTGAGCTCCCCCTCAGCAGTGGATATCGAGAGACCACTGTAGGACACCCAAACAAAATAAGAAGATCCCTTTTTCCATATTCTTGGAGAAATACACCGAGAACATCACTAAGGAATATACTATGCAAGTGTCATCGACGTAGTTGGGTATTCAGGTAAGAATACTGTCCCAATCCTCCTTGACGCATTTTACTCTTGGACCCTACATTATATCGCAAGTTGTGACAACTTGAGAATCCTAGTGATGAACCAAATTTCATCAACTCCTCTTGTCATTTAATTTTTCTTGTGACTTTATCTTGCATAGTATTTTTTATGTGTGATCTCCTCCTTGTCTATAACCTTAGAGTAGAATTCTTTGGCCAACACCTTGACGGAGCTACCTGTCAGAAAATATCACAAGTTGCAGGGTTTACCACATAACTCTCCTCTTGTCATGGAAGAAAGTGAAGGTGAAACCATGGCCCAACCAGCTATGACTGATTCACATGTAGAATGAGTTCTGGTTATTGAATCCAGAGAGAAATTTTCCTATTTTAAAATCCCAGTGATAGCCCAACAACATTTTGCATAAGACACTGCTTTTCGTTTTCGAATGGAAGGTAAACTTGGTGCACCAGATTAGGTGTTCAACCACTCATCAGATGATAATGTGGCGACGAAATTGGTCAAACTGCTCCTTTTTGGGAGAATTATTTAGGACATGAAGTTTTTGAAAATGGTATTATGAGGCCATCTTATCTTACTCCAATTCGATAAATCCCCATGAAAAAACAATTCTTCAGACTAGTCTAGAAAACTCTTGTTCGTTTGTGTAACCTAGTAGATCATATAATAAGGATAAGTGTTTCACCTATACCCTATTGTTCAAAAACAATTCCCCCTAGATACCATGCTCTTTCACCATCTCATGTGGATCTTAACTCAGGGTCACTGGTTCAAAATGTGGTTACTCATGATCTAGGTCAACCCTCCATCCCTACCCCACCCACCCTGGACCCCCCATCTATTTCTAACTCCCCTATATCTTCCATCCCTAGAGAGAAACCCCTAATTCAATTATTTTTACCAACCAAAGGAATGATTTCTAGTATGGGGAAAAATATGGCAATTGGAAAACCGATAGTTAGTGCTCCTCGCACAAACATCAATGTAGTTATCCCCTCTTCTAGCTTGGGACAACCTTCATGGGTTCAACGGGCCATTATTTAACCTTCATGGGGTCATACCTACCCAGGAAATCAACCACATGTGGTCCATTAAACTTATCAACCTACCCTGTCAGGGGTTTCTTATCCTTGAATTCCCTACCCTATAAATACTTATTCCCCATAGGGGAAGCCTAATTGGTCAAATTTACCTATACCTGGGGGACCATTTATGAATACTGCTCGGAATTATGTAGGTCCACCTCGAGTTCCACCTGGTGTGCCACCCCATGGAGGCTCACATGGAGGGCCACCTTTTGGAGGTCCATCTATAGGACCACCTTTAGGAGGTCCACTACCCGGAGGTCCACCATTCGAATGAGAACCACCTGGACATGGGGTCTTCACTTAGTGAACATCTCACATAGCATGTGCGATTATGGGATATTAAAGAATACCCTTAATTTCCAGAGATATTGACCCAAACTCTTTTTTTTGAAACCCCCTCCCAATACTTAAAACCTCCTCCCCACCCCTTTTTATACCTCAATCCTTATAAACCACCCTACTTACCCCTACCTTAAACCCCTCATCCCCCCCAATACCTGCAATATATTGGTTCAATTTTTAATAATTTTAAAACCCACAATATGAACTAATGTGATAGGATATTGGTCAACAAGTGAATCCCCCATGCACCTGGAGGCCCCCCCTAAACAACCCTCCTTCAGGAGGTCAAGCATTTGGAGGCCCACCACCCAGAGGCCCACTGCCTGACGACCCACCCCCTTGAGGTCCACCTCCCCAAGGAGGCCCACCACCCAGAGGACCCTTGAGTTGATCATTCGTGAACCAACCACCTAATCAACTTGTCATGGGAACATCAATGATACATATTTATCAATCGCCTTACATCCCTACTCATCCATAGATTCCTTATCACTATAACAAGTACCCCAATCCTAATCAATAATTACCATTTATGGATACTTTTATGTCTTCCAAAACTAAAAAGACACAACACACTCCCTCACCGCTTATCTTCTCTTCTTTGGCACTCCCCAGTGAAATGGTATTTCCTTCACTAAAACAGTCCCTCAAGATCTAGAATCGTTCACCCTCAAGGATAATGTGATTATTACTATATATATATAAGGGTTATTGAGGTACTTCTCATGTTCAATGTACAACCACCTTCGCAGGATTTTCCCCTTCTCATGCAAAACAGAAGGTGTGACAACTATGTTGAAAAGACCATCTAAGTCCATCCATTGGAATTTGAATTCAAGAGAGAGAATATCTCCACAAATAGAAAGCATTCACAATAATGAATGAATTAATTACTAAAAATTATTTCGAATCCCTTGATACCAATTCACCTCTAAGAGATTGACTCAATACTACAAAGAAGTAACTCCAACGCATTCATAAGTTCTCTAGTCCATTGACTGACCTATTCAAGTTCTCAAAAGAGAAAATTGAATCCACTTAGAATGAATGTAATCCATTGGAGAAAATAGTCCCAAACACTGAGGATAACTTGAATTTAGCACAAATGACTCAATCCTCCTGAATTATCACTCCCATTCATTAGAGACAACTTGAACTTATAAAAATTGACTTTAGTTTCCCTAAAGTCACTCTCATTCCTTGAAGAAATCTCAAATTGATCCAAAATTACTCCGATTAAATGAATATAACTTGAATTTGACAAAAATACATTAAACTATCTAAAGACAACTTGAATTTCCCCAAATCACTCCAACTGACTGAAGAAAACTCGATTTGACCCCAAATTTACATTGATTAACTGAAGGCAACTCAAATAGGGAATATTCTCTTCAAGTAAGGGTGCATGGGTGCATTAAAAGAACAAATTAAGTGTACTAGGATCTCTAAAGTATAATAATATCAAAATTAGGAAGCATTGAGGAATAACAACAACTCCTAACCCCCCAACCCCATCACATATGGATTCCAAGACCCCCATCCACATTTGTAGTCCATGTTGAGCGATTATTGAATATAGGTAATTAATAATAATATAATAATACAATGATGTGCATAGTCCATACTATAGGAACCTAGTGCCATAATAATAACCAATAACCACATCACATATGTTCGGGGCTTACCATTGAGGTATTACATGTCTAAGAAACAAAAGGCAGTATCTATTTTAACTATAGAAGTTGAATATCATGGCATTGTCAATGCAAGTACATAGGTAGTGTGGATAGATACGATTATAGAAGATATTGGATTTCCAACTTAGGCCTTAAATGTTATCCAATGTGTCAATTATAGTACAATATAGGTTGTTGATAATCATGTTGCTCGAACAAAAATGAAACATGTTGAACTCCATGTTCACTATTGGAGACAATTTATAAGTTAGTGTTGTCTCACTTGTTTATTGCAAGACAAATTATCAAGTTGTTGATATCTTTCTGAATTCTCTACTAGAATATATGTTTGTGAAACTTTGAGGTATGCTTGGGATTCACGAAGATGTAATTATGGATCCAAAGCATTGTCCTAATGCGGGGAAGGGGTGTTGGAACCTAAGTTTATGTAGGTTCATCAAATGTCTTTATCTTCTCAAGACATCAATTAGGAGGAAAAAAAATTAACTAGCATAGTAGTCTACCGAAAGCTCAAATGATAAGTTGACCAAACAATTAACTTCAATGATCAACAAGGCTATGGTAATCTTCAGCCGAACAAGTGACTAAACTATAAGACATAGTATATTTCATGGAAACTGTTAGAACTAGTGATCCCTATTTGTCGACTATATATTCCTCACTTAATTAGAGTTTGTTGCACATATATATTATAAAACAATGACCCTATGGGTTGTGTTGATATGTTTGATAAGTTCAAATCATGATCCAATTATGAATTGTGATTTTTTTATGACAATGCATTGTGTTTAAGTGTTGTAACAATGGTCTACATGAAGAGGTTCCCCATCATATAAATATCAATCCAAAAAGAGAAAACTAGATATCCCTCTTGTCTAGTAGTTAAATCTCGATCCTCAATCAATATGAGAAAACCCAACTATAGTGAAGTGTAAAAAAACATGTAGTGTACAGAAAAATGATAGTGCAATGAGAGAATAAGATTCTCAATGATTTGAAAAAAGAGTTCATAGTAAAAATAACAACTTCAAATTCAAAGAAATATTTGAATGAAGGACTAACAAATAACCCCCCTTGATTGTGGAAATAATTTCTTTATTTGGGATGAAGATGTAGGAAGGGAATTCTAGGGAAATCCAATTCATATGGAAGTTATATGTTGAAACACGCATTACCTCGGGAATCAAGAAGAATGATGACCTAAGTAAAGAATATAATTCTTTATAAGGAGAAAATTGGGAATAAGGGTTATCTCCTGCACCCCATAAAAGGCTTATATTGCCTCAAAGAGCCAATAATATTTTTTTACCTAACTAAAGGATACAAGTAATTGTATGGAAAAAAGTGATAGGAAGGGTTATCTCATGCATCTTAAAAAGGGTATTCCATCTCTCATAATGTACAAGGTATATAATAACATTAATGTCATGTTGAAATAAACAGGATATGAAGCAAACTGAAGATGTAAAATTCATTGGAAACTAATCGACTTTCATGTGATAATACACCAAAGAATGGTGTCTTATCAACCTCTGATTTCTAAACCATTATATGGGAGAAAATGTAGTGCAACCCAAAATATGAAATATATATATAGTAGAGGGGATATTGCTTGAATGCCTAAATCTAGGGGTAGTCATTTCTTACATTGAACTAATTAAGTGTGACAAAAACTATACCACATATGCATTTGATTTTTCCTTACCTCAATAATTCCTCTTAGGGTGTGACATTTTCAAATGGTACCATGTAACATTTGAATTTACAATGTATCCAAAATATCTCATTATGAACCCCATAATAGTAGTTAAAATAAGATAAATTAGTGATTGATGGATATGGATTCAATAAGGTGGAAGTATCTTAAAAGGAATTTAAAATTTAAAATTTAAAAATATTAACTTTATTCCAAGATGTAGAAAATGGTGTATCTAATAATTATTTTCAAACATGCAAATATTATTTTAGTAATAATTCCTTTGATGGTGGCATGGCAATAAGATGATAATAACATGCACATAAAATAACTTTTATGAACAATTTATCATAGCTAGTTTTTAAAGAAACAATTTTAAATTAATTCAAGATTCGGTCCTACCCGAAAACGTCTCTCTGAATGTTTGGACTCTATTCCAAAAATAGATTCTCTCCTTTAAAACAATGGGATTGGTGAGATTATAAAATATCCTCATCTTTGATGGAATGTAATAAAAGTGAATAAAAAAACACTTCCTCTCTAGTGATGCTAGTAAAGAAACTCATTTACAAACTCATGGTTGGGATGTATGGTATTGAATATAGGAATCATGATGATTACCCCGAGTATACAAAGTAGCGGTCTCCTCAAATTTTTCTTCGAAATATAGATGATTTCTATTGATAATTATTTTGGTTGTATAAAAAAGAATGATCTTTGTTTTCACAAGTTTGACTATCAACAATAAAAGATAAAACAACCCACCAAAAACATAAATTTTCCTCTATAACCTCTCTAGATAGAGGCCAAAGAATTACATCATCTACAAACAAGAAAAGATAACCAGTAGAATTATTAATAAGACATTATATCTCATCAACGTAAAACCCATGGAGATTAAGAAAAAAAACACTTGTTTTCGGTGCCAAGGGTTACTCGTGATACTCTTTAAGAATCAAAGACATGTACAAAATTTTTCCATTTTTAATCATGTAAGGAAATGTGTTATATTTGATACTAGGAGACTAGGTACCCCCAATGTATTAAGTTTCTCCATGAGTAATTATATGGATATAATGTCAAAGGAACTTCAAAAGTAAACAAAGTAGCGATAGAATATTAATGACCTATGCCAATATTCCTTGATGCTAGTCAATTTAATATGTGTTTCATTGTATGAGATTCTACCTAAAGTCTACGTGGCATATAGCTCTCTACTCATGCCTGCCAAAACAATCAAACATGTAAATGTAAAAGGTGGTGAAAAAGTATTTAAAAATTATATGTGCAACAATGGTAGTTGTATCGTTATTAGGATCTAAGATACAAATTGATTTGCCATATTATATGGAGAATCACATCTTAGGACCGAAGAGGAAATATGGAACATGTAACCTCATTGAAAAGGGAATCCAAGTGGTAAAGTTAAGGTCACATTCCATGTTTGATGAATTCAAAATAAATGTATTTGAGGTCAATAAGTTTACTATGCTTAAGTTTATAGATGGCTCTTCAAATAAGGTCAAGGGTAAACTAATAAGAAGAAAGACCATGGAGGATATTAGTAGCAGTGTGTGGCTAAGATATTATAAACTCACTAAGATATTATAAAAGGAAACATAAGTACACATCAAATCCATGGACCCATTCTTTGTGAAACAACTTAGGATTCTATTCACCCTATGAAATCTCCTGCCCTCATCATTGTTGGACTATGGGAAATTATAAGGAGTCTTCTCCAATATCTAGGAAGCAGTATCCAAGGAACCCAACACAAATAATGGTACACATTTAATGACAATAACTTATTGGAATTTTTTAGATAAAACATAATCTCAATGATCCATTAATACTGATTTCTTTCATTGATTATATGAAAACATCCCATAAACCTTTAGGAAATCCTTGAAGGTAACTGAGATCCCAAGAAATTGAAGACAATGCTAGGTGAAATAATCATGCTTTATTATCTAAATAAAGGAGGATCTCATTTTACATTACCTATAGCAATAATTCTTGGGCCGTTGAATCTTCAAGACCAAGGCTTAGTAAAATGTCTAGAAAAAAATTGTAGTATTCTCTATTAAAGTTAGATCATTAGTGATTGTAAAAAAAATGAGTTATCACTAGCTGTGAGTTGATGATGTTCATCATGGTTGACTATATTTGTTTTTATATGTTAATATTTAGGATTTTAGCTTCATTATCATAGTTACACACTACCACTACAAATATAACAACAAAACTAATACACTTTCTTATTTTTTTAAAGGTAATGCTCACTTAAACAAAACTAAGGCTAAAAAATATTTATTATGTTCAAATTCCTTTCTAATACATGTGGCATGTTATGGTATGACAAAGAGTACACTTATATACAATAATATTATAAGAAGTGTAAATAAATAATTAGAGAAACAACTCAAATATAGACATTAAAAACATATTATTTTCAATAAGTTCATTTATTAGAATTTCCTTGAATTATGCACACCTTTCAAAGTATGCATTTGTAAAAATCACATGCAACTAAAAGACATTGGCATAAGTTTTTATGATAAGCAAGTAACTATAACAAAAATAAAAAATAAAAATAAAAACATAAATTTATAGTATGATAACCAATAAACATAAAGATTCAATAACTCCAACCAAAATAGACCTATTAATATTAATTTGGTTGAAAGAAATCCAAAGAATTCACCACATGCTTATATGATTCAAACCCCAACAAAGCTCAAAACTCAGACCAAGAACATAATTCATTAGATAATTCACATGCTTATATGTTTCAAACCCCAAACAAAACTCCGACAAAAACATAATTCTTTAAAAACTTCAAACACCTTGGTGAACATAAATAATCTGCACCATGCTTATACTATTCAAACCCAAAACAAAACTCAGACCAGGAACACAATTCTTTATAGAATTCAAACAACTTGTTGAATAGAAGTAATTTGCACCATGCTAAAAGAAATGACCACACCTCATTTACCAATAATATTCTTCACAGTTCAAAACATTAGAAGGCTTATGCTTCATCTAGAAACTTTTCCAAAGCCCATCCACACCATATTACAAAGAATATGTCTCCAACTTTGCATACATCTGCAAAAACATACCCTGAGACTTCGCATACATCTGCAAAAACATATTCTGATATTACGAAAGCAATGATGTTAAAAAAATTTAAAATGATGAAAATCATGCATGCTTATCAATTTTCATCTACATAAGAAAGCAATGGTGTTAAAAAACTTCAAAGTGATGAAAAAGCAATGGTGTTATAAAACTTCAAAGTGATGAAAAGCATGCATGCTTACCAGTGTTCATCAAACCTTCATGTCATGTCTTGGCTCAAAAGCCATGATACACTCATACGTTTCCTATGTACTGGGAAGCATAAGAAGCCAACTCCATGTATGATCAGTTACATTGTAAGAAACTACCTCTTTCACCTTCATTGGTTCAAACACTACGAAATCTTAGGATGTTTAGACACTTAGGAGTTAGTTAAGATCAACTTGTGTAATATATCCATTAGGTAAAGTGTGTTTTTTTAGTATGCATTAGTTTGCAATTGTAAACATTCTAATCTGACGGTCATGATATGCTCTAGACATAAAGTGATCTGATTGTTCAACTTCTCTTAGATCATACCTACCATTGATCTGTGTCTTAAGACCCGATTGGTCCATGATCTCTATTTAAAGAGCATCGAGGGTCCTTGACTAGTTGATCGATTATGAGAAGGTCATATGTAAATTTATTTCCTTTGCATAATAAATTTCTCCAAGTATCTATTTGGTTGGGGCCGTGGACTGTTTCCCTCTTGAGGGTTTTAACCACGTGACAAACATTGGTGTGTTGGTCTGTGATCAATTTGTGTGAAGCGGTTGCTCAAGGTGTTCGATCTTTCAGGAGTACCATGTGTACCTGAACATGGTATCAGAGCATTTATGAAGAGCCGCTTTCAGTTTTGAACAAGATATGGAACTGGAGCATCGTTTCCATTGGAAACTAGTTTTTGTTTCATCGAAAATTGTTTCCGGTTGTTCCAGAAACATCCATTTCGGAAAATCTGAAGGTATAATGTTACAAGGACGGATTTGTTTTATTTATTTTTTAAATCTCTCATATTTAATCAGTTTTATTATTAGATCTTTACTATTTTATTCTCGGACTGTTGCTTTCCCTGGCTGCGTATGTTCTTTGCCGTGCACCTTGCGCAATCGCGGTGAATCAGAAATAGTAAAGAATTTTTATTTTTTTTCTGATCTTCTCTCCTACGTATGCTCTTTTTTGTACACCTTATGTGATCACAGCAAATCAGAAACAACAAGAAAACTTGAAAATGTAGACTTTTCGGGTAAGCTAACCAAGATCTAACCCCATTGTGTGGAAAAAAAATTTGTTTTTGTTTTTCGTTTTTTTTTGTAATTTGTAAGAAAAAAATTACAAGCACAGAGAACGAGAGATAAGAGTTTAAAAAAAAACAGAAAAACCCTTTCTCTTTCCATTCTTTTACGTACCTTTTAAACTTAGCTCACTTGGTCCAAAGTTGCTTTATTTCTTAATAGGTCTTGAGTTCAAGTCTTATTAAGCTACTTTTTAGTGTATGAAATTTATATTTTCAAGTTACTTTATTGTAAAAGTGCATCTCACATAAATAAAATAAAATAAAAAGTGAGTCACTTAAATCTTTTAATCTATTGCCGCACTATTTAAAAGTAACATTATTGTAAAAGTGAACATCACTTATTATACAAAAGTGATTCACTTAAAAGCAACTTTGTTGTAAAGTGATTATCAAAGGTTGATCTTGGGAAGAGGGGGGTTCTTTTTTTTAGTTGGTCAAGTTAATATTTTCCACATCACTATTGGGAGCATCTTCAACATTTTCCTTGATCAAGCATAACTTCATCATCCAGAATCAATTTTCAGTGCCGTTTTTTTTAAAACCGCATATTTTTTTGAGATATTTTCATCTAGATAGTTAGTTTCTATTCTTTAAGCTATGAATTTATAGTATGGACACCCCTTGTGATATTATACTTACAAGTTCTAACAATTTCTCATGGAAATCTCATATGGAGGATGTTCTACGAAGTAGGGGACTTTTCAGGATAACCTCAGGGAAAGAAATAGAACCCACTGATGATGATAAGAAAATTAAATGAGAAAATAGATGTGATGAATCTCATGGATTTATTGGGATGTCAATCTCTACTAATTTGCAATTCCACATATATGTAATTGATGAACTTGATATAGCTTGGGAAAAGTTGGAATCTGTGTTTGGTAAACACAATGAAATTCGAGGTCATCAACTTAAGAATGAGTTGATTTCCTTGAATCCAAATGAATTTTTATGCATTCAAGGATATTTATCTAAGTATAAAATTCTTAGACTCTTATGTGCAGAATGCAAGAGTAAGAAAGAAGACAAACAATTTATTTATCATATTCTTTCCAAACTTGGACCCGCATATTATGTTTTTGTATCTACATTCTACTCCATGAAAGAATCCTTCACTGTAGCTAGCTATCAAGAGCGTAGTCTTGAATCCTTTTACGATTCCTTAATTAGAGAGCAAGATAAGCTCATTCATCTTGGAATAATTAACAATGTAGATACATCTGGGAAAATTTTATTGTCCCAACAGAAAGAAAAATCCAAGCCTCCTAAGAAACAAAATTTTCACAATAATAAGCCAAACTACAAGGGTCCCAAACCCTCTCAGTCAGCTCCTTCTTTCAGAAATGACAAAGGATCCAATCCAAAAATAAAGAAGACTGAGCGTCATTGCAATTTTTGTGGGAAGGATAATCATGGTGAATATAAGTGTTTCAAGAAGATGGTAGCCTTGGAAGCAACAATGAAGAAGCACCACATCAGCCTAGATTCGTCTTCAAAATATACCTCTCATGGACATGCACTTTGTGCTTCGGGTTACTCTTATACTATGTCTTCTTCTTCTAATTCAATTGAATGGCTCATTAGATATGGAGCATCTTATCATATGGCTAAGGATCAAGCCATCTTTTCTACCATGCATGAATGTAACACCAAACAAATATTTGTTGGTGATGATAGATCTCTAAGTGTTGTAGGATCTAGAATAGTTCCAGTAGAAAATGGTCATTTCAGTGATATACTATGTGTTCCAAAAATTTCATGCAATTTGTTATCAGTCTATCAAATTACTCATTCAAGAGAAGGTAAAAATGTCACATTTACACCTCACCAAGTTGTAATCAAGGATTTCAAAAATCCTCAAAATCTCCTTGCTACTGGAACTGTTGATGATATTATTAGGTTGTACAAATTTAACAACTTTGGGTCATCACCTTTTCCTTCAGTTTTTGTTGCTGATAGTGATAACTTTGGCATGAGCGATTTGGTCACTTAAATTATTGCTCATTGGAAAAACTACGTAAATACAATAGGGTGACTTCTCTTCCAAAGGTATCTTGCAAGGATGGTGTTTGTTTTAGTTGTGTACTTGAAAAACATCATCAAGACAGTTTTGACAAACGTGCCTCCTTGCACGCCTCAGTTCCGTTGGATCTTGTGCATAGTGACTTGTGTGGTCCTCTTCCATCTCCATCCTTTTCTAGTTTCAAATATTTCTTCACTTTCATTGATGACTACTCCAGACGCACTTGGTTTTACTTCCTAAAAGTTAAGAGCAAAGTATTTAACATGTTCTTGGCCTACAAGGCCCTTGCTAAAAAATAATCTCATCATCAAATTATTAAGTTAAGATCTGACAATGGAGGAGATCATGTTAACAACAAGTTCACTACCTTTTGCACTGAACAAGGAATCCAACAACAACACACTGTTCCATATACACAACAACAAAATGGTGTGGCTAAATGGAACAACCACACATTAAAAGGAATGGCTAATTGTATGATCCAATCTAAGGGACTAAGTCTTCAATATTGAACTGAGGCCATAAATTTTGCAAATTACATAGCTAATCACACACCCACTAAAGTTTTACAAGGTATAACACCGAAAGAAGCATGGAGTAAAATTAAACCAGATGTAAGTCACTTTCATGCGTTTGATTGTGAAGCATGCGCTCACATTTCAGATGAAAAACAAAAAGCATTGCAGCCTAAAAGTGAAAAGTGCATATTTGTTGGATATTTTGAAGATGTAAAAGGTTATATACTTCTTAAACCCCATTGACATGATATAATAATTAGAAGAGATGTTAAATTTGATGAAAATATCTTCGCCTGTGAGCCTAACTTGGTGGGTGTGCCATCTTTGGCCTACGAGCCTGATTCGACAATTGTGCCTTCTTCTTCTTCTTCTTCCAACTTCCTTGACAGGTTTCCAACTCTAGTTTCTGATGATGACAGTGAGGATTAAAATATACCTCTGCCTGCTCATGTTCCTCCAATTGCACCAGCACCAATGCTTCCTTGATGGGTCCATTCAACATGTGAGGAAGCTGGTGATCTTGTTGACGATCCTAGAGATCAACGTCGAACACGTTCTTAGTTTTAGCAAGCCTCTTCTCTTTTAGTTCAAGTTTTCGAGAATCATGATCTAGAAACTTTTGCAGAAGCTTCAGGAAATCCATATTGGGATGCAGCTATGGATGAAGAATATCGTTCCTTAATGGTGAACAATACTTGGGATCTTGTTCCTCTTCCAGAAGGAATAAAACTTGTCATATGTAAATGGGTCTATAGAAATAAGTACAAATTAGATGGAAGTGTTGAAAGAGTTAAGGCAAGGTTAGTTGCCAAATTTTTTTCCCAAGTTGAAGGGATTGGATACAATAAAAACTTTTCTCTTGTTGCAAAAATGAATTCAATCCGCCTTGTTCTTTCCCTTGTAGCCTTACATAAATAGGAAGTCCATCAAATGGATGTCAAGTACGCCTTTTTACATGGTGATTTATAGGAGGAAATTTACATGGAACAGCCTCCTGGATATGTTTAGGATAACTCTAGCCTTGTCTGTCTCCTTAAGAAATCCTTATATGGCCTTAAGCAAGCTCCTAGAGCTTGGTATGCCAAAATGTATAGGTTTCTCCTAGACACTAGTTTTTCTAGATGCAATTATGACCCCAATGTCTATACCAATAAAGTAGAAAACCATCTCATCATACTTGTTCTTTATGTTGATGATCGTATCCTTACTGGTAGTGACCCTAAACCTATAACCCATGTGAAATACAGTCTTAAGCAAAATTTTGAAACGTCAGACTTAGGACATTTGCATTATTTTTTTGGTCTCCAAGTCTTGCAAACCAAAGAAGGAATCTATATTTCCCAGTCTAAGTATGCTTGTGACCTTCTTTGTCGCTTCCACATGGAATATTGTAAACCAACCCCTTCTCCCTTCATGTCTGGAGTCAAACTTTCTGCCACTTCTACTTCCCCTGAAGTAGATGCCACCTTCTATTGTCAGCTTGTTGGTAGTATTTTATACTTGACTCATTCCCATCTTGACCTTTCCTTTGCTGTTGGTCATATTTCCCATTATATGCAAACTCCTCATGAAAGTCACTGGAAAGTAGAAAAAAGAATCCTTCAATATATTTGAAGTACAATTCAGTTTGGGATTCATTACAGTACACGAGGGAAACATTTGTTGGTTGGTTTCACTTATTCAGATGATCAAAAGTCTACTGTAGGTTATGTTTTCAGTCTGGGATTTGGACCTGTCACTTGGGATTGTAAGAAACAACAAGCTCTTTCTCTTTCTTCAACAGAAGCATAATATCAAGCCACAGTTAATTCCAGTCAGGAAGCTTTATGGCTTTAACAGATCCTTTCAGATTTTGGATTTGAGCAACAACAACCTACTCCACTTTTGTGCGATAATCAAAGTGCCATAAAGCTTGCCAAAGATCTAGTTCTACATCAACACATCAAACACATTGAGCTACAAATGCACTTCATCAGAAATCTTGTACATGATCGTGTTCTTCAAATGCTCTATTTCCCTACAAATGATCAAGTTCCAGACATCTTCACCAAGTCTCTTACATAAACAAAGTTTTCTAAACTTCGATCTATGTAAGGAGTTCAAGAATGTGTCCTTAAGAGGGGATAGGCTCTAATTCCTCCTTCCTTCTCCTAATAGTGTCACTTTTGTAAATCCTTCAATCCTATCCCAAGTTGTTCTTACGGGGGGATGTTAGGATATTTAGACACTTAGGAGTTAGTTAAGATCAACTTGTGTAATATCTCCGTCAGGTAAAGTGTGTTTCTTTAGTATGCATTAGTATGCATTTGTAAATATTCTAATCTGATGGTCATGATATTTTCTAGACATAAAGTGTTCTGACGGTTCAACTTCTCTTAGATCGTACCTACCATTGAGTCCGTGGCTTAACACCCGATTGGTCCATTATCTCTATTTAAAGAACATGGAGGTTCCTTGGCTATTTGATTGATTATGAGAAGCTCATATGTAACTTTCTTTCTTTTGCATAATAAATTACTCCATGTATCTATTTGGTTGGGGCCATGGACTGTTTCCCTCTTGAGGTTTTTAACCACATGACAAACATCGGTGTATTGGTATGTGATCTATTTGTTTGAAGCGGTTGCTCAAGGTGTTCGGTGTTTTGGGAGTACCCTGTGTACCCGAACATGAAGTATGCCAAATTCCCCACTCCTACACATTCATTAGAAGACCTCTTAAGATCAAGAGGAGGAATTCTTGAAATCTCTTTCCATGGTGAGGATGGAGAGGGGTTCATGTTCAACTTCTCAGACTGCCATAAAATGACCTGCTCTCTATCTTCGAATACGTACACTACAAGTAGAAGCTGCAACCCACAAGTGAGCATGTGAGGGTGTAAAGGGCCTCGCTCATATATATTTAGATATGGTACAAAGGTGGAAGTCCCCTCTTCCAAGTTGAAACCCAAAATACTCTCCTCCCCACAAATGATTTGGACTTGTTTTCAGTCTGGGGTCCCCAGGTTGTACGTTGGATTGACATCCTCATGCAAGTGTCCTGCAATCCTCCATGACTTGTAATTGGAATTGTATATTTTGACTGTTAGTGCATTTAGAGATCTTGAATTCCCCATCACCACCACATTGTATGTGTCACGCCTGTCGCCCTCCCCTCCTACGATGTCATGGCCTTGGACTAAATTGTGTTGAATGGATAAAAAAGCGGGGAGTTTCAAGAATGTTCTCGTGAGAGGATTGTGTAGATGGAGTATGAGGTTTTCATTTAGGAAACAGAATCATCAATAAAATGCCTGCGACTGATGCACAAAAATGAAGTGAGTGTTTTCCCTTTCTTCTTATCCAGAGGGACTTGCGTAGGAACCTTACAAAGACGACAGAGGTTTTCTCCCAAGCCACGCTGAAGAAGCGAGAAGAAGGAAACAATTTTGCATTTTACGCAACAAGCCATGGGTTTCCATTGGAATATTTCTCTGCCCATTTAGTTTTTATGAACTCAGTTGATGTGAAAAGGGCATTCCATTTTCAGCAGACACTACAAAATTTACATAGTGATTCTACTGGCAGTAATGTCAATATATGTTCCACCAGATGTTCTGACAATTCAAACCACTTGTATAGGTAGCCCATTTTAACTAACCTTTAGTACCAGAGCACAAAACAATTTAATAGAACATAAAACTAACGGAACTCCAACATAGGAAACTGATGAAGATAAACGATCCAGGAAAGAGAAGAAGATGGATGATCCAGGCACAGAACCTTTCAACAGATTTCAAAAGGAGAAAAAGGCTATGAATGGATGATCCATCATATATATGATTTTATAGGACAAGGTTAGTAAAGATCAACGTTTATAGGATAAGGTCAGTAAAGATCCGTTGACCAGAAGTGAAGTGTCAGGTTCATAAAATCAATCAAAATAGTATAGTTTTTTTGTTATCATGAAATATAGGAAAAACATATTTGTTATTTTATCTTAAATTCTAAAATCTACATATCTAGAGAGGTAATTATCTAATATTTTTATTGTTGGAGTCTAAAATTTCTAAGATTTGGATTAGAATAGGCATTTTTTCGAGCAATATTTTGAAAAAAAATGGTTAAAATATTTCAAAATCTAGTTAAAAATTTCAAGTTCTAGAATTTTGGGTTCCCTAACGATTTCCAAGGGGGATGAATTCATTTGTACCAAAAATTGTGATTAAAACACCATTAAAATTTGATTAAAACAAATGAATTACCCCCCCCCAAAAAATGTAAACGTCTCCTATTTTAAGTGGCCATGTCTTTTGCCTCCCAAACATGGAATGCTCTTGGCTAAGTGACATCTATTTATCTTTTAAGATTTGGTGGGTCCTTTCATTATTAGTAGTAGTCTCATCCTCCTGCAATCTAGGAAAAAATTCACCCTATACTCTAAAATATCAGCACCTATAAGTGTAATGATCTATTTGTAAGTGGACTTGTGTTTTTTCTCCCAAACTTCGAATGATCTTGGCTAAGTGACATCCATTATCATTTTAATAATTGGTTGTTCTTTTGTCTTTTGAGGGATGGCCCATTATTAGTCTGAGTATTATATTTTATTTGAGAGCTATGAATGGATGATCCATCATATATGGTTTCAAGTGCCATGTTCGTAAATCAATCTGTATAGTACACGTGGTTTGTCCTCCTCAAATCTAGGAAAAACATACTTCCTATTTTATCATAAATTCTCAAATATAAATACCTAGATATGTAATCATCTATTATTTTTAACGGCTTAGTCTAAAAATTCTAAGATTTGGATCAAAATATGCATATTTTTAGGTCAATGTTTTGCAAAAAAAATAGTTAGAATATTTCAAAATCTAGTTAAAGATGTCAAGGTTCCCTAAGGATTTATAAGGGCACTGAATCCATTTACACAATTAAATTCTAATTAAAAAAAATGAATTCGGCCAAGAAAAAAAGGTTTCTAAAAGTTTCCATTTTTAAGTGGCCATAAACCTGGAATGCTCTTGGCTAAGTGACACCTATTTGTCTTTTGAGATTGGGTGGGTCCTATAAATTGAGCACATAGATCTATAGACAAACACACAACTCACAAAATAGACCACACAATTTACTCTGCAATTGAAGAGTGAAACAGGGAAAAAATGGCTTGCAGCTCTGAATGCTTTCATTAATCAAAAAGTAATTAGATAATAATTACAATGAAGTATAATGGCTAAATAGCCACAAACAATGTGAATCCACATTACGAAATTTGAATTGATTACACTCTACTTGACTGTAGGTAACTAAGACCTTGTCTAAATCATTATCGAAGGACTCAATGGTTAATTGACCTTGTCAAAACCATTAGCAGAGTTCATCGGAGTTCTAAAACACAACTCAAGGGTCTAATTCAGTGTTGACTGAGGCTCACTGACTGAGGTAGGTGAGAAATGCGCCTCTCTTGCATGCATCCATGCAAACCTAGCACTAACTCAATGTCACTGACTCCTAACTTAGCTTGACTAGTCACCAACTCAACTCAACTGACTTTGGTTGGTATCGGCACTCCCAATGGATTTTAAATTGTAGGGATTGGTGTAGGAGGCTATTAAACTGATGCATGCAATTGCAATCAGTGGCAGTAGGCCTCAATTAGTGTTCCACTTTAGTAATTGAAACATGTTCCCCAATTAGGCCAAGTGGACCTAATGGTGCTAGTCACTAAAAATAGAGTGCATGGACTCCCGATTTAGAAATGACTCTCTATTTATACATATGACCAAATTGGACAAGGGAGGATTAATAATCCTAACAGACCTCCTGAATGCTAACTTGGACAATCTGTGGTCCCTCGTAACTAATACCATAGGTCACCCATTACATCAAGTAAAATAAAGTAACTACTTAATACAAGGAGTTGGGGAAAAAACCACATTGGAAAAAATCCCCCCCTCTATCTAAGCAAGTATAATCAGGATTCAAGTTTGAAAAACTTGAAAATGTGTTGCTTCAATCTTCATCTCTGTGAGGTAGCAAAGCAACATGCATGGTGTGTTGTTCACAGGTAATCTAGGTCTTGGCATGTAGACTTCTCCTTCTTCTCCAAAATTGATGATGGAAGGAAGGAGGAATGTAACCTTTGTCTCTTGCTCGATGAAGAGGTGTATAATCACATATATTCTTCTGAATGTAGTGAAACTAAGCCCTTTCCATGCAGCATCTTACAGGGATTCTATTGCATCTCTCCGAAGGAGGTAAGCTTGAATGACATAACGCAAGGGTCTTTCCTTTCTAAGTGTCAGATGGGTTTCTAGTGATATTTCTAGCTTCCAGTTTGGAAGTAGAGAGTGAATCTAGATATGAGTCATCCTAAATCTCAATCTCATAAACTTAAAAAGATGGATCTGCAATACGGTTAGAAGCTGTAAAACAAGCAAATGAAATGATTCTACCTTCCTTTGCAAGTGGCTACTGAGAATGAACTGGTTCTGAAGGAGGCATGAAATGTCAGAAATCATATGCTTTTGAGGCATGATTTGCAACAAATTTGGCTATGATGGTACCAGAGAGATATATGTGATCTCTAATGAGTGAAGACCAAAGATCACTTGCTTTGGAGAGCCAGTACGGGCCATCTGATAAACAAATAACATGTTTGAAGCCAAGGAGGGAACAAATAGCACATATTTGAATCTTCCATGTTCAATCTTGATAGATCCCTTCCCTTTTGTTTGTACTTTATTGTTATTTCCAATATGAATTCTAGGACCATCAAGGGACTGAGAAGAAGAGAATGATTCTCTCGATGCAGCCATATGGTTGGAAGCTCGGGAATCAATGAGGAAGACATGTGCTGATGAGAAACAAGACTTCAGTGCATGGCCTTTCCTTTAGTATTCTTCATCTTCTTCTTCAGAATCATCCTTCCTTACACTAGCAGGTGCAAAAATGTTATGTTTCTTCAAAATAAGAGACATTTCATCAAGTTGTCTTCTCATACAGGATATTTCTGAATGAAATCCCCTTCCATAGTAACAACAGAAGACCTTGCGTTTTCCATTCTTCTTGCTTCTCTTCAAGCCTGAAGGCTCATTAGACAACTCTTTCCTCACAAGAGACTTATCTATTTTCTTTCCTTTATCATTTGCTCCCTTAGGTCCTCCTACAACTAGTGCTTGATCTCTGGAAGATCGAATGACCCCCATTTGGATCAACTTATCATGATCATAAGTGAGAGATGCAATGAAAGAATCAAGAGTGGGAATCTTCCAATTTGGAGTAGTGATCCTCACCAATTGAAAAGCTGACACAAATACTAAGTAGTGTGCACTATGTTTTGAGAGAATGGAAAGAATGAGTTGATATTCCTCCTTCTCCACCTTGCATTGTTTCAGCTGGTATATCAGGTTCCTAAATTTTGTGAAAAAATCATTTGGCGATTCGAAGTTGGATGGATTAAGGGAGATTATTTCATTTTCTAGTTGATGGACCCTCATCTCATCCTGCTTGTAAAATAAGGAACCAATATTGTCCCAAATCTCCTTGGGAGTCTTCAATCCTTAGATGTGGAATCGAAGATCTCAAGAGACTAAGGAGAATAAGTATCCATAAGATTTATCAATCATGTTCAAGTAATTTTCTTTGTCATGATTCAGAATTGGCACTACCTCTACTTATTTTGTGAGTCTGAAGAGCTATTTGTTGCAGAGAAGTACCTCCATGTATTCCTTCCATTGGTGATAGTTGAAGGGAGTGAGAGGCTCTACTGGATGAACCATTTTGATTCCAGTAAGGAGGACTGAGCTGCTGTAGCGAATGTAGTGAGAAGAAAGGGTTGCTAGTAGAGAATGATGTGAGAAGAGATGATAACATGTCACACAATCAAACATACAAAGTAAGGTCAACAGTCTACACTTTTAGAATTTCCTTCACACGTAGCATAGTTGATCAAGCAATATTGATCAACAATTTCCTAACTTTTATATTAAGTGGTAAATTATCCGCTCCTGGTGCAGTACAAGAAGGAGCAATTTTTCTCAAAAAAAATGATCCAGCTGGAGATCTGAGGAGGATAGGTTCCTTGTTCGTTGAGACTCTGATACCATATAAATTGAGCACATAGATCTGTAGACAAACACACAACTCACAAAATATATCACACAATTTACTCAGCAATTGAAGAATGAAACAGTGAAAAAATGGCGTGAAACTGTGAATGCTTTAATTAATAAAAAATGTAATTAGATAATAATTACAATGAAGTACCGTGGCTAAAAAATCACAAGAAATTAGAATCCACAAGAGAAAATTCGAATTGGTTACACTCTACTTCACTGTAGGTAACTAAGACCTTGTCTAAATCATTATCGGAGGACTCACTGGTTAACTGACCTTGTCTAATCCATCACCAGAGTTCATCGGAGTTCTAAAACACAACTCAAGTGTCTAATTTAGTGTTAGTTGAGGCTAACTGACTGAGGTAGGTGAGAAATTCTCCTCTTCTGCATGCAGCCATGCAAACCTAGTGCTAATTGAATGTAGCGGACTAGAACTGAATGTAACTAGCTCCTAACTTAGCTTGACTAGTCACCGACTAAACTCAACTGACCTTTGTTGGTATTAGCACTCCCAGTGGCTCCTAAATTGTAGGTATTGGTCTAGGAGGCTCCTAAACTAAAGCATACAAGTGAAATCAGTGGTAGTAGGCCCCAATTAGTGTTCTCCACACTTTATTAACTGAAACATGTGCCCGAATTAGGCCAAGTGAACATAATGGTGCTAGTGTCTAAAAATAGACTGGATGGACTCCCGATTTAGACATATGACCAAATTCAACTAGGGAGGATTAATTATCCTAACAGTTCCTTCCATTATTACTACTTGCCTCATCCTCCTGCAATCTAGGAAAAACTTAATTGCCACTCCTCCCTAAACTCTAAAATATAAACAGTTTGAGTGTAATGATTTATTTTTAAGTGGACTTGTGTTTTGTCTCCCAAACAATGCTAAGTGACACATTTTTTCATTTTAAGAACTCATTATTCCTTTTTATTTTGAGGTATGACCCATTATTAGTTTGAGTATTCTAGTTTATTTGACTTATGTTAGAATATTTTTCTAATTTTTATTTGACAAAGTCACTATTTTTTACTATTCGAAAAAAATAAGATTTAAATAAAAATAAAATGTATCTAGTATGTTGTTGGCGACAATCATTAATGCTCTTTTGTTGGGTCATGTGGAATAAGAGGCTTTAGGTATTCAACTTCATTCTTTGCTTGGGGATTTTGGTGAAAAATACTTCAAAAGAGGAGTGTTAAGGGAAAGGATTTATTTGGCTTTGCAAATTTGTAAACACCATGCCCACCATGTTACACTAGAATGTGATTTACTTAATCATTTTATGTCCTCATGATTTATGTAAAAAAATGCTTTGCATGAGCACCTCTATGGTTGAAATTAAAAATAGTGCATTTGATTTGTCCTCCATGATGGTCATGTGTGATACTTTACATGGAAAATACAGAGCTTATTATCTCGTGTAGCATGGAGATGTCATGCCAAAGGATGTTAATGTTATCGTCAGAAACATCAAAATAAATAAAACCATTTATTTTTTTGATGGTTATACCACCATATTCAAGTGTTGCATAAAATACTAACCTCTCATCATTGTCCCTAGAGGCAATGTCACCGAGCTTTAGATATTCATGTGTGTGATTTCCACCTCTACTAGTGTCACAAAGGGGTTGTTGAGAATCGACCATAAGTTCGATCTCATGTATGTAAAGTGATCGATTAATGCATTAGTATGTGGGAAAGGGTATGAAATATGATGAGTTCTACAAGGCATGTAAGGATCTAGCTACCCTCAAGAAATAATATGAGGAAGTTGGCACCAATTCTACAAAGGCGGAGGAAGGCGATGCAAGAAACAAGTGCTAACAATGTTAAATTTGTGAACCATTGATCTACAAGAAAATGACAAAAATTGAGAAGTAGAATTATGTAGTGGAATATCAAAGACAATGTATAGTAAACAAGAAAAAAATTGAGACAAATCTCATAATAATTGATCAGTTAATTACAAAATTAATCTTCATTCATTCTAGCAGTAATACAATGGTGTTACAAGAAGTAGGATTCAAATCATATGGATAAACTTGAAATCTACCAACTAAACACTACTTACCAACTAACTCAGTAGAGTGGCTACTAAAATGTAGGGATTGGCACGAGTGGCACCAATGGCACGAGTGGCACCAATGGCACTAGTGGCACTGGTGGAACCAATGGTACCAATATTCATGGTGGAAACAAAAATCAGTAAATGGATCCTAAGTTAGGAAATATCATCAATTAGAATATATTTGGAAAAATGAGGATTATTAATCCTAACACCCCTTGTTAATCCTAACTTTGGACAACTTTGGGCCCTTGAAAATAGGCCAAAAGTCACCCATACAATCTAATGAAAATACAATTTGATTAATAAACTAAGGGAAATGGGTTAAAACTCATGGGAACCCCCCCATTCTCAAAATCAGCAGTGAATCAAGAACACAAGTTATAGTGAAGAGAAAGTTTTCCTCTTTGGGTAAAAAATTTGTTGCAATTTGCAGTACTATGTAGCAACAATGTAGTATCTTGGTTCTTCTGTGCAGCAACATCCTCAGACTATCCATGTGAACCTTTCAATTTTATTCCGATAGGATGAATGTTCTTTGTGTTTCGTCTTTTTGGAGGAGGAATGGAATGATCGATTTTGTTCTTCAGTGGGGAAAATTGTTGACCATTCACTATCATCAAGTAGAATTTCCATGGAATTTTGTTGCACCACTCTGTAGATAGAGAAGTTTTGTGAGGGAGTGCAACATCTTCATTCTGATACTAGGAATGTGTTCTCCCTCTATCCTTTGGATTCCCAACACTATCCCTAGCTTCTTCAATGATATTTTGGGCCCATTCAGGCTCAGGACACTGATTCATAATGGAAGATGGATATGGATCTAGATTCTCATGAGGTACAACCTCAATACCAAGATCATGATAATTTTATTCCTCATTATCAAAATCTAAAACATGAGAGAAAATATCATCATCAAATGGAAATGGAAGTGTTTATACCTCATTTTGGTTTGTATTGTGGTGGATCAAGCAACTTACCTTTTTCAAACTAAACAATGCGCTCTATCAAGCACTTCCTAATTGCAAGTTCCATCAACTTATATGATTTTTTATCCTCAACATATCATAGCAGTATGCATTTGCTACTATGGTCTTGTAAGGACTTTCTCTTTTTCACAGGAACTCTTTCCCATGCTTTGGAACAAAAGACTCTCAGGTGAGATACATTGGTCTTATTCCCATGTAGTGCTTCGAAAGGACTGGCCCCAATCACTGATTTGTGAGGAATTCTATTTTATATGTATGAATCATAGTTTACAAATTCAGCCCAAAGTGAAGGAGGAAGATTCTTGGCTTGGAGAAGGCAGGTTTCCATCTCCTTCAATGATTTATTTTTCCTCTCAACCACACCATTATGTTTTGTTGTGTATGGAACTAAGTTTTCCATTTGAATCCCCTATTATTCACAATACTACTGAAAATATATTTTAATGTAGTCACAATACATGACTCTACTGAATTATTTTTGCACTCTATGTGACAAAAACAATGTTGTACGTGCAATGCAAATACTCAAATTTTCTGAAAAAATCCTTAAAAAACAACTCAAACATTACTAGTATTGATTTGCAGCTCCAAAATTATCTGGTACAATGTGATAATTGCTTCACAGTGAGATCTAGGATCTAGAGAAATATTCACAATCTAATTTATTCACAAAATATGAAAGATAAGAACAAAAGAGAACAAAATAACACCCATATATGGTGCCAATAACTGATCTTTCTATTAGTTTACATATCGTAGATGTGTATGGTACATATTTATAATACAATGGAAAAACTTCGTGAGGACTTGGAGGCCATATTTTTAGTATTATAATCCCCCCTTGTCCAATTTGGTTATTTGTGTCTAATTAGGAGTCATGTCTAAATCAGGAGTCCTTTCAGTCTATTTTTAGTCACTAGTACCATTGGGTCCACTTGGGCTAATTGGGGCACATGTACCAATTACTAAAGTGTGGGGAACACTAATTGAGGCCAACTGCCATTGACTGCATGTGCATGCATTATTTTAGGATCCTCCTAGATCAATCCCTACAAATTAGGAGCCATTGGGAGTGTTGATACCAACCTCCATTAGTTGAGTTTCGCTAGTGACTATTCAATATTAGTTAGAAGTTAGTTACATTCAGTTATAACTATTTAGATCTAGGATTGCATGAATGCATGTAGGTGAGGCATGTTTACTCACCTACCTTAGTGAGTTAGACTAGTTAACAATGAACTAGACACTTGCTTTTGGATTTGAACTCTAATGAACTCCGATAATGATTTAGACAAGGTAAGTTAGCCATTCAGTCAAGTAGAGTCCAACCAATTCAAATTTACTCACATGGATTCAAATTGCATGAGGGTATTTAGCCATTGTACTCCATTGTAATTAATTTTCTAATTACTTTTGATTAATTCATTCATAGTTGTATGCCAATTTTGCACTATTTCATTCTTCAATTGCTGAGTAAATTGTATGATCTATCTTGTGAGTTGTGTCTTCATCCACATATCTATATGCTCAATTTAATATGGTATCAAATCCTGAGTAGGGCAAGGCACTTCTCCTACTACAGATTCATACTTAGATCAAAAAAAAAAAATTGAGCAAAATTGCTCCTTCCAGTACTGTACCAAAAGTGGATAATTTACCACTTAATATCCCAAGCAAAGGAATTGTTAATAAATATTTCTTGATAAACTAAGCTCGGTGAGAAGGAAATTCCAAAAGTGCAAACTGTTGAAATTAATTTGTCTGTTTGCTTGTGTGATTTACAGTTTTATCAGTCTCCTTCACTACATTCGCTACGAGTAGCTCAGTCTCCTTTACTGCATTCACTACAACAGCTCAATCCTCTTCTTTGCATTTTAAATGACTCTTCCAACGGACCTTCTTGCTCCTTTCAACTACTACCAATGGAAGGAGGACATGGATATGCAGCTACGCTCCAAAAGAATCTTCAGATTTAGAATGGAGACTAATATATAGCCAATTCATTATGTTGACAAAGAGAAGTATTGGAACAGGCTTGATGAAGCATATGGATGCTTATTCCTCTCAATATCTCGAGATCTTATCTTCCAGAGAAATGTATTGAAGTCTCCCAAGCATGTTTGGGATAAGCTTGATTCCTTATTTGAAAAGAAGGATGATCTGAGGATCTATCATCTAAAGAATGAGTTGATTTCTCTTCATCCAACCAATTTTGAAACATTAAATGAATTCTTCACCAAAATCAACCATCTAGTGTTCCAATTGAAGTTGTGCAAGGTTGAGAAGGAGGATGATCAACTTATCCTTTCCATTCTCTCAAAACTTGGTGCAAACTACTGAGTCTTTGTATCAACATTTCATTCAGTGAATATCACTACTCCAAATTCGAGGATGCCTACTCTTAACTCCTTCATTGAATCTCTCACTCAGGAGCATGACAAGTTGATCCAAATGGGGATCATTCAATCTTTCAGAGATCAAGCACTAGTTGTAGGGGGACCTAAGGTAGCAAATCATAAAGGGAATAAAAAGGATGAGTTTCCTGTGGATAAAGAGAAGTCAAATGACCCTTCAGGTTTGAAGAGAAGAAAGAAGAATGGAAAAGGAAAGACACTTTGTTCTTACTATGGAAGGGGTTTTCATTCAAAAAGCACCTATATGAGAAGAAAAATTGATGAGATGGCTCTTCTTGTGAAGAAAAATAACATTACTTAACCTGTTAGTGCAAGGAAGGATGACCATAGAGAAGAAACTGAAGAACATGAAGAGACATTCCATGCACTGAAGGTTAGCTACTCAATAGCACATGCCTTTCGCATTGATTATGGAGCTTCCAACCATATGTTTACATCCTAAAAATCATTCTCTTCCTTGCATCCTTTTGATGGTCCTAGTATTAAGATGGAAAATAACAGTAAAATTCAAGCCAAGGGAAGGGTTCTATAAATCTTGAACATGGAAAGTTAAAAGATGTGCATTATGTGCCCTCCTTAGCTGCAAGTCTGTTATCTGTATACCAGATAAATCATACTGCATCTCCAAAGCAAGTGATATTTGTTATTGACTCATTGGAGATCACAGATATATCTCATGGGAACATCATAGAGAAGGGTGTTGCAAATCATGTCTCCAAGGCATATGAGTTCTCACAATTCATGCCATTTTCAGAACCAGTGCACTCTTAGCAGCCACTTGCAAGGGAAGGTTAAAAAATTACATCTACTTCTTTTTCAGCTTCCACTAGTATTGCAGATCCAGTTGTATCAATTTATGAGATTGAGATTCAGGGTGATTCAGATCTAGATCCAGTCCCTACTTCCAAACTGGAAGCTAGGAAGATGACTGGAAATCCATCTGACACTCAGAAGACTAAGAACCTTGCCTTATGTCATGCTATATTACCTCCTTCTAATATATGCAACAAAATCCCTATAAGATGCTACATGGAAAGGGCTCAGTCACACTTCATTCAGAATAATAGAGTGGATCATACACCTCTTCATCCAGAAAGAGGCTACATTCCTCCTTCCTTCCATCATCATTTTGTGAGAAGATGGAGAAGTCTACATGCCAGGCCCCAGGATACATGTGCACATAACATCATGCATGTTGCTTGGTTACATCACAGATATTGCAGCAAGAAATTTTCAATTTTTTCAAACTTGAATCCTGATTCTATCCGCTTAGCTAGAGGGGGAGTTTTTTCCCATATGGTTTTTTTCCCCAGCTCCTTGTGTTGAGAAGTTAATTTACTTGTTGTAATGGGTGACCTGTGGTCTTAGTTACCATGGCCCACAAATTTTCCAAGTTAGGATACATGGGGGGTGTTAGGATTATAATCCTCCCTTTTCCAATTTGGTCATTTATGTCTAAATTAGGTGTCATGTCTAAATTGGGAGTCCTTTCAGTCTATTTTTAGTCACTAGCACCATTGGGTTTACTTGGCCTAATTGGGGCACATGTCCCAGTTACTAAAGTGTGTTGTGTAGGAATATATTAAACCCACTCACAACTTAGAATAAAATAATTAATCATTATTTGATTAATTATTCACCTACTAGCTTAATTAGTTGGCATCCACTTGCACCTTAAAGTCAATATAGGCCATATATATCCTAGGAATGATTTATTTCCAATTCTGGGTTGATCTTGACCACCTTTTGACCATCTAGAATTAGTATACAGGACTTTACAACAGATTCTTCTTTATTCTGCTTTTTCTACTTTTTTTGCTTTTCTATGGATAAGATAAAAGCTAGTCAATTAGGAAACTGGGAGCTTTTGTTTCCAACCCATCCTCCATTGGTTTTTCTCCATTTTCTAGGATTAGCATTTTATTTCCATCTCCTTGACAACTCACTCATTCTTTTTCCAACTTGTGAGGTCCTTGATAGATTTGGTAAGTGCTTTATCCACCTATGGGGGTTTGCTATATTTTGGTAAGTCAACCTTCTTGAGCTTTATGAGTTGTATCCATACCATTCAATTTTCCTATGAGGGATGTACTATTTATGTAAACTATTATTCATAATTATTCAATGGAAGGATACACACCAATATTCATCTCTTCATTCATGTGATTCAGTCTCTTTTCTTCTCTTTATTGTTCCTGTATATGCTTGTGAGAATTCTTAGTAGCAAGATTTATTTCTTGTGCTTATTCTTAGAATAATTTCACATTATATTGATCTATTATTTATACATGGTATCAAAGCTACATGGTTGATCAAGTTCTACAGAGTTGAGGAGCGCTTCCAGTCTCCTATCCCTCTCTGAAGAAGATCTTGTCTAGCTTACAAGATTTTCTCCTAGTTTGTTTTGCAGGTTGCAGAGAGTATCTCTTAGAGCATATAAACAAATTCAATATGGATTAAAAAGTTCCTCTACTATCTCCTTTCAACTATCATGATTGGAATCCAAAGATGAGTGCATACTTGAAGATGCAATGTCTCTTTGATGTCTCCATTGGTGCATTGAGTGAACCTAAGTCTTATGAAGAGAAGATTGATTGGATAAATAATTGTGATAGAGATTATAAAATTATGTGTTTGGGTATGTCTCTAAATATATATTATCTCATAGATTCTGCTGAATTTCTATTTGAGATTTGGAAAATTTTGGACAAAGCTTTTGGTTTGCAGGAAATTGAAGATGAAGCATGGAGCGAATCTAGCATCTCCTCTTGTTCTCTTTCTCAAGATTTCTTGGCCTCTACATTCTCTAATGAATTTGATCATGATGAAGAAGTTTCTCATACAGTTCATGTTGCTTCTTCCCTCTTTCATTCGAATGCTTCCTCCTTCAATGAAGAAGCAAATATTGAAGAGCCATATTTTTCTGTGTCTCTTGAAGGTGATTTTTATTCTTTTGATACTATTGATGAAAAAGAAGTAACATATGGAGCTGATGTTAATATTTATTATGATCCTATAACCCATTCATTTTTATCTCAGTCTCCTATCTTAGATTCTGAGATCTATGTGCTAGATTATTTACACCTCTTGCATACCTCTCTCATCGACGATGCGCAACCTAGTGACTTACAGGATGTTTTCTTAGCCACATCAAGCCTTATTTGTGTCATACCACTTACCTTACCTGATCTCATGTGCTTCAACATTTCATCCTTTTTTCTTGGCATGAATACTCAGAGCCTTCTTGAAAATTGTGAACATCTCATTATTTCCTCCTTTCATACAAAGGATTCATTACCAGTGTATTCCCATGAATCTATTAATATGCTTATATGTGATCCATTGGATTCTGATTTAGAATCATATTTGCAGGTTGATACACATAAAATACCACCATAAATACCATCTACCATACCTCTGAATAATCCAAAGACTATGCAAATCCCAAGCTCACTAGTTGATTCCTCATTGGTCTCTTATGTAGTGATATTTATCTTACATGATTTGAACTCTTTCCTAACTTTCAGTGGCTGGTTATCCATGACCTTAGTCATATATGGACTGATATTAAACATGTTTGTATCTGTTCTAAACACTTATGGTTTAGATCTTATGCCCATCCATCATTCAGATTTTTACACCTATCAGTTTTCCCCAATTGCTCATAATTTTCCTAGTCTAGCCCTATATCCTCATGGAGCCATTGAAGCCTTTATCCTTGTTGTTCCATATGCTAATATTTCTGATATATCATATTTTTATCAGCCTAATTGT
>LPNX010466161.1:0-17064 GCA_001517045.1 Pseudotsuga menziesii | reverse complement strand
ACCCATCCTCCATTAGTTTTTCTCCATTTTCTAGGATTAGCATGTTATTTCCATATCCTTGACAACTCACTCATGCTTTTTCCAACTCGTGAGGTCCTTGATAAATTTGGTAAGTGCTTTATCCACCTATGGGGGTTTGCTATATTTTGGTAAGTCATCATTTTTGAGCTTTATGAGTTGTTTCCATACAATTCAATTTTCCTATGAGCGATGTACTATTTATGTACACTATTATTCATAATTATTCAATGGAAGGATACACACCAATATTCATCTCTTCATTCATGTGATTCAGTATCTTTTCTTCTCTCTATTGTTCTTGTGTATGCTTATGATAATTCTTAGTAGCAAGATATATTTCTTGTGCTTATTCTTAGCATAATTGCACATAACATTGATCTATTATTTCTACATGATAAACACTAATTGAGAAAAACTTCCACTAATTTCACTTACATGCATCAGTTTAGAAGCCTCCTATATCAATCCGTGCAAATTAAGAGCCACTAGGAGTGCTGATACCAACCTCCATTAGTTGATTTCAGTTGGTGACTAGTCAAGCTCGGTTAGGATTTAGTTACATTCAATCATATTTCACTACATTCAATTCTACTCAATTAGCACTAGGATTGCATGGATGCATGCAAGTGAGGCGCATTTACTTGTTTACCTAACTGTGTTAGACTAGTTAACACTATATTAGACACTTCAGTTTGAATTTTGAACTTCGATAATGATTTAGACAAAGTCAGTTAACCATTCAGTCAAGTAGATTCCAACCAATTCAAATTTCCTCACATAGATTTGAAATGCATGAGGATCTTTAGCCATTGTACTCCATTGTAATTAATTATCTAGTTACTTTTGATTAATGAAAGAATTCACACTTGCAAGCCATTTTCGCACTATTTAAGTCTTCAATTGTTGAGTAAATTGTATGATCTATCTTGTGATTTGTGTCTTGGTCCATAGATCTATGTGTTCAATTTAATAGATATGGATGCATACAAGTGTCAGGTTAGGATTTGAACCCTAAACCCCCCCAGTTTGATCAATAGGATCCCAAACCAAACCAAACAGTCACGAATGCAATTGTGAACAAGTATGGAGGAATTATGAATCATAAATGAAGGTATTCTAGGAATGGGTTAACACATGTGTGAGTGGGAGAATCTCTAGGAGTCAATAATTGTCCAAGAAGAGCAAAAAAAACCACAATCACACACTAGCGCATCTAGTCAAACATATTCCCCAATTTAAGGGATAAGGAGTGGCATCTAATCAATAAAGGGATTTGGGTTGACAAAATGATCAAGCTAGAACGCCTCAACTATTAGGATTATCAAAGTGGAGCGACTCAACTATGAGTTAATGAGCTAGAAATCACCTAACACACCAATATTGATCAATATAACCTAATTAGGATCATATAACATAAGTGCTTCCTAGGTGTAAGACCATGGTACTAAGGTATATTAATTCTCTAAAATCTATAATATAAAAACTTAATGGATTCAAACGAAAAGGGATGAAAAATAAATTAGGCCTTATGATTCCACAATTGGAGGAAGTGAAAGGGGGCTAATAGGTGAGGACCTTTTTAAGATATTAGCCTAATCCATTATACATTGATCATAATATTTATTTAGAGATATATTCCAAGATCCTTGAACCCATGATTATGTGGGTTGTTTTAATTAACCTTTGTGTATTTTTAACTTCAGCTTGTGGATTAAAAGAAAAACCATAGGTTCCTCATGAGGATCACATGACGAGGTATGATCACAAAAAATATAATTTTTGGAACTAGAACATTCAATCATTCATTCGTGATGCTTACCTATATCAACTTTTCAGAAAAGGAATTGAGCATAATTTCCAAAATCTAATTTATAGATTGTATTTTCATAGATTGAAAAGGAATTGTGCACTATATTTTCATCTACGTACATGACATTATCAATCTTATTGCTACTCCTTATTATCGTACTATTATGAGAGGAAACTTTGCCTAAAACTAATAATCGATAGATTCTTATCAATGAAAATACTTTCCATCATATGTTGAAGCAATTGAAGGGAAATGGGGGGGCCTAAAGTATTGCAAGTAGAGAATCATATTCCATTATTGGTTTTGTGCAAGGAAATGAGGAAGGATTCTAGTTGACTAGAAATGTTGTAGAGGGGATTTATGGAAGTTGTGATTCACTATGGTTTATGAGTAGGAGGACTTGGAGAAAGGACTTAGGGACTTCACCTTTGTGGAATGATACAATAAATTATATATATTCCTTAGGGCATCTCTCTCTCTCAATATGTGTGTGTGTGTGTGTATTATGGTGAAATTTGATCTAGACCTTGTACTAGTGATGCTAACTCATAGTATTACATGAGTGGAGATGTGGAGTTGATCATATAGATGGATGTTCCAATTGGAGCTCCATTGTGCAATGTCGATCCTAGATTTGTTATCATTTTTTACAATTAAATTACTCATTTAAACATATGTTTTACTATCTTTTTGCTTATTTTATGTCACATAGATCACTATTCATCCAAGGTATGTATGAATTCAAGGTTTATATAAAATCCATTTATTCTTATCATTTTATGATTTTATTAATTAAAATTGACATTATTGAAGCGCATTTGATATATTAATTGATTTGTATATTTGTTTGTAGGTTATATAATATTTTTGGGATACATTAACAACAAGCCCACATTGAGCTTTCCATTTGCACAACACATCTATCTTGTCATCGAGATCACTGTGTGAAACTCATTGGTAGTTTACCAGGTGTTAAAACGTGTTACTATAGACAACAGTCCTGAAGCGCACTAGCAAATAGACATGTCATTTGTCCTAGATCTTCGGCAAGCATATCTAGCTCGCGATCCAGCTCACTGTTAAACTTTCCCTCCACATCGCTAACCAGATTGCATGCTGTTGAGAATTGATTACAAGAATTAAAACATGAAACAGTACTGTAAGCGACCTGCTGTCCACACA
This sequence comes from Pseudotsuga menziesii, assembly GCA_001517045.1. Classification (NCBI taxonomy): domain Eukaryota; kingdom Viridiplantae; phylum Streptophyta; class Pinopsida; order Pinales; family Pinaceae; genus Pseudotsuga; species Pseudotsuga menziesii. The sequence continues at coordinate 14,051 of LPNX010466161.1, read as the reverse complement.
TCTGGGTAATGAAGCTCACATTCTAGATGATTTGCTAGCTTGCAGCATCCTTTGTCGACACCTAACCAATAGACTATGCATTGGGTTGATGTATTATCCTTCATTCTAGAAAACTCACCCGTCTGCTCTCCTCTGCTCGCCACCAGTTCACTTTTTGCACTCAGGAAGGAGCCATCCACCACATCTGAGAACCATTTGCAATGGAGAAGGAGAATTTGCATTACACTGTTGAATGAAGAGAACAAGACTCGCGTTGAAGAAGGGAGGATGACTGTGCATTGGACTATGATTTGTTAGACGCCTTTATGAACGATTAAATTTAGAGAGCAGACAACTTCTGCATGATAATTTGGTTTACCTAAAAAAAAATTTGTGAATGTTTTGTTTAAATACAGGAAATCATAGAGCCTCTATGCAGATACATTAAAACTAATCTTCATCTGCATATGCACTCTGCACATATGAAAGTATCGGTTAATGTGAACCGTACAAAGGTTCCTTGTGTCCCTTCCTTGTATGGTAAACAAAAAAATGTGATGTAAGATGTTAGTGTAATACCTTTTACCAAAGAAGATGTTTTATAAAAATGGACCTTGACATAGAATCACATATAAGTTTATAATGCTTCTTTTTATTGTTGCTCACAGACAGGCTTGCGTGATTTACCTTGAAACCATTGATAATTTCAACGAAGTATATCTATATAAAATCCCGTGTTGAGAAATATTTGAATGTTTTCTTCTACAACCATACAGCCATGGATCCTCATGAATGGAAGGTACATCAAAGTTCCCCCGAGGCTCAATGAGCTATGCTGAACTTGATAAAATATTTAATGTTTGTTGATTGATTGTATTTATATACATTACTACATTTGGTGTTTTCTCTCTTCATTATAAAATTTGTAACATGGTATTATGTTTGTATTTCTTGTATTAGGTTTTGTAAAATCTGGGTACAAATGATTTTACTTGCTTCTCTTTGTATTTCAAAATGATTGTTTATTTGTTTCTTAACTATTTAGATGCCAAAACACTCTTTAAGTTCCTTTCCCCCCCCATTTTCATACATATTCCGAAATGAGACACCTTGCAGAACATAAATATGGGCTGTAACTAGAAGATATTCATCTACCTGGTCAGAAGTTGGAGCAGGGCATTGATCTGCTTGATATAATGCATATTCATGTATTTGTGGCTTCACTGTTGGAAAAATGTAATTACTCACAGATCTGTACTTGACTTCCAGCCGACTCTGTCAGACTCTGTACAAGTCGAGATCTTGTCTGTCAGTCTGACAAGAAGGAAAAGTCCACGAGTAGGAAACGTAATTCAGTTGAATTTATTTCAGAAGCTAAGTTGTTAGGTAGATAGTTATTATAGTCTTTAATGGAAAGTCAGTCGGCCCATGTAGTAGCAATTTTCAAATTGCCTATAAATAGAAGAAGCATATTGTAAATAAAAAAACAGACACAAGAGAGACATTAGACAGCAGAGGAACTCAGGGTGAGAAAGAGAAGTCGAAGCTCAAGCTTCTATGCATGTGTTTTAGTCGAAGAGCTGAAGCTCTGTAGACCGACGAGTCTGGACCGACAAGTTTGCATTACTTTGTATTTCCGCATAGTTAATATATGAAATAGTTTGTGGTTGAATGCATGATTATTTGGTCACACATATTTCCAGATTTACTTCTGTAAATGTCTTGTACAGTTATTGATAAGTAAAAGAACAAGAACCCATAAAAATATCACCGCGTGAAAGTTCCAGGTTTTACAGCACATTGGTCGACTCAAGTCTTCCTACATATTTTGGCATATGTTTCTCATAAGTTATTTGGATTTGTAAATGTGTTTATTTTACCTCATCTTAATCACAGGTGAAAAGTATTTGTAATTTCTTAAGTATTTAGACTAAGAAACATATTCTGCAGATTTCAACCAAAGTGAGCCGACTAGAGTGGTCGAGCAGACTTGGTCGAAGAGCCGACTTGGTCAAAGCAACCGACTTGGTCGAAGAGCCGACTTGGTCGGAGAGCTGACTTGGTCAGAGAACCGACTTGGTCGAAGAGCCGACTTGGTCGAAGAGCTGACTTGGTCAGAGAACTGACTTGGTCGAAGAGCCAACTTGGTCGGAGTAAAAGTGGTTGAGGTAAAAATCGGTCGGACAAGTAAGTCGAAGTAATTTTGGTCAAGTGAAGGACCGACTAAAATTTGTAAACTTGTCTAGTCGGACATAGACAAGTTTCACCGAACTGGTGAAAAAGTAAAGTGGTCGGCGTGAAAAGTAAAAGTGAAAATTTGAATATCGACTGAGCCCTAAACCCAAGTTTAGTCGGCTCGGTTTTGGCTATCTGGTATCAGAGCTATGTTATATCAAAGCAAGGTTTATATCAGTCGAAGACTTTAGGAAATAAATCTTGTCTTGAAAGGTGGAAATTAATTTTCTAAGGAAAGTTAATTAAAAAAAAAATGGCTTCCACTTCTGGTTCATTGCAACCTCCAAGTTTTACAGGAAAGAATTATGAATATTGGTCTTTAACAATGAAGGCTTTATTCAGAGGACAAGATGTCTCGGAGATAGTTCAGCATGGTTATGCAGAACGAGTAGACATGGCAGCATATAACAATATCACACAGGCTGAGAAAGATGTCTTGAGAGAACAGAGGAAGAAAGATGGAAAAGCTCTATTTTTCATACATCAAGCTATGCATGAGAGCATACTCCCAAGAATAGCAGCATCAAATAATTCCAAGGAAGCATGGGATACATTGGAGATTGCCTATCAAGGTTTGGATAAGGTAAAGACATCCAAGCTGCAGATTCTGAGAAAATATTTTGAATCTCTGTCCATGATAGATTCAAAGAATGTAGACACATTCTACACCAGAGTTGCTGGGTTGATAAACCAACTGAAATCTCATGGAGAACCCGTATCAGACCAAAGGGTTGTTGAAAAAATTCTCAGAAGTCTTCCCCCAAGATTTGAAAATTTGGTTGTGACCTTAGAGGAACACACAAACATGTCGACATTTACTATTGATGAGCTGCAAGCTTCACTCATCAATCATGAACACAGAATCAACAGATCACAGACATCATTGGAAGGTGTGTTTGCAGCACAGTCATCCATAAGCCGTGGTAGAGGCAGGGGGAGAAACAACTTCAGAGGAAGAGGAAGAATTTCTTCAAGAGGAGGACAAGGTAGAAGTTCTGCAAATGTCGGTGGCAGAGGAAATAACCAGAACCCAAGTCAGCCAAGTGGCCAGAGGTTTGATAAATCAAAAATTCAATGTCATTACTGTAAGAATTTTGGTCATTATGCATATGAATGCAGGAAGAAGCAATATGACCAAGGAAGGAAAAGCCCAAGTCAGTCGACCAGCACCAACACTTTGACTGGTGCAATGTTAATGGCATCGACATCTCCACTTGAATACAATGCTGTTCAAGAAAGTCCACATGACATATGGTACTTAGATTCAGGCTGCAACAACCATATGACTGGTAATTTAAATCTATTTTCCAGTCTATACACTTCAATTAAAACTGATGTTACACTTGGAAACAATGTCCAAGTCACTGTCTTCAGAAAAAGCACTATTGATATTCTAACCAAACATGGGTGAGAGTAAGTATATCCCTGATATCTATCATGTCGAAGGTTTGAAACATAATTTGTTAAGCATTGGACAATTGTTACAAAAAGGCTATAGAGTCTACATGGAAGATGAACATTGTGTGATCAAAGACAAGCGTCTAAGTGACCAGCTGATAGCAAAAGTGCCAATGACAAGTAATCGCTTGTTTCCATTGAGGATAGTTCCCGACATAAAAGGGAAGACAAAGACAGGAACTACATTCAAGGTAGAAAGTGAAGAAATAGTCGAGATCCTCGACAAGTGAGAAAATTGCAGCGCTAATTTGCAAGCTACATTTCAGACAGAAGTTCATGATGAATCTTGGTTGTGGCATTTCAGATTTGGACAGCTAAATTTTGGTGGGCTAAAGCTACTGTACACAAAGAATATGGTGAAGGGATTACCATTGATCGACAAACCAGAGAGGGTTTGTGAAGGATGCATTTTTGGCAAGCAGCACAGAGAGACATTTCCAGTCGGAAAGTCCTATAGAGCACGCACACCACTTGAAATTGTGCACTCTTACATCTGTGGTCCAATGCAGACATCATCCATTGGTGGCTGCAAGTATTTTCTAACCTTTATCGATGATTACTCAATAAAGACATGGGTATATTTCTTGAAACACAAATATGATGCATTTGGTTATTTTCAGCAGTTCAAGGCACTCGTGGAGAACTAGAGTGGTCACCGCATCAAGATCTTAAGGACCGACAGAGGAGGTGAATATGTTTCAATGAATTCCTAAATTTTTGCAAGACCCATGGCATATAGAAACAATTCACAGCACAGTATACACCTCAGCAGAATGGTATTGCTGAAAGGAAGAACAGAACCATCATGGAGATGGCACGCAGCATGTTGGCAGCCAAGAATTTGCCAAATGAGTATTGGGGTGAAGCAGTCGCAACTGCCATTTACATTATGAACCGATGTCCGACAAAGAGTGTGAAGAACAAAGTTCCCCAAGAAGCATGGACATGTATGAATCATAGTGTTTCACGTTTAAAAGTTTTTTGTTGTGTTGCATATGCTCATATTCCAGATGAGCTGAGAAAGAAGCTAGACAAGAAGGGACAGAAATGTATTTTTGTCGGCTATTCAGAAGACAAAAAAGCATACAAGTTGTATGACCCTGTCACAAGGAAAGTGATAATCAGTAGGGATGTTCAATTTGTCGAGAATGAATCATGGGATGGAACCGTCGACATAAATGTCAAGATTGTGTCAAACGTCGACAATGATGATATGGAAGAGGAAGTGGTTCAAATACCACATGTAAGTCAACCGGTCGGAGCACCATCGACCCCCATGACACGAAGACATGGTTCAGCACAAGTACCATCGACACAAGTAGAAGCTCAAGCTACACTGACAAGTACACCAAGAGGACAACAGACTCCATCAAGCATTTCGTCGAGGTCGACATCGACAGAACCGGTGAAGACAAGAAGTCTGGAAGAGATATATGAAGTTGGTACACCTAATTCATTCTCTCTGTTTGCATTATTTTCCCCTATATATGATCCACTAACATTTGAAGAAGCTGTTGAAGAAGAAGTATGGGCACAAGCCATGGATGAAGAAATAGAATGCATTGAGAAAAACCAAATATGGGAACTGGTCGATGTACCAAAAGACAAGGATGTAATCAGTGTCAAATGGATTTATAAGACAAACCAAGATGCTGATGGAAATGTGCAAAAGCACAAGGCAAGAATGGTAGAAAGAGGGTTCACACAGCAACCCAGCATTGACTTCAATGAAACGTTTGCACCTGTTGCACGCATGGATACAGTCAGAACAGTTTTGGCCATTGCTGCACAAAACAAATGGCATGTTCATCAAATGGATGTCAATTCGGCATTCTTAAATGGCTATGTAGAAGAACAAGTATATGTGGAACGGCCACAAGGGTAGGAAGTTCCAGGTCAAGAGCATAAAGTGTACAGGCTGAAAAAGGCATTATATGGTTTGAAGCAAGCTCCTAGAGCTTGGTACAGTCGAATTGACTCCTATCTCATTGAAAATGGATTTCACAGAAGTGAAAGTGAACCGACTTTGTACACCAAAGTTGATGAGCAAGGTAATATGTTAATTGTCTTCCTGTATGTAGATGATTTAATATTTACTGGAGATTATGGCATAGCAGATTTTAAAATAGTCATGGAAAGTGAATTTGAAATGACTGATCTGGGGCTTATGAAATTTTTTCTGGGCATTGAAGTTCAGCAGTCTGAAAGTGGTATCTTTATATCACAGTCTAAGTATGCAAGTGAAGTTTTAAAAAGGTTTAACATGTCTAACTGCAAGACATCCCCAACACCAGTGATAACAGGTTTAAAATTGAGCAAGGATGATGAAGGATCCACTGTAGATCCTACGCTGTTCAAAAGGCTTGTTGGCAGCCTTATGTATTTGACAGCAACAAGACCAGACATTATGTATGGTGTAAGTCTGATCTCAAGGTTCATGGAGTCACCAAAGGACTCACATTGGCAAGCAGGTAAAAGAATTATGAGGTATGTAAGTGGCACAAAAGACCTTGGTATTATGTATTCAACCTTGGAAAATTTTAAACTCATTGGTTACACTGACAGTGACAATGGAGGCAGCATAGATGATAGGAAAAGCACATCTGGGTACACATTTCATTTTGGTATAGGTGTTGTTTGATGGCCCTCAAACAAACAATCCATAGTAACTCTATCTTCAGCTGAAGCAGAGTATGTTGCAGCAACAAGTGCTGCATGTCAAGCTGTCTAGATGAGGAGAGTCTTAAAAGACTTGTCACTGAACCATCAAGAACCGACAACAATCTTCTGTGACAACAATTCAGCCATAGCATTATCAAAGAATCATGTGTTTCACAAGAGAACCAAGCATATCGACACAAGGTTTCATCTTATAAGAGAGTTGGTGAACGACAAGGAAATTTGTTTGGAATTTTGCAGGTCTGAAGACCAACTTGCCGACATCTTCACAAAGCCATTGGCAAAGGACACATTCCAGTATCTACATAGTTATCTTGGAATGACAAGTTCTCCACATTGAACTCTGTCATAAACACAGCATGTTTAAGGTCTGAAACATTTTGTAAATTTTTGTTTTAAAAACCCCATCTACTTATAATTAAGGGGGAGTGTTGGAAAAATGTAATTACTCGTAGATCTGTACTTGACTTCCAGCCGACTCTGTAAGAGTCTATACAAGTCGAGATCTTGTCTGTCAGTCTAACAAGAAGAAAAAGTCCACGAGTAGGCAATGTAATTCAGTCGAATTTATTTCAGAAGCTAAGTTGTTAGGTAGATAGTTATTATAGTCTTTAATGGCAAGTCAGTCGGCCCATGTAATAGCAATTTTCAGATTGCCTATAAATAGAAGAAGCATATTGTAAATAAAAAAACAGACACAAGAGAGACATTAGACAACAGAGGAACTCAGGGTGAGAAAGAGAAGTCGAAGCTCAAGCTTCTGTGCCTGTGTTTTAGTTGAAGAGCTGAAGCTTTTGTAGACTGACGAGTCTCGACCGACAAGTTTAAACCGACCAGTTTGTAACTGACAAGTTTGTATTACTTTGTATTTCCACATAGTTAATATATGAAATAGTTTGTGGTTGAATGCATGATTATTTGGCCGCACATATTTCCAGATTTACTTCTGTAAATGTCTTTTACAATTACTGATAAGTAAAAAAACAAGAACCCATAAAAATCTCACCGCTTGAAAGTTCCAGGTTTTACAGCACATTGGTCAACTCAAGTCTTCCTACATATTTGGGCATATGTTTCTCATAAGCTATTTGGATTTGTAAATGTGTCTATTTTACTTCATCTTACTCACAGGTGAAAAGTATTTGTAATTTCTTAAGTCTTTAGACTAAGAAACATATTCTGCAGATTTAGACCAAGCAACCTACTTGGTCGAGAGCCGACTTGGTCCAAGAGCCGACTTGGTTGGAGTAAAAGTGATCGAGGTAAAAATAGGTTGGACAAGTAAGTCAAAGTCATTTTGGTCGAGTGAAGGATTGACTAAAATTTATAAACTTGTCTAGTCGGACATAGACAAGTTTCACCCGACTGGTGAAAAAGTAAAGTGGTCGGCCTGAAAAGTAAAAGTGAAAATTTGAATATCGACTGAGCCCTAAACCCAAGTTTAGTCGGCTCGGTTTTGGCTATCATTCACATACTTATAATCTAAACACACAGGTATTCCATCTCTTCTTCACATAATTATTTTCAATTTTCATAATTTTTGAGGTGGAAAATAATTCTTTTCTATTTTCATCATGTATGTACAACTGTGTTTTTTGTGCATGAAGCTTCCTAATGTAGTATTATTGCATGCTGATATCGAGGCCTATGGTTTCCAGACATGCACAAATATTTTTGGACAAGGTTTTGTTAATTCTCGGCTTTGTGTTATTCACTTCATTACCCTATTGTTCCTTAAATTTTAGTTTGACCTATGCATCAATCCATCCCAATGTTACTTAGTAGATCTTATGTGCCTCAATCAATGTACATATAGGCTATATTTTTGTTGTTAATTAAATGACAAGTACATTAATATTGTATACCAGCTCATGAAGGGCATTTGGTGCCTCAACTTTCTGTGAGAATCTTGGTTGCAGGCCACTTGAAGCACTTGGCATCTTATTGCTTAGGCCATGATTCCCTTCAATTTTAGTTGCATTGAAGTTGCTTTGGAGCTAAAGGTTTTCTGGTGCCAATTTTCTAGCTAGTACACATCATGCAGTTGGTAAGGAGTTTCCTATTACCCCGTACAATCCCATGTCATGGCTTCCTAGAAGTGGCCTATCATGGGAACTACTGCTCTTTAGGATTTACTTGGTTTCAGCAGTGTTAGGATTGTCAGTGCTTTAGGGTGTGGTCTTCCCCACACTCCCTCTTGGAAGTTCATGGAGAATAGGTATTTCTTCTTCTTGTCCAGGAAAATACTGCTCCCTTGCATGTTAACTGATAAATTGTAAAGGGATTGTTTGTTTGGGTTTCTTTCCCAGGCTCATGCTACCTCCTTACATGAAGGCATGTGGTTTTGTATAGGGATACATTTTTGGTTCTTTGTCTGTGTGGTCATGTTCTGATCATCACTACTATGTTTCAAATTTTAGGTTTCTAGCTATTGTTCTTGGGATTTTGGTTTTCTTCCTTTGATCAGTGCCGATGGTGACAACAAATCCGTTGTCCATTTTTTAGTAATATGGTTAGGTACTAATATTTTTTTCAAAATAATTATAAAACATATTTCAGAAAGAAACAATGAAATTGGAAGAGAGGAAAGAAGAATACCCTAACACATAGGATTGTTTAAATATTGCAAATTAGTAGCAAACCCTATCAGAGAAGCCAATCAATATACTGTCAGTCACATCATAGAATTTCTAAATCCATGCTAACTTATAGGTTTTTTTAGAAGTTTATTGTAAAATAGTACAAATATGTAAAAATTTTCCAGGAAATAATTTTCTATCTAATTATAAATTTCACTAGATGAAACCTAACGCAAAAACAAAGGCACGTGACTTAGAGAGAAGACAAATTTTCTAATCATAAACACACACACCCATTTGATACAAATGAAAAAATAAAGAAATTTAGAAGATTCATTCCTAAATATGTTACAGGAGACACATAAATGCATATTACAGTCCCTCAAAGGTGAAGACTACGGTGGAAAAGATTCAAACAGGGGGCAGCCTACCCTAACCAATAGTGGAACCCTCTTCAAAGTTATAAAATTCAAACTGGTGTAAGGAATTTCTCCAACAGTAAATGGGATATCCTACAGGTCTGTGCTTTAATGATCTGTGTATTGACCTCTGAGCATGTTTTCCTACCTCAGCAATCAATCTAAATTCCCAAATTAGTGAATCCTTTCCTTCATTTCATTGATCATCCAATTGTTTGGTACTTGTTACTGGGGCTTCCCTTACAAGAAATGCATTCAGAATGTGACAAAATCTGAGGATGCTACGGCAGTTATGAAACTCATTATATACTACAGTCTCTTTACTAATGGGTGCCCATTTTGACATGCAAGACATGTTTTGGCGGCCTTTTCAATATACTTGGGTGAGTTACAGTTAATTTTGTCAATGTTGTAATTGGAACAGGCATAGATTTATATATATTTTAATAGCCACAACTATCAAAATACTTAAGTTCGAGTTCACAACAAAATGGGTTTTGATGTCTGTCTTGACTCTTGACTTTTAACATATACTAGGAAATACTAAAACATTAGAAAACATTTGATAGGAGATAGAATCTAGAAATTCCATTCAAAACATAGCAAGTAAACATACACGGATCAAAATCAAAGCTCTTTGTTCATGATCCTATAAATGCAATCAGAAAGTATGGATAATACAAAGAAAACCAATGAATTTACACATGATTTTTTGTTTCTGAACTGTTGGTAGAAATAAAAAAGATAACTAAATTTAAATAAGCCATTGGAAGGAAACAGAGTTCCATGAATGACATCTCAGAAATTGAAAAGTCAACAAAAATTGCTACATAATGAAAGCTTCGTTTTTTGAAAGCTTTACCCACAATAGAAGATATTGCCTTACTAATTTTCTGTCCTCTCAAAACAAGAAAATTTAACTGAAAATTTGACATGTCCTTAGATGAAGGGGCTTCTCTATGCATGCAAGTATTAGAATCAACTCCAGATCCCTTGATAGGAGCTAGAATATGGAAATGTCATTCAAAACTTAACAAGCAAACATAGACGTGAATGAAATTCAAAGCTTTGTGTTAATGATCCTATAAATGCAATAGAAAAGTATCGATAACACAAACAAAACCAATGGATTTACACACAATTTTCTATTTCTAAACTGTTGGTACTGTGGTAGAAATAAATAAGATAACTAAAGTTTATGAAGCCATTGGAAAAAACTCAATTTCATGAATAACATCTCAGAAATTGAAAAGTCCACAAAAATTGCAACATAATGAGAGTTTCATTTTCTAACGACTTTACCCACAATAGAAGATATTACTACAGATTTCCTTACTAATTTGTTTTCCTATTAAAAAAACAAAACTTAACTGAAAATTTTATGTGTCCTGAGATGAAGGGGCTTCTGTCTGCATGCCAGTCTTAGAATCAACTCCAGATCTATTCTTCATTGAATTTTAGTGTCAATAAAATTTCATCCAATTACCTTTCTTTCATTAGATTTCATCTATGGAAAACTCAATGACATCCTATGCTAAAATTGACCTAATCTATTTTAGATGAGTAAATTTTTCTATTTGATTTTTCAGCTAAGCTTCTTTTAACCTCAACATAACAAAACTAAAATCAAAACTCAATTAGCTGGGGGTAGGGCAAAGAAATATTGAAGAATCAATAAGCATGAAGAGAAGATAACCGATTTATAATTTTGGATCAGAATGTTTAACATATTTTAAATAACATGAATGATTGAATTATCATGTGAATATTGTTTTCCATATGTAATATTTGTGAACGTTCCTCACCAATATCATCCTTTGCACTGGATAGTTTATGGATGAGATTTTAACCTTTTCTGAATGATCAGATTAGAATTCACTCGAAGCTCACTTCAATAATGTACTGTTTCATCATATGTTTAGCATTCCTTTTTACTGAAACTCAACAACAATCATCCCTCACTTTAGTTATCTACTGTTTCATCATTTGCTTGGTGTTCTTTTAACTTAAACTAAGCAACAGTTATCCGGTCCTGTTTTTTTATAAACAGTGGCATTTATCATTTATATGAAAAAGCGTTGTTGTTGAACTGGATAGATTATAAATACAAAAAGAAGAGAAAATATTGAAGCCAGATGTCCAAAATATAATATTGGAAGTGTCTTAGCCTAGAGGTTTGTCCGTCTTTATTCCAGCCTATATCATCCCGATAGGTATACTATTTTACCAAATGATTAAGCAAATGCAGTGTGACAAAATATCAGATAGCAAAGAAGAGGTGCTAGTTTCTAATTACCAACTCGGGCATCAGCATGTACTTCATCCCTTGACACATGTTAATGTTCAAACTAGTAGGTTAGGTTTGTAGCTTCAAATATATGGTTCATGATAGTAAATGGAGATCATATGAAACCTAGGCCCACTGTCACCTCAGTCAAATCGCTCAAATTTTTTAGATCTCCTCAACACAGGGGAGAGCCCTCATCAAGGTACATGTCAATGCAATACAACAAAGTTACAAACACCTTCCCACAGCCTTGTGACATAGATCAGTTCCTTACATGGAGTCAAATCAATTAACAACAAAGACCATCTGAAACGTGGAGGACTTAATTCATTTAACCAGTTGTCCGATCATCAAATACAAAGACAAATATCAATACTATAATGACTTCTTAGTGCAAACATAGATGGCCAGCAGCAACATATATCAATGTAGTTTACCTTAGTGAGAGTGCAATTACGAGTAGTAAAGAAAACCAAGGATTAATAGAGAGTAGAAATATATATCAGTAATTTGGTTCAATCATGAATTATTACCATTTTATATTCACTACCATGGTAAAAATCAACTTCAAACTCTACCAATGATCATCTATGTGAAACTGTATTACATCAACGTTTGTCAACATTGTTTATCAGCAATCAAAATCATTAAGTTTGTGGTATAAAATATGATCTGAGTACATTTTTCACTTATAACACTTACCTTATATCAGAATAGATATTACCTTATATCAAAATAGATAGCACTAACAGAACTACCATGAAGATGTACAATATTTTTTCAGAATTTATTACTTATAGTTAATTTGTCTGAGAGAACATACACACTATTAATGCTGAAACTTCACAATTTCTAGTTCCATCCTCAACTGATGCCCTACTGAATTTAATGAACTCAACAGTTACAAAACCATCTTCTACATACATATTTTTGGGCTCCTCGCATTTTCTGTGTCTATTGGGATACCCTCCTGTAATGTTTTCCTGCATAGTTTTGCTATATGAAAAATCTGAGATTGCCTTTAATGTTTGGACGCCCTCAGAGATTTCTAAAGGAAGTGTTGGGGAAACATTGAGGGTAGTGTCACTGGAATTGTGGCAAAGGGTGGTTGGAATTTCCCAAGTTTCCTTGAAGAGCTCACCTGGTGCTTCATGTTTGCAAGGGGATTTGAGCCATTTCATTTCCACCACATCCACAACAACTTAAAAAACCATGAATAAAAGAAATACACAATAGGTAATCAAGAAAAACATAGAAGAAAATGAACCTGAAGGTCTAAACGTTGTTTCCATTCGAGGCAGTGGAAACTCAAAGTGAAGCTCAATACCAATATTTGACAGATTACTTCTAAATCCGGTCCTCTTAGCTAAAGTCTTCAACACCATATGGTAGGGTTGTGATTTGTATAATGGAGAAACTATTCTATTCTAGGTGGCCATGGTCCCGAACTATTTTTGTCCTGCGCTGTAAATTCTCTCATCCATTCACAGCCCTCTTGTTTGCACTAACGCCATTGCCTTCAATAATCCAGAAATTGAATGAATCTTCAGTGCATTGGTCGACCATGATCTGCAATATGGCGTCCACCGTTATCTCTGGTATATCTTCCAGTTCTATGGAATTGTTTGATGTTCTATAGTTATATTGAAATCCAAGTGTGATACATGAAGCAAAATGGCCATGTAGAATTACCAGGATTATCTCTGGTATATCTTTTTGGTCTCTGGAAATGTTCACTTTCTATAGTTATGTTGAAATCCAAGTGTAATACATGAAGCAAAATGGCCATGTAGAATTACCATTGGTATAGACATATTGGTGTTGAGTCTTAAATCGATTTTAAGACATATTATGATTTTAAGTATTTTTAATAATATAAATAATATATAGAAATATCAAACAATGTTAATTTAAATTTATGATTTCTTTCATTTTTTAAGGTATTTAGTTTTGTAAAAAAAAAATGACTATCCAACAAAAAAGAACTTTAAATTTTTAAAGATATGTCTCAAATAATTTACACAAAACTGATAAGTGTGCTCTATGTCAAGATATCTTCTTGGATATACCCCAAGTCAACACCTTGTTATATAGTTCTATCCATTGCAACAATTTGGGTTTTACAAGAGTAATGGTTCTTCACAAAGAAATACACCACTACTTCTTAGTCTTCATTCAAGAACAGGGCCTTGTAATGAAGGCTTATGGTTCAATGACTATACCAAGGTATCTTCTTCCTCATTTAAGTAAATGAAACTCAATTTCAACTTGTCAATAAAAGTGTTTCTTTTTTTAGATTCATGCCCATCTAAACCCAACAAACCATCTTCAATATATCGCCCCTCTTTCCACAAATGAGCTCTATTTGAGGCTATAAAATAAGAAAAATACACATTATATGTATGTTATTATTCA